>JALXJV020000016.1:14077359-14612359 GCA_024633595.2 Lepomis macrochirus | reverse complement strand
ATCGCAGGTCTGACACATAGACAAACAATCACACAGACATTCACACCTAACCTACGCTTGTCTTTGGACTGTGGGAGGAAGACCGAGCACCTGGAGAGAACCTACACTGAGAAGAACATGCAAACACCACACAGAAAGGCCTGGGACAACGAAGCTTCAAACCCTGGACCTTCTTGCTGTGAGGCAACAGTGCTAACCACTGCATCACACATACACTGAACAAAATTATAAACGCAACACTTTTGTTTTTTGCCCTCATTCATCATGAGCTGATCTTAAAGATCTAAGACTTTCTCTATGTACACACACAGGCCTATTTCTCTCAAATATTGTTCACAAATCTGTCAAAATCTCTGTTAGTGTGCATTTCTCCTTTGCCGAGATAATCCACCCACCTCACCAGTGTGTCATATCAAGTGTGTCACATTTTCCAGTGGCCTTTTATTGTGGCCAGCCTAAGGCACACTTGTGCAATACCCATGCTGTCTGATCAGCATCTTGATATGCCACACCTGTGAGGTGGATGGATTATCTCGGCAAAGGAGAAGTGCTCACTAATACAGATTTTGACAGATCTGTGAACCATATTTGAGAGAAATAGGCCTTTTGTGTACATTGAGAAAGTCTTAGATCTTTGAGTTCAGCTCATGATTGAATGGTGGCAAAAACAAGAGTTGTGTTTTTAATTTTGTTCAGTATATGTCACTCCCATCTGTCAATTTCTATTTCAGTTTCAAAAATGGCTTTATTGGCATGAAAGAATATTGTTCATATTGCCAAAACAACAGCATAACAATACATTAAAAGAAAACAAGCAAACAATATAACAACCATAACAAAAATAACATTGTTGCTATAGTCCGGAATGATGGCTGATATTATTTTAGAAAAATATTTTATATTATTTTTCACATGTTGTGAGGAAGTTTGTCCGTCTTCTATTTCCTGTGATGTACAAAGTGATCATTTCCTTTTCTTTGTAGGAAGCCAGGTTTGTCTAAGGGACTCTTCTCTGGGTTTATCTTTTGGCAGGTCAGGGCTTTGTGTTGATAGGTTTTTGGGTCGCTTGATTTTGAACGATTATAGAATTTTGTGGCTCTTTGTTGGATTCTGATTATGAGCGGGTATTGGCCTACTTGTGCTCTGCAGGCGTTGTTTGGGGCAATTGTTTCCTGGACCAATGTAAAAATCTTTAGCCAGATCTTAATTGGTATCTGTCTCCTTCATCATCTTTCTATTGTCTGTTATCTAATAAAAAGGGATACAACAGATAAGCTTTGTCAAAATCGAAGCTGCAGACCTGAAGATATCCTGACTTCTATTCTCAAATACGAGTCAAGCATCCAAATCACTGGATGTCATTGCCTATAACGCATCTCATTAGTTACAATGTTATACCCTGACTGCCTGGCAAATGAACATTCACCATATTCACATGGCGGCCATTTCCCTCTGATGTCATACACAGGGTGGGAACCTTGAGCACTGGCAAGTAAAGCCTGTGTGAGAATACCAAGATTGAGAGTGGTAGTAATATTAGTATTAGTAGTAGTAGTAGTGGTACTTATATTAGTAGTAGGCTATTAGTAGTAATTTTAGTAGTAGCAGTAGCAGCAGTAGTACTTGTAAAGGCTGCAGTAGTAGCAGTAGTAGTATAGTCTGCAGAAATAGTAATAGTAATAATAATAATAATAACAATAATAATAATAATAATCTTTATTTGTAGAGCACTTTTCAAAAACAAGTTACAAAGTGCTTTAACAAGAGTAAAGACAATAATACCCATGTTTAAATAGTATTAGTAGTAGTAGTAGTAGTACAGGCTGCAGTAGTAGTATGGGCTGTATTATTAGTAGAAGTATGTAATAGTTAGTAATGTAAAGGCTGTAGAAGTGGTAGTAGTGGAAGAAGAAGAAGACGATGGAGCAACATTATCCTTATGTTAACAGAATTTGAACTTTCAGCTTAACAGTTTCTTTCCCAAAAATGTGTAATCTCCAAGCCCATGCCAAAAATAATAGGTTCAGATTGACCTGGTGATGTCATCAGGGTTATTTTCTCCACAGAAGACATTATACTGTTTTCACAGGCTGAGTGGTCCTCTATGTGTCAAGTAAATTGAACCTGGTGTGTAAAATTGGTGGAGTATGTACTACATTAGTTGTCAGTTATATGTTTATGTACTGCATTCTTTTACCTCTCCACTCCATTCAGCTTGTGCCTGTGTTTTCTGGACATTAGCAAACCTCCTCCCCATGCACCCTGCACAGGACAAAACACATGTGTAACAGTAAGATTGTTAATGTCTGTTACAGAGACTTAACATGGAGCTGATCTGTACAGCAGCTGTTAGCAGTGGTATTGAAGATTATCAATATAATGAATATTCTCTTACGTCTACATGAAGCCACATGTTGTATTTTTCACAGATGTCTGCAATTTCATTGATGGGATCAAAGGCTCCGTAGACAGTGGTACCAGCGGTGGCAGTCACAAACATTGGAACATACCCCTGCAAACCAAAAGCATTGGGGGAAAGAAAGGCATTGTCTAAAATTATGGACTGAATTAATTCAATTTGTTGATGGGCTAAAACACAATTCTCAAATAATGCACTCTTCCCGTCAGGACTTACTGCTTTTCCATTTCCTCTAGTCTGCACATCACTTTACCTTGGAAGAATTACCTCTAGGAGAGGTACTTTAGACCAGGGCAGCATCACATGTGAGCAGACAGAAGAATTAACCTTACTGAAATAATCTCGCTACTCTGGCACACTGTGTGTTTCCTTTGCTGCAAGAAAACTCCACAGAGTGTTTCTGATTGTACTGATAGAAGGAAATAAATAAGTTAGAGAGGACGATGTCTGAGTCATTGTTGCTGATATTCACCTTTTGCTTTGCCTCTATTACTTTGGCTTCCAAATCAGCAGGAATGACTCTTCCTCTGGAAAAGAAGAAGACATAAGTCATCCAGATATTTTATATCTTTTTCCAGACTGTTTGCATGTGGATAAAGCATAAAGCAAACCTCTCATCTGTGCTTAAAAGGACCAGGTTCTCTGTCCCGAAGCCCAGAGCTGCACTTGCTTTCTTGATGGAATAGTGGCTCTGCGAGAACAGATCACAATTCAGGTTGGATTAACACTGAAGATACTCATATTAATTGTCAAAGGTATTTAATTGAGATACAGTGTCAGACTAACATGCTCTGAGGTGAAGAGGACCAGTCTGGGTGCAGCTGCCATGCCTTTGGTCTTGACTTCAGGAAAGAACTTGTATCTGGCAATCATCACACTGTACATGTTGGAGATGGCTCCTCCTGCAAAACCCAACATAGGTAAAAAGTCCTGTAATTAAGTACACATTGGAGGTACTTGTGTAATTCTATGTTTTGGTACTGCATAGACACACTACAAATATTTTGAAGGCATTTTTATTTTTATTTTAACACCACTACACCACTTTATTTGATAGCCTTAGTTGCTTTGCAGATTTAAATTATTAATGTAATGTAATCAACAACTAAATTATGAATGATGCTAACCAGCAGTATATAAGGTGGTTAAAATTAGCCACACCTTTCCAGGCTGCAACATTTAAAGCCTTGCTTACACATTATTCAATTACTTTAACCCAAAAATATTCTATAGATTACTTTGAAATGTGCCGTTCTGCATAATTAGTACTTTATTATGTTTTGATGCTAACAACTGGCTAAATCTGGAATGCATGAGTTTTTCTGTAATTTTACTGTGATGAGTTCACTTAAGTAAAATATCTGAGAATTACTTCTTTATCACTAGAAACCAGTTGAGATCTTTTAGAGGTGAAAACAAGAATCAGAACCATAGCTAAAAATAAATAAATAATTAAACAGAACATCTAGTGGTAACTGATACAATTTGATAAAATAACAAGTCTGAGATTTCTGCATAAGAGTTATTGAGCTATTGTTCAATCACTGGTTTAGCTCTCACCGGGAGAAAATATTCCGTCACCCTCTCCATTAGGCCAGCCAATGATCTCCCTCATCTTCTTCAGTGTCAGCTGCTCCATGAGCACAAATACAGGAGCGATCTCATAGGTAAACCTGAAACAAACAGGAGAAAATATTCATTTTAATATGTGAATTAACGCACAGTAATCCCCTCTTTCATTCCTGACTATAGAAACAGTATAATTTTCACTTTATACATGTGCTGTGTTGTGTGTTAATTGAACAACAGTATATAATTAATAGTTTTTTTTCTCTCTGTGGTTTCATTTAAGTAATATTCCATTTCACCTACACAGTGCATGGGAGACTGATGAGATCCATACGAAATACACTAATATTTAACAATGCATTTGTTTACTCTAATTGTGCAGCATGGTTACTGAGCATGAAGCTCTCTCAATAAAAATGGAACGGATCCAGCATTATGTACACAGTCACACTTCAATGACAACACCATCTTGTTGTTTTAGAAATGGCCTTCTGCTGCAGCGAAATGACACAGCAAATGCCACACAGGCTCATTCACTCAGCATCAGGAGCGTGTTTTTGCAGAAAATTAGCAAGAAATGTAAAATTAGCCCAGTGGAATTTTCAAAATATGAACAATGTACCTTGACTGGGATTACCACTACAAACAACATTGGAGAAATAATGAGAATGGTCCGCTGTTACACTCACAAAACAAAATTGTTTCAGGTGGCTTTAATTTTCTCATTACAGGAAGGTTTTTCACGTTTTATTCTCTCAAGTATATGATATTTTTCCTTATCATCAAAGTACATTAGAACCCCTCGACCTCAGGGAAGAGCACAGTCGATTTGGAATTACAGCACAGAGAGGCTCATCCATCTTCTCCTGACCAATATTCTTCTAATTACATAAGTATCTGTCTGTTCATGCAAAGAAAGTAAATGAATCAGTGGGACATTACAGAATGTCACTTTGTGCCCCACAGCATCTTCAGCATATATACACACAATAATATAGAGTGGTGGGTGGGGAGGGGGGGTAAACCAGTCAGATGCCAGTTTGCAGATGTCACACATGAATTTCACTGCATTCATTCATGCAGACAACATTCACTCATTCTGATTATCTAAGACCTAGATGTGATTGTCAGTCTATTAGTGTCAGTCAATATCTGCCAGGGGTAATTATGGTTGATGGGGTAATTAATAAAGGTAAATTACAAGTACGTAAGCAACCTCCACCCTCTGGTTCAAGTCATTGTCGGTGATGTCGCTAATAACACACAAGCTAACTGCAGCACTTCTTTGGGATAAGCTGTGAAAGACGGACCGGTGGCTTTACCAGTAAGAAGGAACAAGGCTTTGAAAACATGTATGAGGAAGCTTACAACAGAGCCTTGTTATAAAGGTTTGAGCTTCACCTCTGTTATACTATCAAATTCCTAATTTAATCCTCAGATGCTTCACCATTATATATATCACCTGATAACAATGACAAGACACCCCCCAAAAGTTTACAAGCAGAAATATTTTTAAAAGTTCCCTGAAGCTGCATGTGTGACCCCACTACTGGTCAAGTTCTTATCTTTATCAAAAATAATGGTATCTAACGTATGGTATGGTATGCATCTTGGACCACTAGGCCACCAGGACGTCCCAGAGTTTGGCCAAGTTCCATCTTTTAAGCTTATCACAGAATTCAATGCTGAGTCGCAGTGATGGCTGTTCACTTTGTATACTGATAGTCGGGGGGTAGAGGCTCTTTTCCCCACGAGCATTAGACGAAATAAAGACACCATGTAAACTGTGAATGCGAATCAATATGCAATTTAGTTTGCCTGCAGGGCTGAATTATGTGACCACAGCCCCAGCGCAGGCCAAAACTGACAATACTCTGGGGGAGTGGTTGTACAAGCGCTGTCTTTTGTGCTTTTTATTTTCTTGCTTGATTGACAATCTATTAGCGCATGCAGGGTATTCTTCAGCCAAAGACAGTAATTACTGTATGTCACTTTGAGTATTCCTCTAACTAAACGCCTCTCTTCAACATGGGCCATTTTAAAACAGTGAGTACAAAAAAGCCTAAAAAAAGTAGAATAAAATTTACCTAATTGGGTGTAATTCTTATTGCTTATATCTCAATATGCATTACTGTGTTTATGGGGTGCAGAGGTTATTTAAAGGAACTGATCAATGACTCTGTATCACAGTACTCACATGTTAGTGTTGGCTGTAGAGGTAAGCCACTCTCCTGCCAGCCCAACAATATCCAACCCTGTGGACAGCTGGTTAAAAAACCTGGGGTGACCTGCAATTGATAAAGAGAGAACAAAGCAACATAATTCCCAGAATACAATTAATCATTTGAGAATCTGAGAGACAAAACGACGTATCTGTGATCACTACGCTGGCATGTAGAGCTAATGAGAGTTATTGATTGCCGCAGGACACGCTGCAACCTTCAGGCCTTTGTTCCCACCTGTTCTCACTCCATATTTCAGAGTGTCCCTGCAGTCTACCAAGATCTGCTCCAGAGACTCGGGCTGGTCAGAGAGCTCCAGGTTGAAGCCCTCCATGCCCTCCAGCAGCTGGTGGGGGTGGTGAAAGTCCAGGACCTTAGTGGATCTGTCAAAGGTCTTCCGGACGTAATTGGTGAGGATTTCCACAACCTCCAGCAAGAACTGCATGGTTAGCTCCTCTCCATTTTTGGCAGGCAACAGATCTACAAAGTAAAAACACATCCATTCACTCAGTTTGGGTCTCTTGCAGTTAACTATATCTACAACAAGAGTTTTCACAGGTCATTTTCACAGAATTTTCTGTGACCTCTGGGTTTCTCAGCAAGTTGATAATTACTTTTACTCATTTATTTTGTGCAAATGATCCATTGGGTTGGGTTAAAAGGGAAGTGATACCACCCAACAAATGCAATGAATGTAGCTAAACAGACTTTGTTTCATGAAAACCATCTTTGGAGGTTTTTAAAAAATATATAGCCTATATATTTTTTTGCATTAGCAATCTGATTCATCATTCACTTTTTTCTCTTCCTGGCATTACCTGCATGCTTGAATTCACATTAAAATGTCCACACAATGTTGGATTTATCCAAGTTGAATATTCTATGTTAAGTGCATCGTGTTTCATTTCAAAGGATAAACACAGTTCGCCTGCTTCGACCGTTTTGCCGAGCCTACCTCTGGCGAAAAGGTTGGAGAAGTCGACCTCGGTGCGTCTGAAATGTGCGTCTCCGCCGATGTTATCGCAGGACAGCAGGTTCTTGGCTGTGCGCTCCTTCAGGGAACTCACAATTCTGCTCCTCTCCTCCAGAGTGTTGTTCTTCTGCAAAAATCCTAAACGTTTACAGGAAGAGGAGTCCCCAGTGTGAGAACACTTCCCATACATGTTGGGCTGCAGCTTTTTTTTTACTCTGCAGGCCTGCTAATAACTGCCTCTTCCATTTCTGACTTTTATCTGCTCTTTTGTCTTTCTCCTGTGATCGACACTTCCTCTCTCTCTCTTTTTCGCTTCCTCTTCCTCTTCCTCTCTTTCTCTTTTTCTGTTTGCCTGTCTGTCTCTCTCTCACACACACATCTGAAAAGGGTCCCATCCTACACAGGGAGTCCTATTTATGGGCGGAGGGCCCTGTGGGAGGATGAGCCCGGTGACATCAGTACCAAGTAAAAACATATCGCTGTCATGTAGCGGCTGTAAATTCTTACTAAAGCCTCCCCGATAGTCCGCACTTCAGATGGGAGCAAACAGTAGCCTATAACAACAGGCCTACAGCACAAAGGCGCATTTGATAATGATGGGAATTTATCAGTAAAGCCTGCTGAGAATATAGTCCGCAAGTAGCCTACATCTTTACAGAAATTGCATTTTAACTGTGAGCGACACGCTATTTTCAAGATATCAAACCTACTGTTTCCTCTCTGATAATAATCCAACCAGAACACAGATTTTTTTCCTCTTTGTGTTTTGTAGCTTTATGGGTAATTAAATGGCCTTAATGAAACCAGCAGAACGTGTCGGTCAGAAATACCAGAAAATTGTACTGGGCACTGGTGCATGACATTGACCATTATAGTAGATGTCAGCCCGTCTTTGGTTAGTGCAGAATGAGACTGAAATAGACTCTCAAAGTGGAAATCGGAAAATCCATCCTGCATAATTCCCCTCTTTCATTTCATCAGCTCCAACTCAGGGATAAATTGATGCTTTTGGCAGTTGATGCTGCTGGCCTCCCCCCCTTTCATTTTGGTTAAATTACCGACATCAGGTATGATGGTACTTTAATAAGATAAATAACAGCCTATTGGTTAATCTAAATGTTTAATCCTTGTTTGGATGATATTTCGAAGTCTCGTTGGAAGAGGAATCTGTTTCCACTGAGGCGCGAGCAAAAATGATGTAGGCCATGTGTAGCTCCCAATTCATATTTTTGCAAGCTTATTATTTTTTAAATGACCAAAATGCAAACTTACCACATATCTTCATTCCCAATTTTCTAGTGCATCCATGAGCAACTCCATACCAAGCATCATAGCCTGAAATTATTTTTAAAAAACAATTAGAGGGCCTCACAGAAGCCTAAACCAAAAAAAATAAATAAATCACATTTCAGTGAACATTTTTAACAAATCAATGCTGAAAATAAATGGAGAGACGTATGAAGTCGAATGATGTCGCATGCTAAAACAAAATTAGGCTGCATGTGTGTTTTGGGATTATTTTAACACTAAACCGCACTCCCCGGGCCCCTGGATCTGGATTAGCCTATTTCCACTGTAGGTTACATCACCGTTCATGACCTATAGGCAAGGACTTAAAATTAATTAGGCGTTTGGATCCATGCCAGCCTAAAGATCTAATTGAGTGAAAATATGCTGGTTAAAATGCGAGCATCAGTAGACACGGGGCGGCTGGCCAGTGACAGATAGAGAATTACTGCGTTATCAAGGGCTTCCAGCCAGAGAGGGGATGGGGCATTGGATGGGAAGCACAGACGAAATCCTCAAAAGCAGCAATTTAGGGGAGGAGGGGTGGGAGTGGGAGGAGGAGGCTGGGGGGCAGTCCCAGTCCCACATCCCAATTTAACCCCTTGCTTCGGATCATTAGATAAATCATTGCCTTGCTTCTCATTGGACGCACTTTAACTCAGTCTTCACAATGATTTTTCTCCAAGCGAGATGGGCAACAAAGACACACATACAAATAATACAATCAGGAAAGGCAAAGGAAGAAAAGGGACAAGAGCAGATGTGCTGACACATAGCATTCAGACCAGACTGTACATTTGCAGTTCAGCTTGAAGGATATTGTAGCTATAGGCATCTTCTGCGTGGGCGTCACCTAATACAGGCTGCTGCTTCTTATCAGACATAAACTGACAATACAACGCCATTCCGATGTTAAAATCAAACATTGGTGAGAAGAAATTTTAATTTTTGCACTGTACACATTTTTAAAAGGTATAATTCAGGAATATCTGTTTATTTTTTGTTTGCACATCTACAACATGATTTCAGACTTCCATAGTCCTTGGAGAATCAAGCTTATTTTTGCTACCAGCTGACAATGAAAGGACTGTGGTGATTGCATGGTTTCTTCTTCTCCTGTGCCCCTTCTCGAAGGCTACAATGCTTAAGTGTGCCATTAGGGGCAATTTAATATGGATGAATTAACTGCCACTTCAGGGGCAATTTAAATTTTTCCATGCAGGCACTTTCCTCGGCTAGAACACATTTTGCCAAAGCAATGAAAAAAACAAAATATTAATTTCCACCCACCACTAGGCCTAATAGTATTAATAACAATATCGACAATTAATTGTTTCTAACTATATATATATATATATATTAGTTCTCCTGATAAGATGTTCCGGTAGTGCAGCCTCAGGCTAATTTCCTTCTGTAATGTAAGAGGACATCAGCTTCAGACAGCAGCAATCGTCTGTCACGCGTTTTGCCGGGAGGTCCGTATGCTGAATGAAATGCAGCGGTGATTTGTGGCGAAGGAAGCATTCTCAAACGGCAGCGGATTCTCTTTTCTCCCCCCCCCTCTCTCCCTCGATGAAAATGATTAATGGCATTGTCCACAAAGTAAATAGCACACGTGACATAGCATTTTATCTGTGATGGACCTACTTGAGCCCGGTGGTCGTAAATTTGTCGAGTTGGGATCCGGTTCGCCGCCAGAGGAGGAGGGTGCAGACGCCGCCATCACTCCCGAGACCTGGTGCCAAAGTCCTCACCTCAAAGAGCCTGGTCACTTTTCTTTCCCCACTTCAATGTCCCCCAAAAATATGTCCTTATACTATGAAAGATGAAAAGTAAAGCTCACTGTCAGGGTAAGGTAGAAACCCAGAGGATGGGGAGCATTTTAAATATGAGCCTCTGTAAGAGATGCTCAAGTTGCCGACAGAGACCTGTAGACGACAAGGTCACAGTCAGTCTCACAAGTTGAGATTCCTTTAGTCGGAAAAAGGGAAGTAATGAATCGCGGATGAGAAGTTCAGAGACAATGAGACAAATCCTCAGTGAACATAGCCTACTTTAACCATCCAATAGCCAATGACAGGAACACATTGTTTCAGCATCTTGATCTTGCTCAGGATGGATGGTGGTTACACAGCCGCCACACAGCTTCGTTTTCCTCATCATAAATAGCACATCCCTAATTGCTCTGGCTAAGGCTGTGAAAATCACAGCTGTCAGATCATCAACACTGGCACACACAAACTATTAAACATCTGAAAGGTAAGGAGGCCATGTGCAAAAAATAATGTAAATAAAAGCCTACAAAAAGCAAATAATGATCAAATTCATTGTAAGGCCTATATCGGCATAGCTCTGGCTTCACAAACTTACAGAACACGTAGGCTTTCAATTCATGGTGTTTATAACCGTGATGCAGGTCAAAGTCACCCACAGAGAAGGACGACGTGCAAGCCTCTTTCCAAACCATTAACTGGTTATTAAAGGCTGATTGAGAACAACAATATAAACACTTTTTTTACACGCATGCAATTCACATGCAAACTACAGGCCACATTTACACCTGTTATTCTGCAGGGAGTAAACCTTATGAAACACCTGTTAGAGCATCTCCATCGACAATAAAGAACAGGTCATTTAGTTTAGAGCACAACAAATGAATAAAGCCACTTACCGTGATTGCGTGGGTTCAGGTGAACAGGTGCAGTCCAACAAAAAACAAACAAACAAAAAAAAAACCAAAAACAAAACGACAGCGAATTTACCACCAAATTAAGTCCTGATGAGAGACTGCTGCGCTCTTTGATACACTCCAAGAAGAAGAAATAAGAGACCTGAGCTCCAGTTCTCCGCTAGATCCCAGACAAGGTGACCTTGCATTTGTTGAAGTAGCTTTGATTTGCTGACATTTAAAGCAAACCTTGTCTGTTAATTGTCATTGCGCACGAATGAGTCACGGCGAGTATAGGCTACTACCTCCTCCGGCGCTGCATGTTTCTGGAGCCAGGACCCGTCTGCAGGCAGTCTGCAGGTTTGACACTGAATGGCGCCGCTTTTCGGCCCCTGAAGTATCACTTTTCTTTTCTTTTTCTTTTTTTTTGGGGGGGGGGGTGTTGATTGTCTTCGGATCTATGTAGCTCTGGTTTGAATCCTGGTCACGAACATAGACTTGAAGTTTGATGCTATGAGCAACACATTACGTGAGGAGGGCTCAGGATCGAAGAGGGGAGGGGGGGGAGATCGCAGGTTTTGTTCTTGTGGAAAAAAACAAGAGGACAACAGTAAAGAAAGCGCCACAATCACGAGCCTAAACACTCCTTTAATTGCTTTTATTTATTTATTTCTTCCCCCTCCAACCCCATGAATGATTCTGCTATTTCTGCAGTATGAACGGAGATCAATGAAAACGTTTGCAGACGATCTTAACGCTGCTTGTCATTAAAGCTACAATATGCACCTGTCATCCACACATCTTATTTCCCCACTCTTTGTGTGTAGACAGGGTGGCGTTTGAATGGTGAAGATGTAATCCACGACATTGTGACACACTGGACGGGACGAACCCCCCCAAATCCACAAGGTGGCAGTGAGAAACCAAGAATAACTCCAACAGGAAGCACAGCACACAAACGGGCCACTCCAGAAATACCTCACGAAGCTAATTTTACACCGACCCATTAATCTGGAACAAGTCACCATCTCACACAACCGCGAGTGGTCTCACACACGCGCGCGCGCACACACACACACACACACACACACACACACGAGACAGCCAATCACAAGCAATCACCCATAATTCTTTGACTGGTTACCTTTTATACCATGAATCTGATTAAAGGTCGTTTTGTCATGTTGTGACAAAGTTGATTAGAAAACTGGACATAAAGACAGCGTGTTTTCAGCACTGGACAGCTCCATATCCTGCTCATGCTTTAAAAGGCTGCTTTACAGACCTGACTCCTCTACAGACTCTCAGGTTCCTCACTTTAGGGGGCCCCAGAATTGCTGTGTGTCAGTGCCTATTTATATTGGAATAGACATCAGGTAAGCAAACTATGATGTGATAAAATAAAATAAACTAATAATAAAATAAAAATAATAAATAATAAAAGCTCAAGCAGGCTGATAGAACTGGTTATAATGCAAGACCTGCCTTAAAGGATATTTTTACATTTTATTTTCTAAAGTCAATTTTAAATACTCACATGCACATAGAGATCCCTTCCTAACATGAACTGCATTTTTAGTATGAAATTCTTTCTGTTACTATCCCTGCACTGCAACGTAGCACAGGAACACAATCTGTAGAAACACAAGGAGGAAATTTCTAATAATACTAAAAATACTGCACATTTGACAGATGCCCACTGTAACTCAGACTGTTAAGGACTCATATTAGCCTCAAGTAAACATAAAAATACATTTTTGTACAGAGCGAGGATTTTGTCTCCCATCTTATCCACTGGAATCACATCAGGAAAAGATCTTTTCACAGCCAGTATGGACAAGAGGAATAATTATAGTGACCAATAACTCTTTCAATGAACATATGGGCATGCAAGTGTTGTAATTATAAGACTTAATGCGAACCTATAAGGCCTTTATTGTTTCAGTTTATATTTTTCATAAGCAAATTTACAATTAATCAAATTAACACAAATCTATTGTCACACAGTAAACTTGGGATTTTTAAGCCTCTGAGGGTCAATGTTGCCCGTTTGATACAATCAAAATTCATCGCAACAAATGCATTTCTTCACACCTCTAATAGATACCGGTCTTTTGCAAATACCAAAAAAACGGCATTTGTACAAAAAAGCCACCCTGCAGTGGCACACAAGTAGGTTTTTCTGTTTGTTGTTTCTCAGCTGCAAAGGAGTGTTAATAAAAATACAACAAAACATAATTTAAAAAAAACAAAGGGAAAGGGGGTGGGGTTCCTTTTCACCAGTAGCTGTATGAAAACTGTCCACAAGATGGGGCATAATCCAAACGCAGAGTGAGAAACTGTATGTGTTTGTGACACTGATTAATTTCACTGCAATCTGAGCTAAATCAGACTTAAACAAGTCCAGACATCTGAACTGCCAGTGACTGAACATAAGCATGTGAAAGAAATAGGAATTCTCCTTCAGACAACTGACTCTGCCTGGTCCTGTTCTTGTTTCTATCTGAGCCTGCAGCTGTCAGTTTCGCTTGACTGTCACATGGCGTCTTCACTGTTGTCACTGCTGTCTCCCTCATCTTGTAAACATTTCATCTTTTCACCCCACTCCCATCTCAAGAAGCACCTATTCACAAATCTGACTTGAATAAACAGGTCCCATAACTATGGCAAGTCAGCATGTTTTGTGAATAAAATAAAGAGGTAAATAAAGTACACCAAGCAGCAATTTATAAAAACACAGATTAATTGTGATCACTAAACTAAACAGAGACAAGTTTTCTGGAAGTCAGCACACAGACACCTGCTGAGAGTGGTGACATTCAACTCTCAACCCAGAGCTCAGCACTGAGAATTAAGGATAAAACGGGAGAACACTGCACTGAGTAAAAAAAAGCCCTGTTTGATCTTGTTAAAGCAGGTGAAGCTATGATACCATCAGCAGCCATCTTCTGGGAATGTTTCAGGGCCATAGCCAGAATCTCAGAAGAGCTTGGGGCCATGAGTCACTCTCTTTCTCCCCCTCATCGACACCAAACAGAGAGTATTTAAGATGTCTTATATTTCATTCTCAAATTGAATATATTATAATAAAATGCATGTATGTATAATTAAATGGTAACACGTTATAATGTAGTAAAGGAGTAACGTGGTATTGGAATGAACAAATCAGGAACAACCTAATAAATGATGAACAGCAGCAAGCAGTTCCTTCATAACGCTGAGGAATATACAATAGATAATAAAGAGATCTTTGAGAACAGATTTTGAGACAATAATAATTTATTTAACAATGGTGGAATGTAACTAAAGCCGTGTTTCCACCAAAAGTCCCTGGATCTCTTTTCGAGGAACTACATTGTTGTGTCCATTTCCACCACAGTCTAAAGATCTGCGTCTGCGACTGTGTACAAAGTAATACACAGGCATCATTATTTGTAACCACTATCCATGAGCAAAATTTATAAATGAACATCAGAGTTGACTGGAATATAATGAAAAACTAAATAACTTTTTTTTGAAGCCATCACATTCTTAAACAAGCTTTATTACCTGCTGTAATCAGCTGTTCCGCTTGTTTTGAAGAGGATACCAACTGACTTCGGCCCTGTGTAAAACCTTCCTGACTGATGAAAACTTTAAACAACAATTTTGGACCCAATATTTAGCTTAGCTCCATCAGATGTTCGCTGTAAACACACCACGACACAGTAGCTGCTATTTCCGATCCATTTAATGCTGTCGTGCGATCTCAGACTGTAGAACTAAATTTAGACCCTGGTTCCTTCGGTAGAAATGTAGTGAGTTCCTCCAAAGGTTCCTACTTCTGGGGTATAGTTCCTTTGGTTGAAACGCGGCTTAAGTAGTTCAGAGGTACTTTACCTGAGTATTTCCATTTCATACTTCTTAATACGTTTGCTCCCCTACAGTTCAGTGGATAATGTTTTTTGCCTCACTACATTTATTTGACAGTTAAGATTAAAATGCTGCATAAAACAAATATGATCTAAAATACAACCCATTTTTAAAGATTGAACCACTAGTTTCAAACCTTTCAACCCCTTTACAAAAAAATCTGTCTAGTTGAGGCTCCTTGTCATGTTTCAGATGTCTATGAGTTGTTAGCAGCTCCACCAAAGAGACACTTTAAACTTCTCATATGGCTTCTTTTAATAAGGACCCAAAGAGGTCAAACTCTCCCATATTTCACAAAGAGGCAAAGGTCTGAAAAATTAATCAGAATTCATAGATCATCATATATCATCTGCCATTAAATATTTCACTCTTCACGGGACCCAACCCCTAGGTTGGGAACCACTGGACTAAACTACCTGTACAAACTGTATATGCACGCCACATCAACAAGCCACAACAATAAAATTACAGTTTCTGATTCCATCTGTATTAATTAATTAATGTAATTATCACTCACAGGGCTGTTGTTCTGCAAAACGAGCATTTTTACTCGTAATAGTTTAAGTACATTTTTCTGTACTGCAACTTGAACAGGATTTTAAATGCAGTACTTAACCTCGTAATAGAGTATTCTTATAGTGTGGTATTGGTATGTGTAGCTAGGTAAAGGATCTGAGTACTTCTTCCACCACTGTTATTCATAGATATCTGTAAATTGACATACTGACCACTTTCTTAGTGAGTCATTCCTGATTATCTCTGAATCACCTGCACAAACCAGCACAAAACATGAAAACTCATTAATTTTCCGGTATTCATATTTGCAACTATTTTTGTGCCCCCTCAGGTGAGATTGTGTTACAAGCATTTCCTCACTTTACTTCACATAAATCATTGCACCGTCCTCAAACACAAACCATGTGCTCTGGCTTCACAGACAGATTAGGCATTAGGCATTAGGAAAGGGTGACACTGAAAACACAAACAAATGCATCAATGAATTTATGATAACATAAGAAAAAAGACATTTTTCAGGCAATATCAATACATATTTGCTTACTAAAATACTCATCCAGAAAATAAGGTGTGATGAAAATAAACCAGCAGATACAAACCATTCTACCAGAGGGCTGAGGATGCCTGCAGGTACAGATGGATTGTAGACAAACATCCAGGTGCTGAGCATCAGTGCCTGTGATCTGACTACCTACTTCCTGTAATTGTCACGTGACACTGTCACGTCACGTGACAATGAGGAGAGAAAATGTCACATTTTGCCACTAGGAGGTGCAGAAAACAAGCTTAATGTAAACAATAACAAATTGGAAGAGGACAAGTTTGTGCTGTTTGTAGTTTGTCATTAAAGGGGCTATATGTAGTTTTTTTAATGAAATGAATCAGTGTTTTATTGCCTGTGTGTGAAGGGGATGTAACCTCACATTAAACCGATGTACTTGCCATGTTTTTCTATTACATCTGAAGGCCAGTATGCCTATCCCTATGGGAAGACTCCGGGTCAGATTTCCTGTTAAGCCATAGACTGTGACTGCATGTGCTCTCCTGAGCTTCTTGCCTTCTGATTCTGTACCGTATATAAAGCAACATCACCGCAGCTAATGACATGAAGTCTGCTAAAACCATTAAAATACCAGCTCTCTGCACAACACAGACTCCAGCACAAACTCCATGGATAAAAAAACAACAATGAAGTTGTATGTCCCATCAAAAACGAGAATCAGATCGACTTCAGGTGAGAAAACACAGTCAACGTCAGAAAGGCTTAAATCACTGTGTGTCTTTCACTTTGTTTTAAAATCGACTAAACCAATAGAGTTGGCTTTCATCCTGTTGGACAGGTAAACTAATATTACTTGAAAGCACATGAAACATATTGTGATTTTGTGTTTTAGTTGGCTCAAGTTAGATAACGTTGACTCTCCAGCTAATGCCGACTAGTTACCAACGTTATCTGTTGCAAAATACTATAACTTGTAAGTTGTATGGCTTTCCACATTACTTAACCAGCTAACGACCTATATTACTATCCTGTGTACCACTGGTATTGTGTCAGTGTTGATTTAAGCCTGCAAGAAATTATATAACAGTACAAAACAAGTGTGGAGCGATTTGTTTTTCTAGCATATAGTGATACAGAGCAGGGAAAGCCAGCTATTGTTAGCACGGATGCCTTTTGGTTTGCAAGATAGTAATTTTGTAACGTAATAATTTAGATTTATTGTCATTTAACCAATACTTATACTGCCTCTCCACCATCTCTATCACTGTACGTGGCCAACATAATATTCAATAATGCAACATAATGGCGCAGGAACACTCCACAATGGAACACCCATTTAACACAGTAATGTTACTTACCTTGGTCTAACTGTTATAAAGTGTGGCATGAACTCATTTATAATATTCAGACCAGCTACAGTTTTGTAATTATCCAATACATTTAGTTGTACTCACATTGCCGAGCCTCTTCTGAAAGATACACAGATAGTTACTGAAAAGACTAATGCCCAGGTATCATGTCTTAGCTTAATGCACTTAGTGTAATGTTATCATGTAACGAGCATGGGAAAATATCATAAAAATAAAATAAATTAAAACTTTACTGTTGCATAGGGAGTTTAAATGAGTTTCCAGCATGTTGTGTAAAGTTGTTTTCCGGTGTTTCGGCCTCTGTAGTGGATTCTCCTCTCTCATGAGCACGAGCACACACCAGGTTGGAATCTGAAAACCGCACCACTAGTGGCCGCTAAAAACAACATATAGCCCCTTTAAGGAAGTTAAAGTGCATCTTCCAGTAAAATCTCAGCAGCTTGTTAGTTTTGTAGAACAATAAAGGGACACAAAAATCATATGCAATGTTAAGATGATCACAGTGGTGGAATGTAGAACATTTACTTAAGTACTGTAGTTATAAAATTGTACAATTTTGTATTTAATTCAATATATAATAATACAACAACAACAGGTGCCATTCAGCAGCATTTTCTCAAGATAACAATAAAAATGTTCCCATTAACATAAGAAATAAGCTTTGCTCTTCTCAGATAATTAACTCTCAATATCAAATTAATGAGACAGAGCCAGGCTAACTGTTTCCCCCTGTTTCCTGTCTTTGTGCTAAGCTTATCTAAGCCGGCTGCTCGCAGTAGCTTCATATTTAACATTCAGATATGAGAGTGTATTGATCTTCACATCTAACTTTTCATGTTATTGTACAGAGAAGGACATGGATATATAGGAGGTTATTATAATAAATTAATAAATGTACCATTTTTTTAAAGACAGGGATGTTACCTCTCCATTTGGGGTTTACAAAAAAAGATGTTTTGAAGCTCAAAGAGGGTCAAGGACAGAGTGTAAACAAGGTTGGATCCTGAATGCTCAGAGGATAAAAAAAACACACCCACAGGGAGCAGCTGGTTCAAGTGCTTGCACTTGTGGGCATCCACCGTGAAGCTATGTAAATGCTTATCTGCATCTAAACATATTTATGTATTTAATGAAGCGATGGAAAGTAGTTATGAAGAAAAAAGACATGTTTTAATAACATGTTAATCACTGTGTACTGATGTTTAAATCATAGTGCCCATCATGAGACTAAGTCTACTGACCACCATATAGTCAAAACTGGCATGAAATTTTGTCTTTATCACAACACTTTTATACATCTAGATATAAGTAAGAATCTAATTTAACAATTTTTCATGGTTTAAATACTCAGTACCCTTTTTTCATTTAAAAGCCAATTAAAATATGCAAAAGTACAATCCTTTAATTTTCTCATAAAAATGTAAATGACTTGAAATGGCTAGTTACAATCAGAGCAATTATTTAACAATGGAAAATAAGTCGTCACATCTTCATGAAATCAGACAGCCATGACATGTGAAACACATGTACTTCAAATAAACTAAGGAACAACAGGGTTGTTTGCTTTTTCATTCTCCTGCTGTTGTCCTCTGCCGATGGGATGAGATGCAATGTGAGGTCATTTGGTTTATACAACAAAACCAGGTTTATTGTCTTTGACTGAATGACTCTGTTGTGTTGTCCTAACCACTGGGTGTACTTTAAATGGGTGATAGGGTTTTTTTTAAATGAAAAACCCCTATCACCTTCTCACAGCTAAAGACACTTAAAGCTCCTGTGTGAACACACAGAAGGGCTGAGCTTGAATCTTTTAGTCTGCCTTATTCCTGTGCAGGTAAGTCCAGGGTAGAGGAGGAAATTACAAATCACCCTGTTCCTTGAAATTGTTTCGTTAAGTTCAAAGATTCATAGTTACTGACTAGTTGTTAATTCACTTTTATCTAAGCCAAGTAATTGCATAATCGTACAGACACACTTCAGTACATATAACAGTAAGTTAAAGCAACACTATTCATAACTGTGAAACGGACACTGTCTTTAGTTCAGTTCAACAAGTCCTCCAAATTAAACAACGAAATAAATAATTTGTCTAGAACGACACATAGAAGCTTTTTATAATCAGATATCTGTTTTGACAGGATGACTTTTGTCTGTTCCTTCTAAAATCGTTATAAATCCCTGTTGAGGAAGTTTTATGATGCCACAACGCTATCGCTAGGTTTGGATAGGTAATAGGTACAAAATCATCTTAGTAATGTTCAGAGAAAAACTGAGGATTTGGGTTAAAATAAGTATTTATAGAGGTTATGGTTACAGACACAATGTGCTTTGGTCAAAATGACAACTTCACTCAGGTTTAGGAAACGGGGTTTGTGGTCATGCTTAAAGTTGGATGTTTAGTTGACCAGCCACTCCATCGTCCGTGGTGGACATCACCTGACTTCCTTTTTTTACTGCCTTCATAATAACTACAGCACCTTAAGGACTTTGTTACTAAACAAGAACTGTTCATTCATGACAGAGTAATCACATCAGAATTAATTATGTGTTTTTGTTGTTGCAGAATTTCAGAAAAGCTTTTAATGAGGAAGTAACTTAATGTGCGTCACACCTGATCTAACAACGGTGCTCTCAGTCACCAGTAAGTGGGGCTGCACTGCTAAAAGCTACGGAGAGTGGTGACTCAGTCCAGCAAGTTCAGTTTAAAGATTACGTATTAAAGATTTGTTTGTAATGAACATCTCTTGTCCGACCTCGTAGAGCACCAGTTTTTGGGTCCTTTTTTGGGTCAGCAAGACAGAATATTTCTAGCAAGCAGGCAGGATTAACAAGCTTCTTCAGGTTTGTTACAAAACCACCAGGACTCCAGCAACAGACCTGGTCTGGACTAATTGATATGAATCACAGCACAGATGTCATAATCGCCAGCAAAGACTTAACAAGAGTTAAAAAAGTAACCTCAAATCCATAAGTGATGTGCTGGAAACTGAGCTAATTTGCACTACTAACACAGTTTAGAAGCAAAATTACCTGAATATTATATTAAGTCCATTATAACAAACTCCTTGAGTGAATCCAACAACTATAACTGAAATTAAAATTTATCCTGCATGTATGAATATATAAATATCTGCACTGAAGTTTTATTAATGAATATGTGGCTTAAAATTACAAATTAGTGTTTTTTTCTACTTCTGGCCATTTGGTTCCCATTTTAGACTCTCATTAGAAAAAACTAACAGATAATAAAACTAATTATGCCATTTCTCAACTAAACTCTGCAAGCAAAGGGTGAGCACATAAACCCATTCAGGACCAAAATTCAAAATATGTGATCCTTTTACATATTTATGCATGATTGAACTTATTTTTCAAATTTGTTCAAACCTGTTTACTTTCTGTTTTTTATTTGTATGGAGTTTTGTCCTGTTTCTTTCACAGCTGTGCAAACCAACTACCCTTTGGGGACTAATGAAGTGATGACTTAATGAATCAACTCACCCTTAGGTCACACTGGCCGTGTTTTTCACACATTGCACTTTTTCACTTTTTCACACTTTTGTCCGTCTGCTGATTTAGCAAGATCTGAAAAGTCTAAATATTTGCCTGGCCTTTGTTTTCACATTAAGGATTTTCTGTATTTTGTTTGTGCTCAACTCAATTATTTTAAAAGTGGGAGGGGCCACAGTTTGGAAAAATGCATGTCACTAAATTTCTATGCACCAATCAGAGATTAGCATTATTTGAATACACACAGTCCTGATGAAGTAGATTAGCTGGGTTTTTGCCTTTTTTAATGCTCTTTTCTGAACTTCATATAGCTTTTGCACATTTAGTGATGAATATTCTCAAGATTTACTACTAAATTCTTCGGATTTGAAACAATGTTTTGTTGCTTTAAAGGCACAGAACATTGATGAGAGTACAAAGATGCGTCTCAAACAGTGCAGCTTCAGCAGATTTAATTATTATTTATCTGAATGTCCAGACCGTTTTCACTTGCCACACTAAATGTAACAACAACTACAAAATTCCAGGCAGTACATAACTGTCCTCCATAGAGTGTAGCAGAGCTGATATCTGGGATTTAATTCATGCTGCTGCTTGTCAGTCATTTATTCTCAACAGTCTCTGCAGAGCCAATGCCACAGTGAAGTAGGATCATGTTTGATGAAAGAGTCTGTGCCAGTGCTTACTGAACCTGATTCCCAAAGCTCACTGGACTCCAATGTGATTCCTGAACAGGGTAGTTAATATTTAATAAATATTATTTTTTAAAGCAAAAGTATAATTTACCTCTTAACTTTTCTTTCAGCACCCATTGTCACTTTTGATGTTGTAGTTCAATGCACATAAATTATTTTCTATCTAGCATGTCTTTAAATAATGTAATACATTGTTTAAAACACAGTATACTGTAGCAGAGAAAAGGAAGTTTTAAGTGTTTATTACTGTATTATTACTATGACAAATTACTGATAACGAGGTGAAAAAGTTGCAATTATATTTAACAATCCATAATTAAACACAGACAAAACTCAGTATGCCTGTTTGAACACGTATACATCAATCACAGACAGGTTTAAAACAGTTTGAGGAATGTGTTTAGAACAACTGAAGAAATTTTGAGCCAAAAGGTTGAGTCATGTTTTCGGAAATAGTTGTTTCTTACTCACTTATTATAAGATCGCTTCTGGAGCTTTGAGCTGCACCCCATGGTCTTCATCTGTGTACGGTGTATTTGAAGTTAGCATGGAGAGAGAAGAAGTATTTTGAAATTAAAATATGAAGACATATCTTATATGATTATGACTGTTGATTCATATTATATTGTCAATCCTTCATTATCTGTTTACACTCTAAAAATCATTGGTTTAAAATGAACCTAGTTAAGATCAATATAGCACTGATGCAATAACTGGGTTAACAGTATTAACGTGTACCAAGTGTTTGGACACAGCAACCTTTACCCTGAAATGGTCATAAATGTTTTGTTATTTGTACAAAAGAATGTGCTTATGACATTAGAAATTGCGAAGGATACACATATTATTAACAATTATTCACAAATAGGGACTTACATGTTTAAATAACAGTTAAATAGTTCATAACCATAATTAGATTTGCATAACATTTACTCATTTAGCTGACACTTATCCAAAGTGACTTCCAATTGCTATAGATGTCAGAGGTCGCACGCCTCTGGAGAAACTAGGGGTTAAGTGTCTTGCTCAGGGACACATTGGTGGATGTGTCACAGTGGGAAATTGAACCTGGGTCACACCAAAGACATGCGTCTTATCCACCGCCATCACCATATATAATATAGTTTAGTTTGGCAAATAACCCAATAGTAATAAAATAAAATGGCACCAATACTGGCTCAAAACAGCCAATTGTTTCTCTAACCATGATACTGGGTAAAGGTAACCTATTATTATGCTTGTGCCATGTTAACCCATTGTTTTTGTGTGCATACAACTGTTATATAGATGCACCACAGGAGTAATAGTTGTTCACATTAAATGTTTATCTGCTCAACTACATTGTAGAGTGTTTTAAACCATTCACTGTTTAGATACTGCTTAAATGTGCTATATAATCGGGGTAACCCTGAAGGGAATGACATACAGAATGAGATAATTAGTGATGAGCATTTAATCAGCAATAATACTTATGCTAATAATATTAATGATGCTTTTCTTTGTATCAGACAGTAAAGACTGAATTGTTTAAAACCCTACATGACAGGCATTTATAATATAAATATTTGAAGTTCTTAAATTCATTCAGTCATTTCAAGGAAATAAACTTAAACCACAACAAATGATTTCCTTTCCATGAACAATTAAGCTTTATGGCCTCCTACAGTGTTAAAGAATAGTGACTCTGGCTTGGACAATGAAGCCAAATCAGAGCCGAACAATGGCTTTGTGCAGAGCCAATTGGGTGAATTCAACATATCAATCCATAGGCTTCATTTTATAATAGGATCATAAAATTTGGATAAAGACTTTACAGTTCAAGTGGTCACATCTCATCACACCACTGGAGCTTTTTTTCTACATACCTCCTCGTTTTGTCATGAATGTATGTTAATAGTCATGCAGATTGTTCATTCCTGGGATTTGGTAAAACTGGAACTCTCACAGTCTCACTTACACATTGATTACCAAGTGCATATAGCAGCATGTTTACAAAAGGCTGTATGTAAAAGAGAGTATAGTACAGTGCAGTATAATATGTAAATTCTGGTCCAAATACAACGGCTGATACACAAAACTGCAACATCTTGCTCTTTTTAGAGCCGACCAGTAATTTCTGACCATATAAAATAAAGGTGCATTCAGACTGCATATAACTGAATCACTAATAACTGAATAGCTAATTTGCAGGACCTGTCCTTGGTTAGTTTGAAGTCAGTTTCCAATTCAGTTTGAAGTCAGTTTGGGAGTTAGCAGGTTTAAATCCCATAGTTTGAATTTTGGTGTAGAGGCAACCTCTATGTTTACATTAGATGTTAAATTGCATCTTGAAGTCAATTGGTTGCACTTGGACTGGATTTCAAATAGGCAAAACTTTCTAATTCATATTGCGGCAAAACGTACCACCATACAACACAGACAGCTGAACAAAGCTACTGCACTGTTAGTTAAAATTTGATTTATAAAAGTAGTTTAGTGATGCAAATGGACTCAAACATGCTGAAACTTCCACGAGTGTACGACAACATGTAAGACGCACAAGAATGATAAAATGTCTTTTTCTGATGTCAAATGTAATTCACTTTCAAGCATGGGCCTCTACAGGAATCAGTTACATTTGTCAAGAATATTTGTCTGCTCTGATGAACCACTGAAGCAACTTACAAAAGGGGGCGCTGTTGAGGCAGAAAACTGTCAAAAAGCCAATGACTGGCAGTGGTTGTTCTCTTCATACTGACATCTTGAGTGATCCCTCAGAAAACAGACAGGACAACAGTGTCACTGCTGGCATGCAGCAGTGCTACTCTCTGCATAATGGAGTTACTGAATTGGATGTTGGGATCATTGGATCATCGTTCAGATCTATTAGATATTGAAGAGTACATCACTTCTCTCTGCTGATTAGTTGTATAGAAGTGGTCGCCTTAAGGTTAGAAAATCAAGGTATTTTTTTACTAGAAAGTCACTTAAAATCCCCTGTCACTATGGGAAAATATGGGTGGAAGAAGTCAGATAGACAAAGTTTTCAGACAATTAGTTTGGTCAAAAACGGCCCATTAAGGCTCTGAGTAACTGAGTCAGACAGGTAAGATATTGAACTTTCTACACATCCTGTGTGTAACACAAGTTCAGCTGTATTCCAGGTAAAAGGCAAAGTGTTTCTCTGTTAATGGGTGTCATCTCAGCCTACGGTGTCACTGCAAAGTCCTCAGGGGTAAACGCAAAATGCAAAAACTGTGGCACAAAACAATGCACCACATCTATTAGAGGGCATTAACAAATTAGAGCATTCCTGCAGTTGATTCTAATGGCAGGAAAAATTAACATCAACTGTGAAGAAAATGTGGTGAACCAGTAATTTTCTCCAAACAGCTTAATGCACAATTTAATTTAATTTATTTTGAGGGTTGTTTGCATTCTTATCTATGAAATAGAGCACATTTTTTGGCAATACCTCTCTCCTCATAATATCCTCTAGTTACTACATCAATACTGAAAAAGATAGAGTAGCTACCTATGGTAGCTGTCGTACCACCAGACTCCAGAGCAGCTTCTTCCCTAAAGGCTGTGAGACTATTTAATTCATCCTCAGTATTCTAACATGCAAAATAGTTGTGTATATTTATATAATTTTTGTACATAATGTTGCTCTTTGTTAGTAGCATAAAGGGCACAAAAAACTAAATCTCATTATACAATCCTGTGTTGTAATATGACAAATAAATCTACCTTGTAGAGTTTGAGATTTAATTAAATTTTGTTTCAGAATAATAGCACATGTGTGCACTTGTGAAGCGTTCAGGTCTACATATGATGGAAAGGAATATCTAACATACTTTATGTCAGTTTTTACTCAGTTGGCGGACAGATATCAGGGCTCGCACAGCTATTATTTCACTGTTTACCATTGTATTGTACATTTTTAGACAGTATATGTTCCTGCGAAGATTTTCAAATACAGTCCAGATCAACTCAACTTCTGTCACGTTCTTGATACTTAAATATTTCTTCGCTTATGTTAAAGCTTAAACAACAATAGCAGTAAAGTAGCATGGCAAAAACAAAACTGGATTTTAATGCAGACATCTTTTTCGTCTTCAGTATAGCCAAAAGTGATTTTAAACACTGTTATATTTTGGGTGAATGATTCCTTTTTTTTTTAACCATCACCAACAGCTGGGAACTAAATGTTTGCACACTTTTTTCCTCAAATCACTTAAATTTAAGATTTTACTAAACAAAACAGACAGAAATCAATTACTAATATTAAACTTTGACAGCAGTAACTTTGGCAACAATTTCACAAACCACACTAATCCAGACTACTGACTCTATATCATCAGCCAGTTGACCAAGGGATATCAAATGAATTATTCTTGAGTTGAGGAAAATGTTATAATCTTTATTCTCACACAGTATTTGGGTCATATCAACAATAGCAGATCTTTTCAAGAGCATGCTTAAAAACACCCCATATGGAGCAAAAAACGGACACTTTCATTCAACAAAAGCTATTAAATAGAATTTACAGGGGAGTGAAATCTTCCACCGAAGACAATGATCAAAACACAAGTTGAAAACTTGTCTTCTTCATATGATATAGACAGTGAATCCAAACTCATGAGCTATAACTTCTCCATGGTCCCAAATTAACTTAGGAAACTTTATTTATATACAAAAATGTGCTACACAGGCCAGCAAATGTTAGAAACTATTGGATGTAAGAAATCAACCACCAAAATAAACAAAATACCCTATAAAATGCAGCTCACTGTGTACTAATGTAGGACTGACTGTATTGCACTAGTGAATTCTACTGTTTTAAATGACTACAAGTGGTGTTACAACATATTCCTCGTGTCCTCCCTTTTGACATGGTCAAGTGTCTTGTCGTGGCACTTGCTTTTTTTGTTCTGGTGAGTTTTGACATGTTTTGCTAAGTGGTCACTCCTCATGAACCTCTTGCAGCAGTCCGGGCAAACAAAGCGCTTCTCCCCCGTGTGAGTCCTCAGGTGTCTCTGCAGCTCGTCCGACCTGGTGAAACTCTTCCCACAGAACAGCCAGTTGCACACAAAGGGCCTCTCCCCAGAGTGCCACCTCAGGTGCGCTTTGAGGTGAGAAGTTTTCCCATAAACTTTCCCGCAACCCGGTATGTGACAAATGTGCTGCTTCTTCTTCCCCGGCTCGTCGCTGGATGTGGAGGACTGGCAGTTCGGACACCTGCATCTCCTGCACCGCCTCGCAGTTGCTAGGGGGGACTTTGTGTGCAGTAGAGCCGCAATTTGCGTCTGATATTGCGCAAAGTCCGTATGTCCCAGAACCAAGCCCCTCTGCAGCTGGAAGCGATGGGGACCAAGAGAGGAAGTGTGACTGACATGGTTCCCCTGCTGGAGACTCCACCACGGAATATCCTCTCCAGGGTTTGGGGACAACTGTCTCTGCTGCTGGTGCACAAGGCCGGAGGGTCCCGTCACAAAACTTGGCATTGCGGGCGGAATGGGAGTTGGGGCTGCGTAACTGACCGCGGGGACGTAGGTGGGAGGGCAGGTGGACTGCAGAGACTGCATGGAGCAAGGTAACATCTTCACAGGGGAGAAGTCATAGGGGTACGAAGGGTCCGCCGGAGGGGTGAGGGGCAGTTCGTGGTGCGAGCTGAAGGAGCTCTGGATGTGCGCAGACAGCTGGGGTTTTGAGGATAGTCCGAAAGTAGCGTTGCTAGCCAGGCTGCTCTGAGGGGTCCCCTCGTTAGTCCACGGGTGAAATAAACGCGAAGGGGAGCCCAGAGTCGGGTCGTAAGGGACCTGGAGGAAATCTGTGGGGTTGGATCCGTGGTGGTGCCCGATCCGGTTACAAGTGGCTGCCAGGAGAGCCAGCGGAGAGTGCTTACAGTTCTCTGGAGACGAGTTTGGGGTGCGATCCTGCATAACCGAGACACACATTTTCTGTATTACAATCATTATTTAATACACTTTTTGAGGTGAAACACAAAGGAAAATTTGCTGCGTTTTAATATTTAACCGAATGATGGAATAGTTTGCCTCAATAGTTTGAATTCCATCTGCTCTGCTGATCGGTCAGAATCGTGATATGACATAAAAGTTGGCGTTATGTTGCAGCAGCAGTTGTTAATACGCAAAACAGCGTTAGTACCTAATTAAATGATATTACATTGGACCATTAAAGTATCACGACTTTTGTATATGACATAATTACATACGAGAAGTCGTAACCAAAATGTAAAACCAATTCGGTTGAGTACTTTTACAAGTTATTAAAGTCGTATAAAGTATACAGAAACTTGCGCACAAACCTGAAGAAAAGCCTGGAGTGTTTCATTCCGCAGTACAGCCACTGCTGCCATGGTAAACGTCCTCCTCCCTCTCGATGAAAACAATAAAAAAAATAACAGCACTAATTTAGATAAATATGCATTCGCAGTAAAATTTCGTGTCGAGCAGGTCTTCACTCTCCTGTGCTTCCTCTCTCCGAGATATCCTCGGTCTATCTGAAGAGTGAGGGATCACTTCTTAGAATTTGATAAGGACTTTGGTGGGCCGCCAGCCAGTCAGAAATAAGATTTATTACTTTGAAGTTTGCCGCTGCCCAATCATCAAAGAATAGCGGCTCTTTGAGAGGGGAAAGCAAATCCTTTGAATCCACAAAGCTCCTATGGTGTGTTTGTTGGTCTGGATAAAGGAGCTGATTATTAGGGGGGATGGGAAGGGAGGAGATAAAGGCGGGACAATTAATGAAGTAATCACTATGTGGGAAATGTATATACACAAATAATTGGATTTTCTTGATCAAAGACCCCCATGCCGCCTGGAGACCCCGGTATTGGATGCTGTAGTCATCTGATCCTCTTTTTGTAATTAAGGATTTGTAGCAGAACCCTATGTGACAATGTGACATTGTTATCTCTGGAGATCTCCAAGAGAGTTGCCTTGACTGTTTGATGGAGGAAGGAGACCAAATCAAGTGACTCAACACAAAGTTCTCATCTCGGAAGAATCTGCGTCTCTTTTACATTTCTAATTTGAATTAAAATTTCTTTGTTGTTCCTTTGAACTACAACATGGGCATTAAACACTTAATTATGCCCTCTCTGAATTATTTAAATGCGTCTTTCTCCTTCGCTCATTTCAATCATTTGTTTTATCAGAATCTTACTCCTGATTTACACCCCCTACCCTCCCCATCCACTCCCATTCCCTCTCTTTATTGAGAATCAAAATGTAAGCTTATAGAGCCTTAGGGTAACTTCCCAGCAGCTAATTATAGCTCAAATTATAACATGGTACTTAACATGACATAAAGTGAAACCTCTGTTTTAAATCAGGTGACAAAAGCGGCACTTGAAATGTTCATATCTCAATTAAGTTTCCTTATAAATTTGGAATGTCAATGAAGAAGTTCTCATTCAGAAAAGCACACGATCCCAAGCATCCATATTAAACAGCGGTATTTATAATGTAAGTGAACTTTAACACAAAGGCTAAACTGGCAGACAATATCATATTTCTTTTTTTTTTTGTTTCAAAACATTTTATGAAGGAAAAAGTATGCAGTTTTCGTAAGATAATATCCAAACTTTTGTGACAGAGCAGTCGAAATGAAAGTTGTAGTTTTCTATATCAGCTCTCTGATCTTTATCTGGCTTCCCTGCAGAAACAATCACTGTCCTCTCAACTAGTTTGGAGCGGCAGATTTTGAATTAGATCTGTTCCTTTGAAGGGATTAATGTTCCCAGTCCTCTCCCACGGCTTTACACACAGTCATGAGGGAAAGGGGGAGCCCTGCTGGGCTGCACTAGAGCCATGTTAAACTACAAAACTGGCTACAGGAGTGGTGTAGTCACACTGTTGACTGATAAAAAACTAGTGGAGATCAATCTTGTTTACGTCAAGTTATAGCAACAGTGGCTGACACAGTTGTTGTATTGTAAGTGTTTTTTTAAATGTGCAGAAAACGGGTAGGTCACTGCTTTGCATCCTGAGCAACATTATATCAATCTGTCGTTTACACAACTGTGTGTATTTGTGTACTTTCAGCTCTTTACTTAGACCTGTTGTAAATAATCCCATAGAAATCACATTGTAAATGGTTTCAACATCTGAAACAGTGAACTGAAGTTCTTTCATGATCAATAAACATTTGTCACACTTTTTAGAAGGCATCCTTTATACACTTAATAAATAATTGTTTTACTAATGGTTAATGAACCAGTTATAAGAAAGAACACCTGTCGGGTTGTTAAGTTGTGAGAAATGCCTTTTGCTGATGTTCATTCTCCTCCAGGATAACGAGACTACTTGCATGCTCTTTTATTCATCAGTAAGATGGGTTTTTATAAAAACACAAAATCGATGACTTATTGACATATTGCAGACTTGACGGTTTATTAGAAAAAGAGAAACCCTGGAGTAGATACCAACATACAACTATAACCAACAGAAAGGATACAGGAACAGCAGCCAAAGTGATTTATTTCAACCTGGCGACCCAAAACTTGCTATTAATTAATGGAATCCAAATCATCTACAAAGCATTTGTAAATTCTTTATTAATCATTTCTAAAGCCATTATTTACTTCTTGTGAATTGCACTTTGTTAGTCTACATGCATTCACTTTGTGCATTTAGTAATAAAGGATTTTGACACAAGGGGGCCCAAAACAGGTGAAAAGATCATTTTAAAAGGGCCAAATGCAGTAAACTCAGTTAACCAGCCATAACAAACTAAATTGTTGACCAGCTCAGCCATCACAGCTGTAAACAATTTTATAGTCAACTCCAAAATGTTGTATTTGTGCAGAAAAGTGAAGTAAGTCAGTTTCTGTTTCCAGGTTTAAATGTCAGATAAATGTCAAATGTTGTAATCTGCTCTCTTATGTCAAACCAAACAACGTTTAAAGTAAGGGGAGAATCCTAAACAGAATTAACATTTTCTATGATCCTGAACAGCAGCAATGATTCGTGAACATTAAAATAGTACATATTAATTCTGATTTACAGTGAATTTTTACATAAATCAGCTTTACATGTGAGCTGTTATGCTATGCAAAGGGAGATTCCAGCCATATGTGACAACTGCATGAATTTTGTGAACCATCAGCATTACCAAATTATTGATATCTTCCTTTTGAGACACTCGGTTCAGCCCTAAACGCGAGTGCTTACATTTTAATGCATCTCAATGGGACTCCAGCTGAGGGATGGATTTGGCTGAGCAGGACTTTGATATAGTTTGTAAGAAATTCATGACTGTGTGCTTGACACAATGTCCAGTCCCTGAGGTAATTTACTTGCTCCAAACCTTTACCGTCTTATGGCCATGCCTCAAGTTTTACAGGGTCACCTCAGCAGTGATTTGACTATAAGAATTTTATCCTGCGGCATTTGATGGGAAAATTAACTTGCAGGAACCCCTGCTGCAATAGTTTTCTGCCTGTGTACTCAAAGGTTTGAACATGAAATCAGTCTGTACCATCCGTGTATTTCATACAGTACTTTAAAGCATAAAGCAGAGAGTTGATCGAACAAAAATACTGTTAAGAGGGGAGACGTGCAGGAAGCTGAATTCAGGGATTAGCAAAATCAAAAAAAAGTCTTGCAGTTACAGGAAACAAAACACACACAGTTGTTGCCTCTAAAAGGCAGGAAACTGAAGCAGATATTTTTCTACATATAAAAAGGCAGAAAACTACACCTGCATTCCTATTTTGATCAGATATCAGAATTTCCTGAGTTTAGAACAAAATGACACATATTAAGTGTCAACAAGTGACTCATTATGTGAAAAGGACCATCAATTATCAGTAAACACAAGAAGAAATACACAAACAGTCAAAAGTCAGTGGTTTAAACACATTTATTTGACTCATATAAAATGGCAGCTTACTGTAAATAAATAAAAATGTACAATAGATATCAAGTTGATGAGTTTGTTTTGGTTCAGGTCCAGTTCAGAGTTGAAGAAGGCAATCTGCAGAAGAGAGAGAAAAACTGCATTCACAATGCCCATTAAACATACACTCAAAAATAATTTTCACTATCATTGTTTTTAATTAATTTCATTTTATTCGATTTACTACTTATTGTATTGACCCCAAATGGATCGCAGAACAAGGAGCTGAACTTGAGGCTTGGCATTTTGAGATAACTGACAGTGTCGACTGTAGATTTGACAGAGTCAGAGGGCAATGCCACAACACGAACCCTTTTTAACTTTCCATATTCTCTGGACAGTTGGAGAGAAAGCAGGTTCCACATCTGTCTCATACGAGACATATCAGAGACTTGGGCATGAGCATGGGGTGAGGGGGGAAGTGGTGGAGGGTGCATGAGTGAGAGTGAGTTTGAGTGTGTGGGGGAGAGGGAGAGAGAGGCGGAGAGGGAGAGACGCTTGAGGCTACTGGGTACTTGAGCCGCTATAATGGTGTCTCGTATGAGAAAACATCTGTGAATTTCCTCAGTGATCTACAACAAAGTATAACTCAGAGCAGTCACTCAGAAGACCTTTGAAGTTGCTGTCTGACAGAAAGCTGCCATTGTTCGTAGCCCCCAACACACAGAAACTCCAACTTTGGTCTCACTAATTTTCCCTGCAATGCGATACATCTCTTTTTTTCCTCTCTCTCCCGAGCCTATGAAGCTGGGGATCTCTGCATATTCAAGAGCAAAGAGTAAAGCCGTGGCAATGTGCAGGGTTGGCCCGGGGTCACGTAAGGCGGGACAGGTCATTTTACCTTCTCTCAGCCCACCCTGGATGTGTTAATCCATCCTTAAAGAGGGAAACTCTCCCCCCTCTATGATGATGTACAAGGTTACAGACTGCAGCACTCTAGCAGAAAATATTACAATAGAATGATCTCCAATCATCAAAAATACTGTGACGCCATGAACTAAACTGGCCTCAGATGTTGCCAGACTTTAAGAACAGGAGGTTCAGGTTTTTATTTTACTTTTATAATATAATCTTTATATAATTTCTAAATATTATTTTACTTTAGTGACCACTTTCCAGGCATCATTGCATTTCAAGAGCACTTGAGCAAGGCATGAAGAGCTGCTACACATTGCCTTGAACTGTTGTTGGAAATTTGAAATATTGATATCTGTGAACGCTTCAACCGTACGGAAAAAGTTCTTGGTTGCTTTACAGAAATGCTATTTTTGATTCTTGTTAGTAGAATAAGAATGCATGTTGTACTGGGCTGAACAATATATATATATTTGATAATTTTAGTAAATATTTAAATAAATGTATTTATGTTACAATATGTAAAATAAAAAAATACAATATATAAATATGTGCCTATATGATGTAACCCATTACATTTGTCAGTGAAAGACCTGCACAAGCCTTGTGTTGCCCATATCGACCCACTCATTTAGCTTAAAAATGTCAATAGAAATAAAGCAGGAGATCTTAAGGGGCATGTAAAGAAAATACTGTAATGTGACAGTGGGGGGCCTCCACAGACTACTACCCAAATAAGAGAAATCTAGGAGTTACAGGACACATTTTACAACATTTATACCGGACACTACTTTATTCTGACCTCAATCAAAAGGGCGTTTGGTTGAACACCAGGTGATACGTCCCTGCTCCTCCTGGCTGTGACAAAAAAAACAAACAACCTTTCTGTTATGCCTCCCAAACTGAAACAAGGCCGTGGTAATTCTCACACTGTTACCCGTCCAGCGTTTATTCAATGGCAGCTGGTACCACCATCTGGGAAAGCAGCACCGGGGCAAAACAAAACAGGTTACACCTTTGGCCATGCCAAGTCTGCTAGTGCCCCACTCCGTCTACAAACTGAGAGAGGCTAATCACAATTTCACGCTCTGATTTGTCAAATCCCACTCCAGCACCGGAGGCAGCAAGAAAACTTTTAAGTCAATAAATTTCATGGCATATATAGGATAACAGCTCTTCCATACTGTTTCTATTGTTCTATGTAAGCCTTTTCTAGCTTTACACGAGGAAGCAACTGAATGCTTATTTCTCTCTCTTTTTGCAAATGAAAAGGAAGCTGTAATTCTGGCCACAACATTTGGTCACCACCAAGATTAGCAGTCGGGAACAAACTCTTATCCCCTCATGCATGCATTTTATATTCATGCAAATGTTGACAACAAAACGGTGCACTCAACAAACTGCAGGTGTGAGGAAGCTGAGACAAAAGCCACTGTAACCCTAATGGCATCCCTTGTCATTAAGAGACCTTTGATGTATGTACTCAACAGACTCTTTTATCTCCTTGTTCTTCTATGCCTCTTACTCTCTCGCTCTGTCTCTACCGGCTCAACCAGTTTCTTTATTAATGCTGTCTTTGGGGAATGTTCTTTTGCTCAGAGCCCTCAACATACACCTGACATCTGGCTGACGCTCATGTATGTCACTTTCTTTGGCACCAATCATTAGCCTCACAATGCCAAGTTTGTAGCTATTTTAGGTGTCTGTTTGTCCCCCGTCCTTGAAGTTGGTGGGAACCGGACCTGGCATTAATTCTTCACTTATCAAACTGTGGTATGCAATCATACTATAGTGTGATACATTCTACTGTGGTGGAAAACTGACACATCTGGCTACCAAAAGCATATATACTGCATTAAAACACTATCTGAAAAGACTGCACATGAAATACTGGTATTCAAACTCTCACTTTGAACTCAAAGGATATAAAACAGGACAATGTTGGCCTAATCGTGTTCTCTCTTTGAAGTAAGACATCACTATTAGGTGAAAAGGTAAGTATGCTTCTTTCGAAAATAAAAGCTTTTCATCATTTGTTAAGGCTGCAGCTTGAGTGATTTTCATAAAGGTGGTTTAAAACTTTGGATAACAATGTTTGGGGGCTGACTTGGATGGAGCTTTAATGAAAGCTCTGCGCATGAAGCAAATAGCTAAAATGGCAAGAATAACACCAGCAGTAACGTTAGCCACATTAAAGGAGTCCTCTCTCGTGCACCAGATGTTGTCAGATTTAATGAGGAAAAACAAGAGGGAGCTGTATTCACTAAGACGCATTTAAAAAAACACAGGTGTCGGGCCTTGAACGCTGAAATGACACTGCGTCTGCAGACCCCGTACCAGGAGTCCATGCAAACACAGGAGCTTCAGTTCATTAGGTCAGAACATCTCTCATGAGAAAGTATTTCATAACATTTGCAACACATAATCAGCTAACCAAGGCAATTACGTACACACCTCCGCTCACCTCCTCTCATATGCTAAAGCAGGCAATCAGCCAGGGAGTTAATTTGGCAGAGAAAAACAGGGGAAGAAACACCCACTCTGGAACCATTTGTCACCACAGTCCAACCTTGTTATTCAAACTAGTGAGCCTATTTGAAATTCCTCTCCATGGTAAAAACAGGGCCAAAATAATCAAGGGAGCATGATCACACTTAATTGATTCAGTGTACTTTTAAGATGCACTACAGGGTGCTGGGGTGACCTATTTCAGACTGCTCTTCAGAGGAGCCATCTATCCCAGCAAGGGAGTAATGCACAACGAGGATTTTAATTATTGCAGGATCTGTGGCTTCGACCGGAGGTGAAATGCTTCTGAACTAACTGTGACACCACATTATAAAACTGCCATTGGTCTGGAGTATTACTCTTTGAGTTTAAATATGACAATAAATTGAAAAGACTAGAGTTTATTATTGATGCAGCTTAATTATGTGAGTTAATTTGATCATGGATACAGCTGGATTCTTTTTTTAATAGTTGTTCACAGATAATTTGAACCAAATTTCAAACAACCACAGGATTTATTGACATAAAAAAATGACATTATTTAGATAACTATTGCTTTCAAATGTTATTAAATAGGGCTGTGTTTTACACTGTTTCATAGTCCTGTAGATAGAGTAGTGAAATGTAACTAAGTACATTTACTCAAGTATGTGCTTAAGTTCACATTTTTGTCTATAGTATTTCCATTGTATGCAACTTAATACTTCATTACAACTTAGATGCCAATATTGTACTTTTTACTGAATTAAATTTATTACAAAGCTACTATTTGCTTTGTACATGAAGTTGACATATACAAAACCTATAATGAGCTTATGTAATGCAATGCATAATGATTAAACTACCCAACAATATATAAATTAACATTAGCTCCACCTCAGCTAACTGCTACATACAATGCTGTTTACACATTAATTCACCAGTAACAATAATCCAGTAATGAGTAAATAGTAATGTAACAGTCAGGAGTCATTTTCTGCATGGACATCTGTACTCTAAGTACCTTATAATGCTTGTACTCTGACACAATTAATATTGTAAAATTAATAAAAAATGTCTTGCATTGCAGTATTTTACAATGTTGACTGGCTACTTTTAAAATAAAGGATCTGAACACTTCTTCCACCACTGTGTAGTGGTTGTGTTACATCCAGCTGACGTGTAACATTCAAAACATTTTGGATTACTACCCCTACAAGTATTATGGCTGTTCAACACAACAAACAGCATAATTTTGGTTGGAAAATGACAGACTTAAAACCAGTGTTGTCAAGTGACAAAGCCTTTGGACTAGAAACCATTTCTAGTCCAAGGGTTTCATTTTAAATTTTACTTACACCATGTTTTAATTACATTATATTTCACATGCTTAAAAAAGCAGAAATAACATATATAACCAGCAATGTTTAGGTGATGAGTCAGTCCTCTGAGTCTGACTCTCACAGCACTCAGCAGTGGGGTTTAATGAACACTTTGGACCTCTTCAAACCCACCAGGATTCCATGAACCTGAACCTAAGTGAAGCTGGTCTCGCTATCTAGGCAGAGCTCTAATGTTTTCCCTGCTGAGAATAAGGAGGATGAGATCCTCAGTCATACCACCCTACTCTTCCTATTAAGATCAAAATCTCCTCTCAGGCCCTCGGGTGTCAACAAAGGGAGATGCAGTAAATGATATGCAAATTGAAAAGAAGAAAAAAAGCTCTACAAATCAACTCGCCAGCCCTGCATTTCCGACACTTCACATCTTAAAAGAAAATTCCTGTATTTAGGGTGAAATTCAAAGTGAGGTCTAGCTCTGCCTGTGTGAGGCTATGTGTGGTGATTCCAGCACTCAGACTGCACAAAGCCCCTCTAACTACAGGCAGCTCGCTGTGGGAGAACTTGTAGAGAGAGTTTGGGGTTTCAGAGGGATTTGTTTCTGGATCCGTCTTAGACAATAGACATAGTGCTCAAAAATAGGTAGATCTTTCCAAGTCAGGTTAACACCACTGAGTTTAGAAAGACACTGCCTGCGAGATGAGGGGCTGCTTAGCGTAAATGTGGAGCAATGCGAAATGATCAGTGATCAGTCAATTGAGAGAAACTAACTGTTATTGTTGTCATTTATTGAGATAAAATGGCAAACATTGGCTGGTTAAAGCACAAAAATATGTTTGCTTTTCTTGAGTTTATATCATTATAAATTTAATATTATTGAATTACTGCAGCCCTGGTATAGAGTTTAAACATCTTACATAACTGCATTAAAACCACAAATGGATGCTCAGCATTTAAGTGTTTCAAGTTGACTTAGCTGGAAATAGCTTCTTATTAATAAAGCCTCCCCGCACAGGCGCACCACATGACGATGTGTATTCTTTGTGTTACGTGTATTGTCATTAATTTATTTATTGATGCAACACCTGTACCATTTCACAGCAGTTTGTAAGCTGAATAATAATTTCTACTAGAAAAAGTTCAATAACATACACCAGGAAGGAGTCTGGAGCCCCTCTACTTGCAAAATGTAACATCTCTAACGTTATCAAGCATTATGGCTATAAAACTTAAGCTGAAATGGAGAAACTGTGGTGTCTTACTATACAGAAAATAGCACAATGGTTATAGAAAACTTGTAATAATGTCACTGATGAGGAAGTTGTCCCTGTGAACACTTTCCGAACACTGGATTAACAGCTGAGGGCATCGCCTGTACAGGTCGCTTTTTCTGCAATGCTGCTACTTGCTCCACATACCACAGCACATCCAACACAGAAGATGTTCTTTGGAGTGTCTGTCTACATGTCTGGCGCATCTGTCTTACCGGTTGACATGGATGTAAGGCTCAGCTCTGACTGACGAGAGGCCTGCTAGAAAGGGTGGGAGGAGGGGGCGGTCGCATACTCTTCCTCAGGGATCGACTCCACAGTTGACAGTAATTTGTAGTATTCATCTTCTCCATCCAGCACTTTGATTTGACTGTGATGGGAAAGAAGATGAGAAAGTGGTGAGAAGAAACTGGGATACAGAGCAGTCTTGATGTGAAAAATATTTAGAATAAAAACAATATTTGCAGATACAACAATGAGGCGCATGCATTTTCTTAAGCATACTGAGCTGAACCAGGATGTAATTTATAGTACAAATACAAGTCAGACCTTCAACAATTAAATTAGCATGCTGACAAAGCCTTTATATGTAACCCCCTCTCTAATGACGCAAAGGAACCGCTCATAAAAAGCCTGTTATTTTCGGCTCTCCATTTACATTAAAAGAAAACAACTCCATTTCTGGATTCTCCTATTTCACAAAGGGCCTGCTCTGTTTAGAGTTGCTGTAAGTAGGAAAGCAGTTATTTACCCAAGTTTTCTCGGCTTCCTCTTGCTCCCCTGGTAATCCAGAGTTCTCTGAGGAAAGGGCCAAGAGCACACAGTCAAAAGATGAGCAGAGAGTCATTAATTTTTAATTCAAAGTGATTTTGTGTTGAATGCGAGCAGATGCTGATAATATCAGAAGTCACAGCATAATTTTTTCTGATCAAAGGGCTCAAGTGAGTCTGATGAAGCATGCATCTTGCTCAGCTTTGATAAACCACATCAATTATTCACCGTGAAGGCAGACATCCTGACATGAAAGCAACAGATAAAGAGCATAAGCACATGTTCAAGACAAGAGGCAGAGAAGCGTGGGGGTGGGGCTCCAGGGTCTGGCACAGGTAGGTTTAATTGTATTATCATGTGGAACCAAAGTCAGACAAAGGCCTTTATCGGCACTTTGAACTCACATTTAGCTGGTTGTAGTACAGGCTGTCTTCAGGGCTGTTGAGCAGCTTGGGCTGCTGGCCCCGCCGGCGAGGAGTTCTCTGCTGCAGCTTCATCACTGGACCTGCAACAGAGGAAAAATGAGGGCAGTGATCCAACCAAGCAAAACAACAACAAGCACGAACATGATACTGATGGCGATGACAGCAGCAGTAAACAGATTCTGCCGCCCTTTTTAAAATCTGCACCCTCGTGTGACAAAGTGGCAGAAACATTTTTACTTTGGTTTAGGTTTAAGATTATGTAATTTCATCAAAGAGCTGACTCAATAACAGCTTAACATTACACAAACCCACACATATAAATCACATCTAATTATATCTCTCCTCACAGGTGCACAAGAGACTAAAGTTCAATGAACTAAATAGCTAGAATGGAAAAGGCAGAGGTGAGACTGAGGTGTGTGGTGTTTGATACACTTCTGACTATTCACGCATTTTCACTTTCTTGTGACCACAACTGAAAAACAAAATGAGAGAAAAGTAATTATTGAATGTATTAACACTGATGTTCAGATCAGATCTTGCCATCCTGTCAAAACTAGAAACAAGTGAAAACGAATGTAGTGCCAGTTACAATATATGCATGGCAGCTGTGACCATCTCAAAATATGATGTACTTAGTTCAACTGTGTTTCTAGGAGAGAAAACACCTCTCTGTTTAGAAGAAGCACCACCTACTGAGATGAACAAACGGAAAATTGCTACAATAATTTGCAAACTGGTCCTGGAAAAGTTATTTTGTGTCTACAGAGTGATGACACTGAGTATTTTTGTCAGAGCCTGTGAATAAAGTATTTAATGATGATAATAGGTGAGACAATTTATTACAGTAGGTTTGAGTAGAGGAAAATATTTCAAGATATTTTCACCTTTCCTAGACAGAGTGAGGCGAGGAGGCAGACAGGGAATAGGGAGAGAGGGGGGGGGGCATGTCATGCAACAAAGATTGTGGTTATATGGCATAAACTGTAACCATTCTGCTACCAAGACGATCCAAATATTTATCTTTAATGCAACATTTTTCTCTGTGAGGAGTAGATATATCTTATAACTGAAGACGTAGTTAGTAGTGCTGCAGTTTAGGGCTTTTCTTTTGATACGGAGTTCAGTGAGAACGGTTGAAGGTAGGTAGAGCTGTTTTTTTAAGGAATACATGAGCAAAAGTAGAGCATCAAATTAGCTTTATAGAATAGTCTTGACCTTAGGATTTTAATGCATTAATATAAAGCTTTAGAGGAGATGGTATGTGGATTTTGTTGTCTTTGGACATAACCAGTACTCGTGCTAAGCTAAGCTAACTGGCTGCTGGCTGTAGGTTCGTATTTAGAGCACAGATATGGATGAGGCATCAATCTTCTTATCTAACTCTCAGGAAGAAAGCGAATAAGCATATCTTTTAAAATGTCAACTATTCCTTGATAGCGTTCAGCTATATGCAGTAGGGATGGGTGATAGTTTTATACAATGGAAGTATAGATTTAGAGATAGATTTAATATAGAATTTAAATTGTGGTGATTTGGATGAACTGACCCTTTACGTGACAACTGTTAGCGGGCCTATGAAAAGTACATTTCCACCATCCACACTTGGTCAAGGAACTGGTAAAAATCTGACACTGACTCAGCAAATCTACATCTATCTAAATCGTCTTAAGTCTAAATCTACTGTAGACTTAAGACGTTCACCCTCCTACTTCCTCCTCCACCGAAACCACTGACACAAATGTGTCGCCGTGGCTATGTGTTAAAAAGAGGAAGAAGTCATTTTACGCATTCAGATTCCAGCCCACTGAATGACTACTTCTCTACTCTCTGCTGCTTCTCTTCCAGCAGATGACCGAATCTTTGTTTTCTCTGATTGTTCAAAACAATGTGCTGACAAATGAATAATTCATTGCACCACAGAAAGTGAAATGTTATTGACTAAAGATGACGAGCTATGTGATTATTCAAACATAAGACAATCATTAAGGCTTCTCTGGCACACTCTGGGTTCTAAAATTGATAGGTTACAAAAGTGTGTTTTAAATCCGGGACACCTTTACAAGGAAGCATCTATATTTAATGTCAGATAACATTTCATCTTCTTTGCCTACGTTTTGAGTGAGACAGGACATTTCTCTTCATCATCTCTTGCTACCTCGGCTTCTCTACCTTGACTAAAGCTGCATTTGCTTTTTCCATCTTAACACTACTTTGTACTCACTTTGAACAGACCTCATCACATCTCAATCCTATACATCAAAGAGCAACCCCCCACCCCCCATCTTTCCTCGGCTTTCTTGATGTTATTCAAACCAGCACAGGTTTACCGAAGTCACACTTTGTAAATGCCCAGAAAGTTCCTGTCAGTTCTGAGGTATTAGCTAACTTTACCGTGAATCTTATCAGTCCGTGCCTCAGAGGTACTAACCATCCACTGTGTGAATCCTTGTCAACCCCGAGTAGTTGTGGATTTTTGGATGGATGTCATATACTGAGGAAAATAGCTGTGAAAAACTGCTGTGTGTATTTCTTCTAAACAAGTAGCTTAGTTTGGCTGCATCAAAAGCTCTTAGGTTTCAATATTGCATTGAGATAAATTGCACAAAGTTGCTGCATAGCTTTGTGAAACCTGAAAGTGCTGCTGTATCTACATGACATGTTGAAAAGAAAAAAAACCAGCACAAAGTGAAATGTTTGCACCGTAAATTTTAGTTAAACAGTGTTTGTATGTAGGACATTGTTCTGCTAATGATGCAGAAATGAGTGTGATAGGCAAATGTTTTATTCCCCTGAAACTGCATCAAAGCACTCAATCACAAACAATGAATCCTAAGGTCCTTGAACAAAGTTTCAAATTTGAATCATTTTGTAAAATACACTGCATAGTATGTCTGTGTTTTCAACAACTATATTTGTTGTTCTTCTAAATTTAAAAAAGTTAAGCACTAAGTAACGCTTAACTGCATTCATTGCAGGCATGACAGTATCTGAGTTTTTGCTTCAGACCTTCCACTGTAGCAAAAACACAAGCGCTGTTCAGTGATTCAGTTTGAATATTGAAACTGTGTTTAGAAATTTTCAAATCACAAGTGCAGCAATTTTAATCCTAGTTAACTTCCTTCACATTGAGTGTGTGGCCAAAGAGCAAAAGTAAGTATTGGTTGTTGCCAGATACAGGTATACACTCTCTGTAAGTTGGTGTTTGTACACTAAAAAATGGTTTTGTGGATAAGAAATGCTAGCAGCATTGCTGTAGGGGCAGTTAATTGATTAATGTATTTATTTAAAAGGGACAGCCTACAGTAAAACAAATGTTTGATGCACTGTACCAGATCATAGCTTCAAGTTAATTCACATCTGCAGTCCCTTGTCAGGCCATAGTTAAAAACAACACAATGATCAATCAGCTTGATTGAAATGTCACCAAGATCACAATATGGACAAATAAGCATCCAAATCATATCGTGACATCCACCAAAGCAATCGCAACATGACTTTGAGCTACACTGATCAGTCCCAGCAGAGTTAATAAACAGAGTTACACAAAAAAGGACACACAAGACATTGATAAGAACTACTAACAATGGCACATTGCAGAAGTTTGCCAGTCAACTAAAGGCAGGTCATAAAACTACATAGATAAAATATCTGAGTCAGTGTTTACAGAGCTGAGCAGCTTTTAACCGGCGTTTCAACTTTCCTTTGAACATACTGATGGAGTTGCAGAATCCCACATCGTCAGGCAGTGTGTTCCACTGGTTTGTGGCTTTTACAGAAAAAGCAGACTGCCCAAATGCAGTAGGAAGGAGTATGGCATAATCTCGAACAGAGGAGATTCCGGAGATCTAATTGAGTTTACTGAGTGAGTAAACACAATGGAATGAAGGAAGAGCCAAGCCATTTAAAGTTTCATAATAATGTCAGTCAGTAAGCCCACCACATTGGTCCAAACTGAAATATCTTAACTATTGCATGGATCATGAAATTTGCTAAAGCAATTTATGGTCCCTGGAAGATGTATCCTAATGACTTTAGTGATCGCCTGACTTTTCCTCTAGCGTCATCATAAGGCTGACATATGTGATTCTGTCTGATGGAATCAAATGAAATTTGTTACACACATTCATGTTCACCTCAGAATGAATTGTAATAACTTTGGAGAATCTTTTAATTCATTTAAATTTGTTCAGTTTTATGACCAAATACTTGCAAAACCAATAAACCTGACATTAGCTGCATAATTAGCAAATATTAGCATACTAACATGCTAAACTTAGATGCATCCGTCAACCGCTTATCCTGCATACATGGTCACGGGGGGCTGGAACCAATCCCAGCTGACATCAGGCGAAAGGCGGGTTACACCCTGGACAGGCTGCCAGTGCTAAACTAAAATGATAAACATAATACCTGCTATAGGTTAGCATGTTAGCCCTATCATCGTGAGCACGTTAGCATGGTGTTGTTAGCTTTTCACACAATGACTAGAATGACTGACTCTTAATCTCGTTTTTATAGAGAGTTGGGCAAGTTTAGAAATTTACTTTTCTCTGACTGAAGGGTGACAAAGGAAATTAACAACAACAATCCTGGAGGTCCTCAATACATTCAGCTGCACCTGCTTAATTTACGCAGGATCAGCTTGTGACTGTGCCTGGTACAATCATATTTTGTTTAATACTATGTAGGCCACAAATCCAAGCCTGTGGTTAAGTTTATAGAAAATAATTGCATAATTGCAATCACAATTGTATTATTGGTCGAGAAAATTTCAATTACATGTTTTCCTGAAATCACTCAGCTGCTGGATCTGGCGCTGCATATCTGGAGCTCAAAACATGACACACGGGGGTTCAGCATCCCCATTTATCCATCCTGACCTGCAGCGATTAGAGCATGTAGCAGATCAGAGGATGGGTCAGGCCTCCCATCTCTGTGCCTCTGTTTGGGAAATCACTGCCATTTGATCCAGGCCAGCCCCAGAGGAATGCTGCTCCTGCAGATATATTACAGGCAAGGAGGCTGCCAAACTGGCTTCAGGCATGGGAGTGCAGCTTGGACATGGGCAGGCAGAGCTCGGAAGGGGTCAAGGCAGTGGCTTACACTGGGGGTTTGCTAAATGATCGTGGGTAATGTCTGCTGTTTGGGGTGGGGAGTAATAATGGTCGACTGGGAATACAGAGGCAGTGTGGTTCATACAATATTGATTTCTCTGTATCAAAAGAAAGCCAAGCAGAGTTTGCTCTTCTTGCTGAGAGACTTACATATTGTACATGTTTGCTTCTTGAGATAAAAAGGGCTGGAATTCTTTTTGAGATAGGTATTTCTTTCATTTTCAAAGAGCAGCAGATGACTCGTATTACATCTCTAAATACCACTTTGAAATCCCCTGAAAATCAGAATGCTTCTCAGAAACAACATAAAAGAGCTGCTAAAAGGGATTTTTAGTGGAATAAATTAGAGATGTATCGATTTACTCCCCAAATCACGTGCTGTAATCACCTGACTTTTCCCAGACCACAAAGAACCACTTGGGCTTTGTTTATTCAGATGGAGGGAGCAGAGGCACCAAAAGGCATGGATTATAAGGAAAAATCATCAGCAGGGGCCTTTGATGTCAAAATGAGGCATGTGCAACCCAGACCCCTCTCTTTACCTCACAAACGCCTCTTCACACACACATACACGCATACACACAGGGGTCCATAAACCCATTCACATGCATACATATGCATTACACAGACACCGATGCATGTGTGCACACTTAACACAGACATTTTTCCTCAGTTGCAAACAAAGATTCCAAACATATCTGAAGGTGGAGAGGATTTCCAGAACTTTTCAGGGCTCCTGAGATTTATTACAACTCTCATCATTTTGGACATCATACTAAAATAGCAACTCATGTGCTTTAAATTATAAGACAAACTGGTCAGGTCCTGCAGATAATGCCTGAAAAAGAGTAGTTCCTGCATCTGTTTTCACTAATGCAAGCAGAGGATGTTGTTACTTGCAACCAATTTTTCACACTGAAATCAATCATTTCCCCTGACAGCAGATTTGGAACTTTGACTCCTAAAGATATGTTTGCGTGGAGGAAAAATTTCTTGAACTTTGTAGAAGTCAATCATTTGTCAGCGACATAATACATGTACTGTATAACTACGACATAGCAGGATGAGTAAAAAGTAAGTGAGGAGGAAGGGGGAGCAAGGAGGGAGACATGGATGACAAGGAACCCAGGCCACAAAAATAGATTAAATATGAAAATGAATGGCATTAAGCTTTTTCTCTCCTGATCGTCAGGGTGCCGAGTCATTTTAATAGATATAGTTTATTAAACTATATAAAGCTGTTATTGTTGTTGACAAAATACAAACTAATAAGGTTTTGTGTTTGGAAAAACTTTGTCAAGCTACATCAAATGAGGCAATCCACATGTGCAAAATTACAGAGAACTTGGAGTATCATTTTCCACCTTGATTTTACGTCTGAGGAGATTATTCTGTTGAAATTGTGATGATGAGTAGTTTGGAAGTACATCCTGTTAACTACTCCCACTGACATTAAGAGGATTACGTAGGTAGCGTCAGACAGAGGCAACTCCTTCCGTTAAGTTGAGTCTTTCCTATCCCTTCCAAATCTCTGCTGCCGCTACGTTGAGCCTGTAATTTGCCTAAAACTGAAGGCATCTGGTTGAGTCGCTGCGATATGTGGAGACAGACAGATCAATCAAAAGGCTGAGAGACAGCGAGAGGGTGGGAGCGTATTTGTCTAGAGAACATGGAGAGGGTGGATCATTTGTCTGGCAGATGCATGTTGATATGGTGATGCTGCTTAGTGCTTTGAAGGTGGTGGTGGTGGTGGGTTGTGGAGCAGCACCTGGTGGCTGCAAAACTTGTGGGAGGACATGTGGGAAGACGTTTAAGAGATGAGGGAGGGAGCGAGAAGAGAGGAAAGTGAGAACTGGCGAGTGTGGGTTTGACCTCAGTGTGGGTAAAACAGCGTGTACATTTCCAATGAGGTCTCCCAGATGGAGCTATAAAGCGCAGACAGAGCTTGGGGCGACAAACAAAATCAATTCTTATTGACTATACCGTGCTATGCATAGAGGGCACTTAACTATGACTGTTAAGTCAACATGAACTTCAGCTATTCTTTGCACCCTATTCATTTTTCTCTTTTCTCACCCCTTCAAACGGCCAGGTTAACTATCTTCCAAGGCAGAGGTAATTGGTCTGTGTGTTGTGGCTCCACTTTATCACTGTCTCTCTCTTGACATGTATGTTTACCACAACTATAATCTTCAAAAAGCCTGTTAACATAAGTAGCTCAGCTTTCATAAACCATAAAGTCAGCTCTGACTGATCCTCAGCACCATCCTGTTTACCACGCTGAGGAGCATAAGCAGCACTCTGATCATATCTGCTGCTTGCTAGCAAAAGGCTTTCTTTCTGCAAGCGCCTCTGTGACTCATTTCCAAACATGTTGTATTAATATTCAGGCTCGGGAGACAGGTGACGAGAGGTGGCATCGTCTTGAGCGTGCAGCTTACACGACTACACTGTGTATGTGTAACTTTTCACTGACAAAACAGGGGAAATCAATGGTTGATGCTGCAGACATCTGAGAGCGCCTGGAGTACAAAGTGCTTTAATGCTCTCTTCCCACCATAAAATGCAACACTACGGATATTTGAATAAAGAGTGAGAATAGTTGCCTAGCCTGGTGTCAGATATACAGTGAAACAGACATCTCTCCAAATCATTTCACTCCCTGGTTGGCTTTGTTTCACACATCAAAGAAAAAACGGGTCTAAGCAGGTCACTTGCAACACTAGGCTTTGTTAAATCACTTAGAAAAGACCCAACGTCCGTCAAATGCATTGAGAAGTTCCAGGTCATGCCCCGGTGTTTTGACATTAATGGGAGCAGGGTGTAGAGTGTGTGCAAGTGTCTGGAGGGGTGGGGTAATTCAATTTCCATGTCAAATTTTCTGTTTTTCTCCACCGGTGTCCTGAAACACTCCAGTTCGAGCCCCAGCCCGAAAGAGCCGGTGCGTTCACCAGAGGCGACAGCAGGATGAGACACAGGAAGGAGCCTGGTCTCCAAACATCTGGCAGGGCAAGGCTTCCATGACTCACTCAACCTCGGGATAAAAAAAAAGGCCTTCAGATCTGCAGGGATCAAAGTGTGCCCTGGGTGCCTGAGCCACTGTGGCCTCCCTCAACATATTCAAATGGGGTTTCCTGAAAGAAGTCGGAGCCACAAGCAGAGCTTGGAACAGAAATGAGGACGGGAAAGGAGTGCAATGATGAATACCTGAAAATCTGTGTGTTCCCCGCACAAAACAAGTAAAGCGTTAGTAAAGCCCAAGGTGGAAGAGGAAGAGATATTTTTTGTTAGGACATTTAGATATCACTGATCTGTGCCCGAGGCCAAATTATTCACCCTTCAATTTACCTAATAACAAAAAGAAGTCTCAGAATGTTTGACTTACGGCAATGAAAGATGACAATGAGATTAACTAGAGAAGTTTTAGGTTGCACTAAATTAGTGATTCCCAGCCTGTGGGTCAGGACCCCCAAGGGGGCCCCAAGAGAAATGATCACGGCATCATTGTTGGTTTCTCACCAAGTAATTCTTGATCTTCTGTTATTAAAACAAGTTTGCATTGAGATTATTTCTGGTTTCCTCTAATGTAAAGTGTTTTCTAAAATCAAGTTCAATTTTTCTTCATTTTAGAGCAACCTGCATTTGTTTTTGTTATTTCAAGACACAAACACTAATTTCTAGACAATTCTGGTAAAGACAAGTTCTATTGGGAATCTCTTTAATTCTAGACAGACATTAATAAGAGAGTTTTACTAACTGTGATAAAAAGGATACAAAAACACATCTTATTGCCTCTAAAAATGCTTCAAATTAAACAATCTGACCTGCTCATTAGTCATTTCCACACTGAGGCCATAGCACATACAGAGGGGTCACAAGTAGACATGTCTTCATCTTAAGGGGCCACAAGTCAAAAAGCTTGGGCATTAGGTGATACAGTACAGGATAGTGCTATGTTATGTATGTTATGTTACACAGAAATTAAATAATTTAAATAAAAGTATATTTAAATCATTCTAAGATAAAAAGGATCATAAGAGCAAAAGAATGTGACTTTTCCACATGAAAAGAAACACCCTACATCCGCATCTTATGTAGCTGGGTGGAAAACTGCAAAAAAATAAAATCAAGGAAGTAATTCAGCTGTTATTCCAAAACTCTTAGAAAATGACTGGAAATTCCAGGTCACAACATTCTTTTGAGCAAAATACCCTCATACTGGCATTCACTGCAATGTCTTCCTCCATAATCACTCTGACATTATAAATTCATCAAACACTGCCTCCCTTCAGCAGCAGTGATGCCTGGGAGCGGGGGTCACCTGTATGCAGCATTACCGAATTAGCCGCTATCTAACCCAGACCTGCTGTGGCGTGCTGACACTAATCCTGGGCCCGTTGGAGAGCCTTGTCTGTGTTACATTATCATGTCTAATCCCCGTAATCTCTCAGCCGTGCCGCTAAACGCTATTTCACCTCCGTCTCTTACCTCAGACCCCTCTAATAACATTAATGAAGGGCCGGGCCCCCATTACCCAGGCTACCCCAGTGGTGGGCTGGGTGACGGCCGTAATCGGAGGCCCCCTGCACAGCCACCCACTCAGCCTTCCAGGCAGCAGGAATTAATGTAATTCATCGCCTAGGGCAAAAAGCAAACTAAACATATGTTCAACAAATCAGGGTTTGTGTATTTTCTTGTCACCGTTACTGTGCAGGTCTATTAGAGCCATTGATGAGATCCTTAGTGAAGGGCTCGCCGTGCGGGAGAATGAAAGCTTTGAAGTGCTCATGCCACTTTGAAAGCCCCCCCACTTGCCATGAGACGTTTACGATGAGCTGACCTGGGTTATTAAAATACCGCAGAAATGATCACCCATAATGCTTCTCTCTTTTTGCTGTCAACAAAGAATGGCAGCAGAGGATTGGCTGGGATGAAAGGTTGAAAGGGGCCCAGTATTAAAAATGGCACTTTATCCATTAAAGCGGGATTTCTGCTGTCTCTTTGTGTAATTACCTGCACCCGCCAGCTCTATGCTCGGGCTTACCTTGTTTACACTGCATGTCTCGCAGTCTAGCTGTCTCCCTGCAAGGCTTCGTTACACTGTCTTCTGCTCTTCCTTTGTCTCTCTTGATGTCTTTCACTTGTCTGTCAAGGCCAACCTTGAAAGAGGAGGCGTAAACACACCCAGAAGAGCAATGTCAATGAACACACCGGATAAATAGACACAAGTTAAAGCAAGCCCCGCAATGTGTTTTTTTTCCTTCAATTTAGTCATGTAGACGCTGTATTCATTTATTTACAATTTACAATTTGGCACTCATATAACTCAAACCCATTAATGTGCTTTGCAATGTTAATCAAATGCTAATGCAATTGCATATCCCCCTTTACTAGCCCTACCTCCTAGCAAACAGCACCACACTGACTTAATTGTGAGGGTAAAAAACAGCTCATACAGACATCCTCTCATATTTAATTTTATCTTTGAATAAAAGAGCTATAGGAAAGTATTAATCTGCTTAACATTTCTAAGTACATCCTCCAAAGGATTTTGCTTTTTTAATCTTACATATGCTCAGCAGAGTTACTGGCAAAAACTGTACATTTTCCTCATTTCATCCTTTCAACATCAAATGGTGAGCAGCAAAAATTGGATCAGACTTCAAAGACTGTGATGTGCTCCAAGTCACGGAGTGGCTCTTCTATTTCACATATTGAATCCGAGCAGGATATCAAAGTGCTACCAAAGAACCTCAGGTCTTTACTAAAAAAGGGGTCTAACATCTGTAGAAAGAGGAGCGTAAAGACAAATCACCTCAGGGAAGAGCGAGCATTTATTCTCAGCCGTGAATTTCCAGCCTTTTGATTCTCTCGTTCCCGTACCACCCTGTCTTCTCCGCTGAGATGGAGGTTGGAGCAAGAGAACTCTTTTGTCTCAAGGACTCAAAAAATTCCCAAAGAATAATCTGGGTTAAAGCTGCTTTGTAGAGGAGCAGCATTATACATACACGGCTAAAGTCAGGCATAAGAAAATGCTCATTGATATTCTGTTACTTACGTTTCCTCTATGTATGTGATCTGTATGTGCCTCTTTGCTCTTTGAGCTGTTCGACCTGTGAAAGTAAGAAGCATTTTTAGCTGAAATGAACATAAACTGTACAACAAAGAACACAACATGTTGTAGGTATCTGGTTGGACAGAGTAATGCAGAGCTGAAGATGATTTGTATTTGTCTCCTTGTTTAATGGTTAAAAAAACAGCTGTGGTTTATAATTATGCAATTTACAGAGAGCGAGACAGAGATATCTTTCTGTGTGTGATCACTCGCTGTTGCATTATTTAAAATAAAACACAAACACCAAAAGAGACAACATCTGCAAATACAATGCTGCATGCCAATTGCAGTCATGCTTTGAGTCTAGAAAAACAAAATCTCATCCAGTTTGGACTTGGTGATGCAACTGGAGGCTCTGCTGTTTGGACGCAAACACAGAATTCAAGCGTGGCAGAGAGGAGGGATATCAAAAGGGAAAAGAACAGCATGTAGGTGAGAACATAGATCTTACAGGAGGAAAATGGGCCAGATCATGTCAAAATAAATCTATATGGAGAGATTCCAACACTGATTAAACAGAATTGTTAAGTGGAGGTTTGAAGTTTTTCTCACCAAGGAATATGATTGTAAACACGGAGAGAAAAATCCCAGATGAGGCGCCGCTCAGTTCGAGTATACAACAAGCATAACATTTTCAGATGTGTAAATCTAGAGTTTGAGTCTGGAGAGAGATGCACAGCGTTGACCAAAAGTCACCCAAGATTTGAATGAGATTTTTAGTAAGGACTGGTGTACTGATAATAACTGGTAATATGCATATTTGTCATAAACGTAATTTTCTAGCATTCCTTTTTAGAGCTACTGTCCACTAGGCTACAAATCATTCAGGAACACTTTTCCTCTCAGACACTTTCTTAGTTTATCTCAAACCCAACCTTCTGCAGAGAGAAACTAAACGCGGAGCTAAGAGCCACCATCGACACCACGTGTGTTGCTGTTTAGTCGGTGGCTGCTCTCCTGCTTAGCACATACTTTCTTAATGACTGGCCTGCCCATATGCTGAATAAATACCAAGTCTTCAGCTTGTACATCTGGAGACCAGTGCAGCGCCCAGCCCCATTTGTGGTCGGACAAGTGTGCTATCTTGGTGGAAAGATATTTATTACGTTTATAAAATGAAAGAGGTGGTGCTTAGGGAGGAGCTTTCTCTTCTACTTGAAGCAGTACATTACAGGCCAAGAGGAGCTTGTCCAGCAGGGCTTAAAATGAGTGACAGGTATGTGAGATCTCTTGCTCAATAAGCCATCTCTAATGGTGGTCTCTTTTCAGGCCTATTGTCTGCACTGTAAGAAGAAATAACAGAGAAATAACAAAAATCAAACCACAGGAAAATATTCTTTCAATGAGATAGGACCCTGAAGGGCAAAAGATGTCAAGGCTCACCCCATATGCTCCTCCTTGGTGGTCCTGTCTCTAGCCTCAGGGTGACATCTGTGCCTCGGGGGTCCTTGGTCCTGACGTACCCGATGACCTCTGTAAACTGCACAGGATATGAATGTCAGACTTGCTCTAACACTTCATCCATCTCAACAGCATAAATCCACTAAAGCAGTTAACAAATCTAATTGTTGCAATTAACAGAGTTACAATGAATTTATCAAAGCACTAAAGCGGCCCTGTAGAAAAACACTGCATTTATTTGGAAGAAGCGAAATGCGTCTTGAATCTATATAAAGAGTGTAGTGTAGTGGTGCAAAAAGATTGTGCGATTATTGAAACATACTGGGTTCAGAAGGACGGTAAACAGAGCCTGCTGACTAAGTGCGTCTACGAGCTTTGTGTTTTTCTTGTAAAATTATATGCGCAGGAAAAGAAAGCTCAAGTACATTGTTGAGCCGTGGTTCTACTTTGCATGGTCTAATCTGATCGATGGTGAGCATGTCCCCCAGGCCCCGCTGAGATCTGAGAAGCCACCAGGCTCATACATTTGAAAGGCATCTGTTTATTTTCAGAATGCAAATGCAGCCCACCTCAAAGGCTATAAGCTGCGGAGAACACACAATGTGAATGTGCTGGAGTGCTCCGCCGGGGGGCTGAGGCCCCACTTATGTCAGGTTCAGGTCTGCCCCCAGCCCCCAGCCCCCAGCCCCAGCCCCCATCCCCAGCGGCCACACACAAACACATTTTATCTAAAGTGAAAGACAGTGGCGACAGAGAAGCTTTCTTAACACCAAAACCATGTTTACCCATTCTGCAGCGTTATTTACAAGGGTTTTAATGGAGGACATTTACACAAGGTGTGCAGGCGACTGAGATGCTCCATGTGCCAGATGAGGGCAGACCTTAGGAGAGCTAGCGGAAACAATGCCAAATCTCCTCCCCCTGCCCTCCTCTCTCCTGCCCCTTTTGGCACCCTCCCTTGTCCTCCAGTGAGAGGCTCCAAGTGTGTGTGGGGGGGGGACCCGGGAAGGTTAATGTGCCCACTTTGATCTTCGTCAAGGCACACTGAGTAAGAATTAATTTACATTTCAGATGAAAAGGTTGACAGTATAAAAAGGCATCTTGTTTCTGGTATGTGAGAGCTGTGTAATAGGCCAGGAATTTGAGAGAGGAAGTCGTGAGGAAACAGAAGGGATAAGCCCCTCTCTTGCCTTTACTGGGAAAGAGATGAAAGGAAAAAAAGGATCTCAGTATGCACTGTTCTTCTGAAACATGGGGACCAAATGCTGCCCAAACTTTCAAAAGCTTTTCTTTATGCATTATTAATTAATTATTACTGTTTCGTAGGCCACTCATTGAGATCAAAAAGGTGTTTCACAAAGATGTAAGATTTCCAGGCCTTTATCCCTTTTTCCTTTTGAAAACGTATGAAAAAGTGTCATGTAGTTGCACCGGACAGGGGGCGACATGAGAAATTCCAGAGGGCTGTACTTGAATATGAGAAGAAGAAAAACGTAAAAATGTCTTTACCTGACTGAATGCGAACCGCAGCCTCTTCCCGCTCCTTTTTCATTTGCTTGAGGTTCTGCCGAGCAACGTGGCCCCTCCAGGCTAGAGAAAGAGAACGAGACAGTGTGTGTGTGTGTGTGTGTGTGTGCAAGAGATTGCTGACCTGCCTCTGTGAAACTAAATAGACTACATATACTACACAGGATCCCACTTCAAAACACTGCTAAACCAGGTGGCAGAGGGATGGATCCCTTTGAACTCTCTGAGGTCTTATTGTCTGCTCTGAAGCATTGCTCTTAACCCTCGTGGGTCAAGCTGTGGTTATCAAACTCATCTCTTTTATGAAGACTCGCCGGCAAATAATGGACGAGAGGTCATTAAGGGACCAGCGGTCAGATTCACATCAAATTTGCACCTGTTTCATCGTTACATGAAAAAAAGAATAAATCAAAAATTTCATGCTCATTTGCATGTTTTTGACTTAAGTTTGAATAATTCCTTTCGTCTGTTTACTCTTTAATTAATACCTGTGTACCTGACTGGATGAGGATGGCCCCGCGTTTTCTCTTGTCCTTCTCTCTTCGGTAACGTCGGGCGTCCAGCCAGCCTTTAGTGTAAGCTTGCATCACCACCACCCGAGCTATCACCTCCCTGAGCAGAAGGTTCAGCTGCTCCACATGGTAGTACCTCAGAAAAACCTGACAGGATGTTTAGCCCAGGTTAGAATATATTAGCATCTCAGTCCAGATCTCTGTACTGCTGTTTATAAAACAGTTAGGATTTTTTTCTATATGTGTTTTTTGTTCATGTTATTCTGATTATAGCTCAAATGTATAATACAAACACAGATTTCTTTGTTGTTTCATTTTTTTGTTGTAATATAATCATCAATTCTATCACCTTTGTCGTCCCCAGAACCCAGTGTTCCAGTTTGGCCCGCTCCAGTATGGCAACAGCGTTCTGTTTACTAGCTTCAGGTGTCTCGTGAGCCCGAAATGCAAGGTAGTAATATCTATAATAGAGGGCAAAGGGGAAAACAATGAAAAATGTAGCTACGAGCAGAGTCAAGCTGATATGGTGTAATCAAGATTTTGTGATCGGATCATAAAATGAGAGTGAAAGTTATCTTATCACTGTCGAAGCATTACTTTTCAAGGGCTTGTTAATGTTATTTTTTGTCATTAAATTTTTTTCTGAAACACAAAAGACCCAGCGTGGAGAAAAATGCACCTCAACATTAAACAGTAATGTTTTTGAATTTTAAATTTGACATTTTGGGAAACATGCTCATTTGCTTTCTTGGCTGGAATTAGATGTTAAGATTGATACCACTCTCATATCTGTGCGGTAAATATTAGGATACAGCCAGTTAGCTTAGCTAAGCATAAAGATTGGAAAAAGGGGGAAACCACTAGCCTGGCTCTGTCCAAAGGTAACAAAATCTGCCTACCTGCACCTCTAAAGTTGACTAATTCACATGTTATAGCTTGTTTGTTTAAAACGTCTAAACTGAAGTGTGGAAGAGACAAACCACTGGCTGTAGCTTCAAATATACCGTTGAGATATGAGAGTGGTATCGATCTTCTCATCTAACTCTCAGCAAGAAAGAGGATTTCCTAAATGTCAAACAATTAATTTTAATTTTACTCTTTCCTTTTGTTGACTTTTGAGACAATTTAGTGCCAAGAGTGAAATTAAGGATTACTGGACAAGTGAATAATCCAAAACTAATCTACTATTCTGATTAGATTCCTCGATTACATAACTGATTATAAACATGGAGTTCCTCTTCAGTCCAGCATCAGCATCACCACAGCTGGAAAATCGCCTGCCCAGTCAGAGCAGAAAAAAAGAGCCAGACTGAGACATGAGTCTTCAACAGAGGCCCTTTGTTGGAACTCTTTTGAATGGATCACCGACTCTTATTTCAGTGGCCACAGGAGATGCCCATCCGCCCGGGCCTATCAGTGTTCATCAGCCCCACTGCATGTTTATCGCACACAGTCTGGATCCGTCCACTGATCCTCTTGTTGTAGTTTACAAAATACCAGCATAGGACAAAGTGGCTCTAACTGTTTGCTCAGGGACATCAAGGCTCCAAAACGACTGGTTCATCTCTTGTGTTCTGGCGTTGGTCAAAAAGAAGAACAACAACAAGAAGAAAAACTTCTTTGAACTCCCCTTCCCGCCTCAGTCTACAGCCTTTCATTCTAATTCCTGTTGATACCTGTTATTTCTTTGATGGTAAATACAAAGCACTGCTTCGCAACATCAGACGAGCCTTTGATATGAAAGCACAAATTTAAATCAGTTTTCACTAAAGGTGCAGTTTAGCCATTCTGGTCTGTCTGTACGACTTCTGCCTGGCTCAGGTAGGATGATATGGATTCAATAGCAAGGTTAAAATGTAGTCTGAAGTGGTAAACCCTCTCATTCACACACATACACACTTGAAACTAGGACATGCAAGAAAAAAAACATGTGGTCATTCAGTTTTAGTATTAGGTCACCAAATTTAAGCACAATTTTTAAAGCGTCCCTAAAGGAGTGAGACTAACCAGCCATCTCAAAGTTTTTAGTCCTACAGGCTACAAATCCAAGTTAATTAAATTTTATATCAACTTAAAGTCACCACATTAGAGGTGGCTGGAGAAATTTTCAAAGGAAAATTGATCAAACATAAGTTTCCTTGCATTTTCCCACAGACTCATCTTAAGTGTGTGTATTTTTTCCATAACAGAGCTGCGGATGTGTAGGTATACAATTTTAAAATGTGGGGTTGGACATTTGAACAGGAGTGTGTAGTACTTTTTTAACTGTTATCATATTCTGTCCCACATTCTTCAAAACAAAAACAACACCCCTTACGTAAAGTCCCACTAATGATCAAGTCTTGTTTTAATTATGTCCTAATGTAATACCAATGGGACATGGAGACTACATTTGAGCTTTTCCAGGTCACTGAGTTTAAGAACCAAATCTTTATGAATAGTAAAAGGAAACCCATTAAAATGCATCACCCCTTATAATCACAGTTCCTCCCTGTTTGAATTGTATCCATATTTTCCCGACTGGAGTATCCACCCAGTTAAAAGAGCTGTAGGATTTAGTCTTGCACTATCACTAATGACTGCCAATTAGTCAGCCTCTTGCTCTGCTCAACTTGCACCCCTATCTAATTAAAGAACCCGTGTTTTTGTGTGATGCAGAGCATGGCTCACTTGTTCCGCACAATCTCTGGGGTTGTGTCAATGCTCAGCATGTGTGCATGCTAGAGAATGTAGGTACTGCCTACAGTCTGTCTTGACAGCGCTCTTACCTGTTGACAAAGTCTTCAAACAGGATACGGTGGGAGTAGCCTTGGCGGCGGATGTTCACTGTCTCTAGGATTCCTGTGTAGCGCAGCTGCACCATCACTCTCTCCTTGCAGAAGCGCAGTGCCTGCCTGTCATCATTGGGTTTGATGCAGCGCACAAAGTGTGGCTGACCCACCACCATCTTAGACAGCAAGTCCATCAGGGAGTACTGAAGACACACAATGAGAAAACAATAAACAGAGGGCAGAGATAGGCAAAAAAACAACAACCCAGAGAGCAGTTATTATACAAATTCACATGTTTAAAGTCCAGTGGTTAAAATTCTGTGATATAGATTTATACTTCAAGAATTCAACTTATTCCAGGCAGGGATGTATTTAATAACAAGCTTTGATAACAAAAGTCTGACATAGGTTTGTAACTTTTCACATAACACATAAATAAATACAAAACACAACACTGAGAATAAGCAGATGATTAAACAAATGCAGTATTGTGATTTTTTTGTTGTTATTTTGCAATACCAATCATACTCAAAAAATTGTGAGAAGGAAAAACTCTGATTGTTTAAAATTGCAAAAAATGGGTGCAGCAGAACATATATATTATCTAGTAGACAGGGATCAACGTTAGCATTCATTTGGAGAAGAGTTCCTGGCCACCTGACAAAACTACCAGTAAGTCCAATATTCACTCTCCTTTTCGATTTGTTTTGGTCTCCACCAACTCCTGAGGGAAATATCTGGCTTTTTGCTGCCACATGCTCCATGATGTTCACCAGCTAGTTGGCTGTCCACCCTTTGGTGCTGAGCAGGTAGCATCCAGTGGGTTCATCAGAGGTTTTTCCACTGATAACAGCTGCCTGCTGCTGCTAGAAGTGAGTCTCCAGGCCGGAAACCCAAAACCACGAGTTGGAAGACTCTAAAAGCTCCTTAGAGTTAAGGCACACTGTAGAGTTGAACTGCTTTGCAACTTCACATACACACAACGTCCCATTTGATTTATCATTAAATGATGATGAAATTACTGTAAATTCTCAAATCAACTCAACTAAAGACATTGTTTTAATTTAATAGGCTTTTACTTGAGACAGACCTTTAAGGCGCCTCCCTGTTTTCTGTTCTTACCCCTGAGCACCTGGTTTCTTTGTTATGATATGCTGTTACTGCTATTTGCAGTAAATGCAAACTCATCATATCTTTAGTGTGTTTAACATTAAACCCCCCCAAGTGGCTCAGAAAAAAATAATCACTTCCATTCCCTGGAAACGTCGTACTATGAAACATCTGCAGGAAATGTCGAGTTTACTAAAAGCAAATTAACATTGAAAAAGCAAAGTAGAATTGATCAAAATTTAATTACCAGGAAATGAGAATAGTATTTCTGTTAACAAGAGAAACTTTAACATGATGAATATGGTATTGTTTCACTGACTGAATTAATTATGGAGAAATTTAGGTTAAGCAGAATTTACTCTGCGAGTCATTACAGTAAAACATGACATCTGCTGTTTTCACTGTCTGTGTCACTGGATTTTAGTTGCTTTGTAACCCTCTACAGTTCAGCTATAATGTGCATTTTTATTATCAGGTGTTACTGTAGCTTAAGTAGATACAGCAGGTTAAAGTTAAACACATTTTTATGAACTACTAACAAGATAACTGGACATGCTTGGAAATATTTGATAAAGATTACATTACATGCTCTACCACACTTTAAAAGTCACGGTTAAAAGTCACAACTTGTTTGTGATTTTGTTTTCTTACAATCAGGCAGAATTTGAGATATTACCAAATCAATTTTACAGGCAAGAAAAAAAAAGTGTGAACACATTTCATACATTTCTGTGGGTGGTACATGCATTAGATATATTAGCATTATTAGCATATATTAGCATTAAAAATTCTAATTAGAAATGAATCTAACTGGAATCCGCCTCAAATAGAAACATAAGATTCAACCAACACATCATTTAGGCTAGTATCACATTGTCATTTTCCCCAAAACTAGTCGTTTAGTTGACATTATCAAAGTTCTGCGGCCTTCCCTGCTTTACTTCAAGAGATTTTTCTGGAAAACTGTGTAACAGTTTGTTTGGTGATGTGATTTTTAAAACGAACAGAAGAGTACACAACATGTTTAACTGTTGGTTGATTTCAGACAGTTAAGCAGCATAAAAGAGAAAACACCTACACGGAAATACGAGGCTACAGTCTGTCTCCTCATGTTGGTGGTTTCTTCTGGGTGTCGCATCATCTCCATGGTGTCCACCTGAACACAGAAACACTGACATTGAACACACTGCACTGATAAAACAGGCCACATTCAGGCCAGGAGCATCACTGCAAAGGCAGCAGATACAAATGAGATGCAGTTTATTTTCACCCTGACATCCTCTGTGGGCTCTGTAGAGATAAAGGTATTATTACAGCAGGTCTCCTTAGTCTAAATGGGCCAGTTGGGGATACACAGCTGTATTAACTGTGCCATCTGTAACATAGTCCCATAAACACTTAAAGCTAACAATCTAGAGAATAATTCTGCACTGCTGTGGGGCATGGGAAAATTGCAGAGCATTCTGAGTAATGAGACTAGCCGTCACCAAGCAGACAGTCATTTCGACGACGACGGATTAACGAGGACACAATATAAGCTTTCTAATGGCCTTCGCAGTTCATGGCTTCATCAAAATTAATGATGCAATAGATATTTTATGGTAAGTCTATGTTGCAAGGTGCATATCTTCATCCTAGTACAGAGAAAGAAAAGGTCCGTCAAACATTCTCAGAGTTACATGAAGGGAGGAATTAGACGCTTCGACACTTTGCTGTTTTGAAAGCAGATCACACAGAAGTACAAATGGTTATCTAGGACTTATTTCTGCTATTCTAACAACCGTCACACTACTTTAATCTGGTCGTACTGGTAACTATGCAGGCGTCATTTTCTGTCAAATTCTCCCCAACGCTGATTGAGAACGTGACAGCATACATATAACATCAATCACACTGAGTTGTTAGTAAGAAGCCCTTTCTTGTTCAAGAATAACTGAGTAAGTGCTTAGGAGAAGTTCAACAAAGTAGAACAGTTTTTCCTCAGTTAAGTTGGTCTGTGTTTGTCCCACATACACACGTATTTCTATAATCTAAAAAGATACATCACAGAGCATTTGTTTACATTAATAATGTAGAATTGTGGTTGTGTGAAGGACTGATTTACATTTTCTAAAGCCAGAATGTGATGGACGTTAAAAAGAGTGAAACTGCACATAATTCCAAGTTAGTGAAAATTTGTTAAAGTTTCAAGTTGGATTACAATGATGAGCAGTTGATTTTAATGAATTATGTATTTTCAAAGACTGGTTTGTGATTTAGAAATATATTTAGATAAAGAAACTTTAACTATTTTCAACAGAAATCTTACCTTCAATAGGTATTTGGGAGACTTGTAGGCGAATGACATGGAAATAGAGGAAGAGGGAAGTGGATAGACAAGAAGTAAAGGACCTTTAAGGCATTTCCATTGTAATTCATAAAGTGAAGACCACGTAAAAATAATTCCACAATGTAAAAAAGACATTTTCAGTTTGATATCTTACAAACAATAGAATTTGACCAAATGCTTCCCCTTAAATAAAGTAAAAATAGACACAGAGAAACAAAAGAAAGAGTCCAGAGGTGAGAAAGTATGAAAGATGCTACTATTAAATATCACTGCATCCTATTGAAATGTGTTGATGCAATTATATGTGCAGATTTTGTGCAGCACTACACATTTTTTCACAATACTTTAGTGCCCATTAACAACAATAGGTAGTAAGTCTGAGAACTACTTTTATGCCATGGACACCAAATGCCAGATGGCGATGCTGCATCACCACAAGCAAGACTGCAAACATAATAGGGTAGTCAATTAATGTGGCTATGCTTCACAGCGCAAGTTTTTACTGGGTTTCTTATGGTGCAATGCCTGTGAGCAACAAATAAAAAACATTATGTTCTCAGATGTGATGATATGTGCTACGGGAACACAAGCCTCACCTTGGTGCGTCCTGAACCGAGCTGCGGTGGCAGAGATCTAGAGGCAGCAGTGACCCGGGCTCTGGACGTCGCAAGATTTCCTGTTCAAAACCAAACCATAAAAAAAAGACACAAGTGGGCATGTCAGGGATTATTTTATTTAAAGTTTGAACAGCTGTGTGAAATAAAGGGAAGATTTGATTATTGAGAGTGAACTATGGATGAAGGCAGAATAAACACTTTGGGGTGATTTTCTTTTTCAACATACAAGCTACAAGGAAAACAAAGTCAACAGCTACACTACGATGTTAACAGTAGTTTCCATACTGCAGCACAGTATCAAAGACAGTTCAGAAGGACCCTAAATCTGAGCTGAATCCCATGGACTCAGGAGTGCAGCTGCGTGCACAGCAGTCCAACAGCCCCACACACAGCGGAAAGGATATGAACATAGCATATGCAAGACAGTCTGAACATTTCAAAGTTTCTGCACAAGATGTCCAAATGTTTTCTCTGGCTATATCTTCAGAGGCTAAACTGTGATTAATAGCAGTGAAAGAAGCCTTTGAAGCAGGATTGGTGACATCAAAGTCCTAATCCATGGGTGGCAGGATTTTTATAATGAGTGGGAAGTATCTTAACACATTTCAAAGGGTTTACTCCATGAATAAACAATAGCTGCACAGATGTGCCACACACACCTTTAGAAAAATACGTCTGCAGACACAGGAGGCGGCATTACCCAAGCAGCCGTGTATGGCAAGGAGGAAAACCTTTGTAAGTTTTTTAAGATAAAGCTGAAGTGACAGGCCAACAATTGTTCTAGATTTTCTACTGCACACAGGCGAACTTCTAAAATGCAAATATGTAGTCGGCTTCTGCTATATAATTTCAAGACTCAACGTCAGTTGTTGAGGACATGGTCTGACAACGAGCCAAAAAAACTTAAAGACTGGATCAGCGCGCCTGCCTTTCTCAGAGGACTCTGCACTATCAAGTGTGCATGAGAAGCATCAATCAAGCTCTGGAAAGATCAAAATCAGTTTATGATGGATTAATTAACAGCCAGACCACTTCTAACTTTAGACAAAGAACGTCCTACTTGTGCCAAAGGTTTTAAAGTGAGCCAAGGCAATGTGGCGTCTCATGGGACAAACACATATGCACGAACACGCGCGCACACACAAATATGTGCACAAACAGATACACAGAGACACACACTCTGCTGTAGTCAAAACAAACCAAAACATATGATGTGAGAGAACTTCAAAAGGACTCAAGCAGTCTTTTAAGCTAGTGATGATCGTGCTTTTAGCGCGCTTGACAGTTATCTGCTCATTTTTATTTATTTATCTACTCATTTATTCTGCCATTAATACATTTTGCATCTGGTAAATAAACTAAATTCCAGATATTCTGTCGCATCAAAATATGCACTTTTATCTTTGTTAATAATGTGCTTGGGAAAAGTATCCACAGGTTCTGAATCTAGACCTAAAAATAGAAGAAAGGAAAGTGTAAAATATGATAACATGGAAATATGAGCAGATAATTGCTCATTATGAACACATGTTTGTGAGAGGGGCCTTGTGTTTAGGATCATGGGGACGACAGATTTTACAACCTCAAACGCCCCTTCGGCACAATCTACACACACCAAAAAATACACACACACACACACACACAAAAGTATGATCTCTGAGAACAGGAGCCGTTAAACTGTGTCGGGTATATTAGCAGCACACAGGCAGGGAGGGCCCCGCTCCAATTAGCCCAGAGTAAAGCTGGATGGATTAATTGGAGTGGGTCTTGTGCAAATGAAGTGCGCTCTCTCCTCTCCCCATTAGTGCTGCTGGGCCAGATCATCTGAGCACATTTGTCATGATGAATTAGCGGCTGCGAGTGGAACGGGCTCGTGGAGTGTCACTGTGCTTTCACGCCTCTCACTTCCATGACACCATCAAGGGGAGATGAAGGGGCTGCGCCGCGATGAGAGAAACTATGACAGTTGTACCTAAGCCTTGCAAATGGACACTCGCTGCTTTCTTCATGTATTCCTTGGCGGGTCGTATTAATTCAGTCTTCTGGCGGGTTTCATATCCCCTCCTGACTAGATGATTAGAGCACGGGTTAATAGTCAGTATCCTCAAAGATTTCTGCCTCCTGAGACATGAAACCAAGGGAACACCTGTGATGTCCGGCCTGAAAGAAGACCTTCTAATTTAGATACAGTAGGGAACTTGTCTAATGATGTGGATAATAATTATTCAAACACCGAGATGAGCAAGAAAAGGGAAGATTTGTTCTTTGACAGTGGATTCAGTTAAAGAAAAAGGCCACATGTTTTTAGTTACAGCTGGAGGCAGTTCTTACTTGTCAGTGCTCTCAAATAGATGTGTGGTGATAACATAAAATAAGAGAGAAGAGGATTTGACATAAAATCTCAATTGTTAAAAAGAGGAGAGCAGGTGAGGGGAATATTTCCCATCAGGTCATTCAGTCTTGGGAAACAGGAGGTGGAGGAGTGTCCCACTGATCGTTTCTGCTTCACGCATGTTACACTTGGCATGGACTTCCGGGACAAACACAGAGTGAGGCAGAGCAGTGTGTGGAGAGGTGAGGGGAGGAGGTGGGGGCAGAGAGAGAAAAAGCCTTCCTTGGCATCTGTGCGTTCACTTTGAAAATTAAGCCCAGCAAGAATCCTGTAGGAAAAAAAAGCTCAAGCTGGCAGTTGTATTGGGGTTCTATTGACAAGAATAGTCAATGTGCTTGGGATTAAAAAGCAATCCCGCGTTCAATATGACACCTCCCTACACGCTTTTATGAGTGCCAGTGTGCGCCTTGTACTTCAGAAGCTGTGGATCGAGCTGTCGACACGGGGGACAATCAAAGTTGTAAGAGAGAGCAGCCTTCACGAGCTGAGTGAGCAGAGGCTTGCTGGATATCTCAGCCGCTCTCCCGCTCTCTTTTTGAAAACATGTGATCCAGAAACTCAACTCAGCAACCAAGCAAATGAGATTAAAGCACCCATAACCCCCCGCCACCCTCCATAACCACCACCGTTTATGCCTAGCGATGGCTCCGGGGGCTGTTGATTTAAATGCCATCCACTACTGTCAGAGCAGATCAATCATAAAACGCATGGTGTAATTGGCTTTTAGTGACACAACACAGTGTTGCATTTATCAAAGGATGTTGTACCATGTGACTCAGAAGAGCTGGCTCCTTGCTATTGATGTGCAGGGCTGTCAAAAATCCCACTGCTGACTCAAAACATTCTCCAAAACCACGATTAGGGGAGAAATTGAACAAAAGTATTACTTGGTGAGTGTCTCTTTTGGTAGCGAGAGAGAGCGTGGACGTCTAGTGAAAGACCGTGGTGTCTGCCCACTGGGATGAAAAAAGGCTTCTACTGGGAGAGAACAAAGAGCCATATGTGTCATATCGCCGGGAGAAGCCTGTCATTTCTACACAGGAGGATCTCCTAACGTGAAGGGAGACAGAGAGCGATGCAGAGGATGGGAGAACTGCAACTGTGGTTTCATGTGAAGATGTAAAACCAGTGTAAATTGTTCAACATACATGACGGATTTGAACTTATAACCCCTGATATCTCGTAGGAGGAAATTGGAGTATGAGCTTGTTCGTTAACCCACCCAGTGTAAAAATATTGAATTGTAAAATATGAACAAGACCTGAAGGTAGAAATTTGAGCCAGAAATCTTGTCACTCACAAGAAATGTGAGGCCTGATATTGTAGAAGTTCAGGGGAGTTTATGGGCTTATTTTATGGGTCAGTATTAGAGTATAAGCATTACAGTAAAATTACCACGGCTTTGGATAAAAAAAAGTAAAGGAAGTACTCAGATCCTTTGCTTAAGTAAAAGTAGCAATACCACAATATAAAAACACTTGTTACAAGTACAAGCCCTGCATCTAAAATATTACAGAAAAGGACAGAATATCAGTGTTAAACAGTTAGTTAAAGAAAAGTATTTGAGTAAAAGTCATCTTCATCTTAACAGAGTAAAGCCACATCCATTCACTAATTCACAACATTCAGTTCTGCTCCTAAATAGACCAATTAACCTCATGGATGCCTGCTTTTTATGGCTTCTGGAGGGTTTTTCAAAACATAGATTCATTATCACAAGAACAGCATAAATACATTCAAACTCAGGGAGGATTCTTTCGCCTGATAACATCTTTTTTTCTGGGGCAGTTGGTCTGAGGTAAGATGTTAAATTAAGTCACCATGGAAAGTTGCCTTCTTATTAAAATGAAAAGAAATGCTGTTTTCCGGGTGTAAAATTTTTGCCGCTCCATACATTTATGCAGCAGTAAATCAGACTCGTGAGTGCATGTACACCTCTACATACGCGTGACTGCTTAAGTTAATAATTCAAATGACAAAACAAATTGCACTAGTGTAGTGCAGTCATTTTCTCTGCATATAAGCGTACATTATAACATGTCGAAGCCCCGTCAAACATAAATGGCACATATCAATAAGACAAACAAATGCAGGAAATATATGATTTGACACTCCACTTTCAAAAGGGCCACACATCACTCTGCCTGCCCTCCATTTTCATTATGCTCTGACAAAGAAAGGACTGGTAATCTTGAAGTGCTGTGTGTGCAGATGTGTTGTGCTACAAGCAGCAAGGCCAAGCAGCCCTGCGGCTACACACACACACATCCACCCACAGAGACCCACAGTGTGACCGCAGGCTGCCCAGTCCCTGGTAGGCCCTACTGAGCCCAGCCAATTCAAACACTGTGATCCCCCTGATCTGGGAAAGGCCCTGGCTCTGATGAATTTGTCCATGCAAATACATCCCATTTCCTCTGACAAAACACCACCACATGTCCAAGCCTCAAGGACCCACATTCTGCAGGGCTCAAGTGGCCTCGCTATTCCCCGCCTGGGAGCTTTTTACTTTCTGGGGCCCTCCTAGTTTCCTACTGTTCTCCAAACATGAACTGCTTCGATACTCAGACCATCTCATTCTCAATCTGGCAAGTGAAATGAATGAGTAGTCTACTGAAATATTACACAAATGTCAGCTGTGTGTCTGTTGAAACAAAAACATAATGAAGAGGAAAATTTTCTGGTTTAGAGGAATTGTCCCTGTATCACTGCAGTTAGATATGCGTACCTACAAAAAAACATTAACATTCACTGTGTGTATGTGTGTAATTTGACATCCCAGATCCATTATTTTATTTCCACCACAGTGTCAGGCTGCAGGTCTACGAGGGTGTCCCCTAGTGGTGACACTGTGATCAGGCGACCCAGAGTTGTGAAACCACCCTGGTGTAAAACAGATTTCCATCAGATCCCTCCAGATAATGGTAATTTCACAGATAACAGTGAATCTATAATGTGAAATAAAATGCAAATTAAATCCCCTCACAAATTTTACCCTGAAGAATAGATTTATAATTTTCTTATGCTATACTGTATCTCACTTTAAACGGCGCTCCATCTTTTACAGAATGATAAGCCGGAGCAGAGTGTTTCATAGCTTTTATCTAAAGAGATGATCTGCAGCTTCACAAAATGCACTAAGAAAATTGGACCTCCAGCTCCAAAGAAATAACAGAGAAGAGTTGAGTGTTAGTATATTGCAGTCATACTGCCTTTCAATGAACATGCAAAAGAATCTATACCATTGCTGTGAGCTTTGGTGGAGCTTTTTAGGATAAAAAGGTTCAAGCTGCACAACACAGTAACAGTTTATTTCTGTGACATCAGTTAACCTGATCCAGCAGTCTGAATGGCAGGATAGACAAAAGTGAAGTGGAACAAAAGGGAAATAAAGAAGCTTTTAGACCTAAGTGACACTATGTCAGCAGTAGTAAACATTACAGCACATCTTAGAATCTATTCAGTGCCTTTGTGCACTGAAATGAAGTGTTCCCGGAATTTGTTTTTATAGAGTGTACTCCTGTGAAGCCGTTAATTGCAGAAAGGAAGTGGCTGAAGGCTCCCTTGTGCACAACATGCAATTGAAGTTTACAGACACATCACACAGATTTCTACTGGAGTCTCAGCTAAGGTGCCTTTTGTGAATTGAAGCTGCTTTTAATGCCAGTGGGACTGAAAGCAGGCATTTACAGGCCCCTAAAAAGGAAGTGAATCACATAATGTGGCTTAGCTGAAATAAAGTAGGAAGTGGGAATCTGATAATTTAACACATCTATTAGTATTTCAGCTAAGTCAAGTGACCAGGAGGCCTCAGTCACAGCTAATGACGCGCATTTATTCTACCTTCATTTAACCAACAGAAAAGAGGTGGGAAGAGTTGCTTTTGTGTTCTCTAAATACTGTTTCTTCATCCCCTGGGTATTTAGAAACCTTATCATAAAAATATCCCACTGCACCCACAATCTGTAGATAGCATTCAGAAGTGGGAAACCAAGAGGGACAGCTTAGTGAAAATAAAAACAGAGCGCCGTGCAGAGAGCTGAGCCTCTCAAGAGATAATGGAGACTGCAGATTTATCCGAGCACGGCACACAGAGGCTTGAAATGAAGGGGGACCAGGAGACGCCTGGGAGCCGCGTCTTTAAGAAACCCACTTACCTGAACATTTATGGAAGCAGTAGACACCAGCACAATTCAGAGTAATACAGTCAGAAACCGGCCTTTGTTAACAATAGTTTGTCTCAAAGAAAAGTTTCCATTTCCGTTGTGGTTAGCGGTTGAATAATGTTCCCGTTAGTGGCTGAGAGAGTGGCTATAGTTTTCATTGAGGCCTATACCATAGCATACCTGTTTTAGTTAACGGGCTGGAAAACAGTTGCTGCAAAAGTTTGTTCTCAGATGTTCTCAGAACCACAACGATGTCTGCAGGAAGGGTGTCTCTGTTCTTCTCCAAAAATCCATTCACATTGTACATTACCTGTCGAGTAGGACATCAGACAATCACATTGTGCATGCTGACTTACTGTCACAGCTTACTGGGACACCTGAATTACAACAGAGCCATTAATATTACTAGTGACACCTGTGCTATTATAAATCACTTCAACTGAACTGATATATGTGCTTTATTGTTATGTATTACATAAGAAAAGTGTTTCCCACATGTAATGCAAACACCTAAAAGAATAATTGTTACATTTTTAATAAAAGTTTGCTTTGAATCATTAATTTAAACAACTGTTTAAATTAATGATTCCATTAATTAATTCCATTAAATTTGTAAAAAGATAATGCATTATGATCATATTGTCACTGAAACCTGATAAACATAACAATTAATTGTAGCCCAGCCTAATCTTGAATATTCAAGAGGGAATTCAAATTTGAACAGGATTTGAATTAACTCCCAATTGCTAACTAATTGGTCTGAAAAAAAACACATGCTCCACCTTGATTCAGTTATCTACACACTGTGCAAAGCATTGAAGTTTCAAAAAAGAACTTCTATTTTACTTTACCTATCACAGTTGACATTTGTGACAGACATTTTAAATTAAGTACTTATTACTAATACTGAATTGATACCTTTCCTGCATAATGCTGAATCCCAAAACAAAGCTCTACGCGCTTTGGTATCCAGAAGTACTTGCAGCGTAAATTGTCCTCAAATTTATCTGTAGACAAGAAATGAGAAAGCAAAAAAAGCAGCACAAGCAGGTATTAAGGTATATAAACTGTGTGGCAAGAGCTGCAGCTACATTCAAATAAGTGGTGACCTCTATCCTCATATATCAATTCTTTGTGATTTTTTTTTTGATGTCTGAACATATTGCAGGAGTCGCTACAGTCTTACCCACTAAGGTATGATCAGTAGCCTGAGGGAAGCGGCTCTCCTCGTCCAGCAGGGACAACAGACCCATGGGCTTCTGGAGGAACATGTCCAAGATGGGTCTGTTGTCCTCGTACTCCACCAGACTGGCATCCACCCCCTCGCTCTGGTATTCCATCTAATTAGAACCAGTGAATGTAGAACAATCTAGTTAATGATTTCTCTAAAATGACCCAATTAAACAATCTGGGCTAAATATGATTTGTGCGTGTGTGTGTGTGTGTGTGTGTGTGGGGGGGTTCTAATCAACAAAACCAAACAGTTGCAACTGGCTGTGTGTGTCTATGGCTGAAGTTTACAGCATAATAGAGTCCTTTACTGAATGCATAAAACAGAACAGCTCTGAACTAACAAATAGAGCCGCTTACTTATTCATAATTTATTTCACTTTGCAAATAACCCAGAGTCATATCATATTATTGCATCTCTTTAATTTCAGATCAAAAAGTTGTTTTAAATATATATTTTACTAATAAAGTGGAACCAATGGATCTAAACCGTCCTCATGTTTAAGTCATTAACTCAGAATAATCAGTGTCTGTGTACAGCAAGACTGAAGACATCTACACCAAATGAAAATCCCTTTTCCACTGAGCACCAGCCCTTGATCAGTGGCAACTCACACTTGTTTGTAGAACAGAAACTTTTCAACAGGCTTAAAGACCTTATTTTCAGTAATCACTGTTAATTTATCTGTAAATGGTAAAAGTAGCTTCCAGTAACAATTCTGGTTGGTCCTGGAGAGTGCCTGGAGAAAATTTTAATGAATGAGTAGGGAGTATTATATTATTTTTTGTGTGTGAAATCCCATCTCTATAAATTATCTTGTTTGTATTATATTAAGTGTATTCTTCTGTACATGTGTTGCTGTAACATTTAAATGTAAAGCCGACTAAGTGAACTTATAAAGCGTGCCCTACCTTGTTTGTCCTTTTAGAAGGACTACTGCAAAGTTAACACAGACTAAAAGGCATTATGGCAAAATGGTTCTTGATTAATGTCTCTTCATTTCCATCAAGGAAAATAAAGACTTCTTCAGGGTAAACAACGTCATTAAATCAATTAAGAGAGTCATTTGGTGGCGCACAACAATATAAACAATCCTTTACACATCACAGCCCAGCTAAAAGCAAAATGTTCATGTTGCGCGCATCTCCGCACTGATGGATGTTAAAACACACATATAATATTAAAATGAGTGATTTCCATAACAGCATTTTGAAAGGAATTTGTTTTGCTCAATATGTTTAATTGCTGAGGACTATCATTTTGTGGATGCATTCATTCCAAGAACATCTTTACAGGGACATCTTAAGCATGCTATGAAAACCTCTCTCTGTATGTCAAACTTACCTGTTCGAGGGCAAATATGTGCTGGTTGAAGTAAAACTGGATCTGCTCGTTTGCAATGTTGATGCACAGTTGTTCAAACGAGTTCTTCTTGAAGTTTTCAAATCCAAAGATGTCCAGGATTCCCACATTCATGCCGCTCTCTGCGGCACTTCAAAGGAGGAAAAGGGGACAAACAAACTTATTCTTCTGTATAACGGAACAAGTAAATCCCCAGCAGGCGTATTAATTGATAAAATTTTAATGATAATCCAAGTTCAACCCAAATAGAGAGTTTGGTCTGGGTGGCCCAGTAGTCTGATGAGAAATCATAAACATCAGCTTTCAGAAGAGACAAAGCTACTTAAATGGTTGTCTTTCAGTTTCTATTAATTAAACCTTGAATCATTGTCAATATCGGCACAAACAATACTCATTTCTAGTCAGCACAAAGAATTAACACCCTGTGTTTCATATTCACTGTTTGGAGCTGCAACTTTTCATGATCAATCATTACCCTCTGTATGTAGAGGTCACCTTTAGCCTGTGCTACCCGGTTATTAATGGCAATAAGGAAACGGCAAAGATGACTGGAATGCAGACAGGAACTCTGGCTTTTGTACTTCTCTGAGAGACCACTGCTTGACAGTCGACGCTCATATTTATGAAGGAATTCTTGTGGATCAATGAACAGCCGCTTTGCAGTCTCTCTGAAGTCTTTTTAATCATCTGAACATTATTTTCTCTGCACGCAACTCTGTATCAAAAATTTATTAAACTTTTTTTTTGCTCTCCTTTGCTTGTCTAGTGCTCTCCCATTGATATTCTCCTCTGCATGTTTGCATCTACCTCTACAGACTTCCATAAAGGTCATCAGAGCTTTACAGAAACTCTGTGCGATCGCTCGAGATAATCGAAGGAGAGTGTGTAACGGTGAACGTCCGCACAGATGTTCATCACCAGCACACACTCACCAGATATTTATGTCAGGCTGCAGCAGGGAGTTGATGCGATTGACTATCCAGCTGAATAGGCGTCCGTACAAGGCCTTGGACATGGCGTCTCTGACGTCGGTGGCTTTGTCCACGGTGTTAGTGCGGATGATGGTCTCGCCCCTGGTGACAACACACTGGGAGGTCAGCGCCTCCTGGAGTTCCTCATGACCGATGCAGAGGAGAGACGCAGCTGAGAGGAAAGACGAGACAGTTAATCAGTTTGATAATCAAGAGCTTGTCATTAGCATAAAAATAAGCCCCAACAATCTTTTACGGCGGAGGTCTTAGCTTCTTTACATTTTTTATGTAAATGGAAAGAGGTTCTGTGCTTTGTGTATATGATATGGTTTGAACTGCTTACAGATAACTTTGTTTTTTCTGGGTCACAAGATATGATTGATTCATTGTTTATTGTAATGCACATAAAAGTGCCCATAAAGGCTTGTACCACAATCCGGTATACTTATTGTAACATGTTTCACAAAATAACAATCTATTACACAAAACATAAATTATTACACAACATAAAAGACATAACACAGAGTCCCGTGAACACATTTCTTTAAAAAGAGAAATGAGACAAAAGGCGATTTACAACAGAGCGACGTCTTTAAATCATCATACAAAGGCTAAAAGAAAACTTTCACTGAGTACTGTTTCTCACCGTTCTCTAAAGCCTCTGAGTTAGGAACTTCACTCTTATCAGTCTGGTGTTGAGATGTGATGGCAGCAAATTCAATATTGCCGGTGTTCAAAATGGCTGAAAGAATTCTGTAAACAGAGTTGACCTCCTAAAAAAACAGAATAAAAACAAAAAATTACAAATATCACTGCATTTATAACTGAACTGTGAGCAAATACTCTATGCATACTATATTTGATGGAGTATTAAATTACCTCTTCAGTAAAGCCAATATTTCGGAAGCACTCCTGAATTGCGTCAAACTGCTCCTTGTACAGTTTGCTGGAGACAATGTCTTGCATCACTTTGCAGTGCCGGCTGTCAATATACCTGCAGATGCACATTATGACAATCACTGTTAATCTCCATGATGGGAAGGGAAAGATGGCAGGAACACTATGAGCATGTTAAACTGCTGTGCTAACCTGGGAGGCGTCCTGTCTGGTAGCCTGTAAGTCTTCAGCTTGTCTTGGTGGTAAAGCCCAGCGTATATGTAATAAAATATGTGAAAGTTTTTCTCCCCCCTGAAAGAAAACAATCAGAGTAGTCAGAGGTATGACAAAGGGAACTGAATTAAGACCAAGCCTGAGCAGCACATACATAGCCTGTTTGATGACCCTTGACTTCTCCAGCAGGTACTCTGATATCTTGGCCCCGATGACCGCTCCAGTTGGTGTAAACTTCATCTCCAGGTATTTGCCAAAGCGGCTGGAGTTGTCATTGATAGCTGTGCAGGCGTTTCCGAAGGCCTCTACAAGGGGGTTCACCTGCAAGATCTTCTCACGCAGGGTCCGATTGTTTGCCTGAAAGCAACATGTTTCTTCATAAACTGTAGTAAAATTTCAAGATAGTTTAGAGCATTTTGAGTAATCAGCACTAGAAACTACACATTTTACAACGAGAGGAAGACACACTGCTGCTATACCTTTCCCAAGAAGGTAAGATGTTGAACAATCAAATGAGCGCTCTCGGTTTTCCCTGCACCACTCTCCCCGCTGATTATGATACACTAAAACAAAGGGAAACAATGTGGTGACTAAAACAAGTAAGGAATATTTACATTATATTACATACAGTTTTCCTTTATTAGATCAGATAAAAGTCTTGTAGAGAATTAAATCTATTTCAAAAACAGACCTGACCCCTTAATTGGCAGATACTTTTGTCTTAAAGTTCAAAGCAACTACAAAGTCATCCAAAGCCTCCATAGGAAGAAGAGCAACATGTAACCAAGAATTTCATGAACATCCGTCCAAAATATTTTATAAAACATTGTTTCAAGCACTTTTCTTTGAAGATTTTTTAAATTATGAATTTTACAATCACAGGGTTGGATTTTTGTGTAGAATACCTGGTCTTTGCAGAACGTCACCATGCCTTGGTAGGCTGCATCTGCAGCAGCAAAGATGTGTGGAGGGTTGTCAGCCCGCTTCACACCATGGTACAGCTTTGAGAACTAAGAGAAGGCACATGTATACACACAAGGCACATAATCCTCAGTTTTAAAGATTTTTACAAAAGAACCCCATCTGGATTTATTAAAATATTCCAGATTTGTGAATTTTTCAAATCAGATTTTTACCTGTTTTTATATTTACAATAAACACCGGTGCTTTTAGCTAAATGCTAATATCAACATGCTAACACGCTGATGTTATCGACAAACATTGCTACCGGAGATCATGGTTAAAAACAATAAATGAATAAACTAGAGTGTTTGCGCTGAAAATTGAATTTTAAAATCGCATTTTTGTATTGATATTTTTTAAACCAGGTTTTCAACTGTTCCATAACCAACCTGGGGAGAGTAGATACTGAGGTTCTGGAAAGGATTGAGTGCAATGAGGATGTCACCAACGTAAGTGTACACCTGCAGCTCATCGTACCTCTTCTGGAGATGGCTGATTATTGTCTCCTGCAGAAATGAAAAAAAAGCCCACAGACACATAGCATCAACAAGATCGCAGCTTGGGCCGGTCAATGCATGACGGGATATAAACATTAAATCTTACCTCATCTAAGAACTCCAGGTTTACCAGATCATCATCAGGACAGCTCTCTATTATGAGGGTTTTACGAGTATTGATCCGCTCGTGCCTGTATGAAGCCAAGGACATGATAATGTCTCAGAAAGCTGTAAAGTGACCACCACATAAGAAACAACAGTTTGACTGGCTGGATGCAGGAGCCAGTAACTTCAAAGGTTTGTGTAAAGTCCTTAAAGCTCTCCCAGGGGACACATCTCCCATTATCACAGACTGTGGTTGCACTTCATCTGTGTTTTGACCTTTCACTCTCCTATGAGCCCCAGCGGCAGAGGTCAACACAGAGCCAGCTGGCTCCACGGGACTGTGGAAAACCTCAGGGGACACCAGAAAGTGTGAATGTGAGCAAACGAGAGCTGTGTCTGCTGCTTTATGTGTATATATACACATGTGTACACAGCAGGCTCCAATTTACAGTGGCCAATCAGCCATTTCTATGAAATTTAAAGGACAAGGCAATCCCACGAAATGACCAAGACCAACATTGATTGAACGTTGATCCTACTAACAGGTACTGTCTGTGTAAAGCCTGAGATAGCTATTTCCTCATCATATATAGTCATATAGCTGCATTGTTGTCAAACACAAAGGTACATCAATGAGCTACACAGATGCACTGGGTGTCACTAAGATAAACATGGGGACTGCAGTTTGTTTTGAGTCAGTTCCACATACACCGTCCTGCTGCTTTACGATACCCACCAGAATTGGGTCGCACCAAGCTATTCGTAAATCCATCGCTAAGTTTGTTTTTAAAGTCCTTCCTTTAGTAAGTTGATAACTATTATCTAGTTTCAATTAGTCATTTACTAAATTTAGTTTCACCAATTAAAGCTTTAGTAATATTAATAATAATACATAATACATTTGTTGCTAAGAAACATTTGTAGAGCCATCCACTGAAAAGCAATCATTTGCTCTATTAAACAGGAATTGACTGGTTTAAGGAGGTCTATACAATAAAGTTAATAGACAATGTTTGATAATTTGTGAATTTGTTAATGCTCAGAAAATACTCCACAACAAAAGCACTATTTACTCCATTTTGAGTAATGTTTGCTTGCTTGTTTTATTACATAAAAAAAAGGTTTTTAAGATTTATGTGTTCAGTAAGTGCCACAGAGAAGGGGAGTCAGAAAGCAGCGAAAGACGCACTAACAAATTGTTGGTTCTGGTCTTATGATGGGATTAGTTGATAATTGAAAAATAAATTAAAAACCACCTTGAAATGAAAAGCTATTGAAAGAGCAGCAGATATCTGGTTACTTCTCAATCCTAAAAACGGCAAAAGTCATCAAATATCTTATTCACAAGATGTATCTATATTCTATTATAATAAATAATCCATCATATAAAATGAATAAAAATATTCAAGATTCAGGTTGGGCCATTGTATTCATTCTGTATTCTGAATATAGTGTAAATGCTATAAAGCAAGATGCTCAATATGTGGTCTCCCTGAAGTGAATACCTGTCATCACGTCCCTTTAGAGAAGGACCAGAGACCTCCAGCCTCTACCTCTCTCCTGCTTTGAAGTAAATCACACTGATCCACCTACGGTAGCTACTTTTAAGTTTTCTATGTCTTTATTCCTATCTGGAGTCATTGTGTGCTGATCTGTGGCATGAGAGACTAAACCGGGCGAGCCCGGTTCTCGCCCTACAAGCTCCTAATCCCATTATCCACTTTCACTGTGGACAGGAATTCGGGATCAGGCTCAGGCACCGACTCTGCACACTCTCGGGAGTAAACAGAGCTGGCACAACATCAAGACTCTCAGTCAAGGGCAGGTTCAGCGAACTCCTTTATAATGAAGATTAAGCAATGCCAAAGTCAGTATTTCTCTAGTAAATAGCAGGAGACTTTTTGCTCTGTCACTGCTGCCATGGGAGTTTCTCGGTGAACTATTCATTATGACACATTTCAGGGAGAAATCACTCTCTGTCTCTACTTATTTGTACATAAAACATAAGTAACTTATACAAGTAGCTGCTATTATTAATCTGTAAAAAATAACCTTAATTAGCTCATTCAAAACCAAGCAAAAAAAAGGCTGCATAGTTAGAATATTTACTTCATTGGTTTAATCGCATGTGTGGGGAAGTGCTTTGTACTTAGGACTCCCCATAAGACAGTTGCCACATCCACTGGCCTAAATGGCATTTATCAATCTGTGGTTAGTCAGCACAATCACTCCTTCTGAATTAGTCATACTCCCCTACCCTAACTTCTCTTTAATCACAAACTGTAATGTCCTTTAGTGGGGCTCATCATCATTTCGGTGTGTAAAAAGATGAGACCCTGCCCCCTACTGGACAGAAAAAATATCACCACTCAGTCAATGCCCATCTGCTGCAACAGAGTCCTCCAATGACAGCACACAAATGAAGCAAACAGCTTTGTCATTACAGCATCTTATTGCTTCTGCACTGGCAATTTCAACAAAAATCAAGGCACTTACTTGGTTTTGGTTTTGCAGCCCACCTCTTGCTGCTCCTGGATGAGAGCAGCTAACTGCTTTTGGAGTGCCACATCTTTGCCGTGGGCCTGTTTGATGAAGGGATGCTCCAGGAGGTGGGTCACAGATGGACGCGCCTCAAAATCCTTTATCAGACACCTTACAATCACAAAAAAAATAGATACAAATTTTGAACACTCCACAGACAAAGCCTCCCACGTTATCTATCCTTTTTTTTCCAATCTTCAAATCAGACTGAGTTAAACAGCTGAGGAGAAACTGTGCAGCCACCTGAACATTGCAGATAGCTGATTTGTCTGGAACAGTTCTGACAGACACTCACAGCAGCAGGGAGCTCCTTGCAAGTGTTTTAAAGTCTGGGTCACTAATCTGTCCGAGTACCACATGGTCACCATCACCATGGCCCCCGGAGTCCAAACAAGCCCTGCTGTGGCGAAGCAGTAAGACCTATCTGTGATGTGCAGTGTTTGCCAACAAGTGATGGCACTTTGTGATACTGGCCTGTGGCTACAAATCAGCATCAGTTAGCTGCTGATACAAATGATTGCAAGATACTGCCTGTTAAAAACCACACACCCAAGTGAACACACTTGGCTTTCATTTCTGACAGTTCTGATATATTGTGAGATAAAAACTATGAAATTAAAGGACTTGAAATCCCCACTTGAGCTCAACGATGCATCCATCAACAATCCACATTTGCACTGTTGAATTACTTGTTCAGCTAAAGACTTCCAACGTCTGAATGTGTATGTGTGAGCAATACAACACCAGTGTTCGCAGGCAGAGGCAAGATAGGAGAAAAACACCTAATCTACACTGAAATTCTGCTTCTTTTATCAGTTTGTTCAGCTCTGAAAGTTAATTCCATGAATTCATTAGTGTCAGGACATTAAGCAGAGGTTGCTGCTATTAGCAGGGCTGTGCTGCCGGGATGCCGAACGGCAGGCCACTTTGTCACAGAAGTCAGCTCTTTGGCTACACAAGTGTAGACACTAGTGATAGATTTATTATCCTGAAAAACACCCCTCCCACCTCAGTTTCCCCTACACACACAGACACACAGGCCTGACAGGGCTGCAAAGGCTTCACAAACAGCATGGAGAGCTTGATAACATTGTCCAGCATCCCCACATTGAACTCTGCAGGGCTTTGTTTGCGGAGATTATTTCTGATACGATAGCACGCAATCCATTAACCCAGATTACAGAGCTGCAATCCCCCCCAAAAAAGACAATGAAAACCATTGCAATTACATGCAAAAAGTAAAAAAACTAACATCACTGCAATGTGTCTGGCTGGTTCAAGTGGTCATATGCCTCAACTCTGTCCTGACCCATTAATAACTCAAGTGATACAAAAAAGCCTTCAAGTTAGATTATCTGTTTGTTTTTTCAATTACTTCTTTTCAGTTACTGCATTTCATTGCGAACCTCCAACATAAATGTAAGACAGAAACCATGCCTACACAAATAATTGAATTTTATTTTCTCATTATGGTTCAGACTCACACAACCCTGGGTGGTAGATATTAAGGTTATATATTCTGAGCAACCATTACAAGCCACGCCTGACATTATTAGCTTTGCACAGTGGAGCAAATGATAAGTTATCTGGCCCTCAGATAAGACTGATAACTCAGGTGAATTAGTTTGTTCCTGTGTGGCAGATTTACACAAATGAAAGTCAATGAACAGAAAGACAAGAGGGTTGATAGAATCTGGCCATAAAATATCAATTTCAATTCCCTCCATGTTTACTTGCACATTCCCGCCTGCTGACAATGCCCTGTAGCTAATGTTCAGCTGTTCTTGATTTAAAAATCGTAACCTCCATGCAGGCTTTATTGTTTCATACTGGGCAAATGATAACAGGAGAGTAATATGAATGTTTATCATCTTAAGTCCAGTATAGTATATATTAATAGCAGGTGTTCAACATTACTTTCAGTCACAGATTCAAATGTTTTGCCAACAGATTAAACACATGAAACACTCTTTTAAAATAGTATAAATAGTGTTACAGGTCAGGAAAACCAGTTTTCGATCTAGAGGCTGATTGATACGCTAGCTGATAATACTGTCAATTTTGTGCCGAACATACAGGCATTTAACATATTTTGCGTTATCACACATCATGATTGTGGCGACATGTCTGTGTTATTAATAGTGACATACTGTATGTGAATACTGACAGGTGGTCACAAACAAATTGTAAAAGTAAAAAAAAAGTAAATCGCAGTAATAAATGATTAAAAAGCTGCTATTTAATGTAAATTTGATGTTAACTTTTCTTATTTCGTGTTTAATATATTTTTATTTGTGATTTATGGTCATTATTCACTGTAATTTAAGTACATTTTCTGTTCAAGGTAAAACATCCAATACCAGACATTTTTTGTGTAATTTTTTGCTAAATTCACAGGTACAAGCACAACAGTTAACCTGAATTAACCTCATAAACATATGTTGATAGAAAATGCCGTCTACCCTATCTCCCTGAATCTGCACCTGACCTTACTATATCACTATTTATTAACCCATACAAATTCTTAATAAAATAAATTTGAGAAATTCTTACCAAAAAGTATTTTAATGTCTGTTATGTCTATGTAAAAATATACTGTTATTCTAATAAATTTTCAGTTCTTCAGAAAAGGTCGGGCTCTCTTTGGAACATTAAGTGATGTCCACTGTGTGCTTTACCAACCCTGTTTGGAAAACAACTGCATTTTCAAAAAGTATTAAAACAGGAAGAGGACAAAGGTTGACAAGTTGAAGTTAGAGGACACTTACTGGCCGATGAAATGGCAAAAACTTCTGCACCACTGCTCTGGATGTCGTAATGTAGGGGAGGGATTTCTTGAGAGAAAAAAAAGAAAAAAAAGAACACCAAACAAAAATCAGCATAATATTTGCATAAAACAGTGACTTCACTAAATGCATTCAAACAACATGATCATTGCTGAAAATTAAAGCCTTTGAGCTTGTCTCTTGAGTTATATGACAAATGATCACTGGCAGGCAGAGCGCGACCGTCAGACTCCTGTGAGAGTTTTTGGTTGGAGGACGAGCTGGTCGAGATCCAGGTCTATGGCAGCCACAGAAAAAGTGACAAATGATAACAGCTCCTCCACTGTCTGGCAGCAAGCATCTGCCATTGGGAGCCAAAAGTTATGGGAGCTAGTTATACCTCTGTCAGCAGCATTTACGGAGGCCATCTATAATGAGACTAACACTTTTGAAGTGCTCACGATGACAGGTCTGTATGGGGAGCCAAGGCTGGACGGGCCTGAGTACAGTCATCCTCACAGGGAGCTGCCAGTCTGACAGCTGAAGGCTGAGCACTTTGTCACTGTCAGGCAAACAGTGACAGACCTGGTCGAGACATTTGTTAACTGTGTTAATTAGTTCACACGTGTTGCTTCACTGTCACACAAGTAAAATACCAAATCTCAAGAGTAAAAGGAAAAAAAATTAAACTGTTTCATTTTGTTTATCACAAATAAACCAGAGGTAGATTCAGCAACACATTAAACAACAACATATTTTTTACGTATTTTTTGGAAGAGAGGAGAGGATGTTTGGGTACAAAATCTGTCATTTTCCGCAGCATTAAGTTAGTCGAGTCTTTGATAAGGATTCAGACAGGCAATCCTTTCCAAAGCAGATCAAAGCTAGTAACTGACTGCTTCAATGCAACCTCTAATGTGAGCCTGAAGACACGTACTCGCCTTGATGTTGTACCATACTGCTTATACATTACAAAGTCAATATAGTAGCATACTGCTGATAACACTGTCAAGTGCGCTCATTGTGCTTAGCAAATTCAGGCAGTTTTTTTCTTCCAGTATTTGTGAGAGTGCTGGCTCATATTGTAAACACAAATGGCTTATTCAAATCTAGGTCCAGGCAAAGCTTGTACTGTCAAGACGCTCCTCAGAGTGGATTGAGGCAAAATCACAGACGTGTCAACAGCACTTGACGGCTGCAACTAAGCCATGAAGGAAGACAAAAATCAGGCCAGTGCAATATTTGAAAAGGATTCTTTAAATGCAGAATATATAATTCCTCTGTTTCCCATATGGTGCAAAACATTGTTATTTTTCATTCAAGAAATTTTTCTGTACAACACATTGTCAGAGCCCACTTAAGACTTCTTAATCTTTCCACACACCACTGAAACAAACGCTGTAGAGTGTTTAAATCATTACAATTATGATCACCAAGATATAAAAATCAGTTTCTTTGTCACTCAATCTGACAACATGAAGTCTTTAAAGGTGATAAAATTACTAAAACAACAGTTTATGTTGAGATTCTTCTTTTCAAACAAAGTTACGAAGGAAAATAAATAAAAAAAAATCTATTAGGACGTTGTCCTTGATGACACTGTTTGAGAATAAGAGGTGAGCAGTGATCCAAATTTTGCAAATAAATCAAAACTGTGCCAGAGATTAATGTATAAAGATTCTACATTAAATTTAAATAATAATGCATAATGGTAAAAGATTCATGAATTTCCTACTGTTGGTCTGTTTTCAGCACAAAGAGTGACCACGTGTGCCTTTATACAGGTGCTACAGAGAATGAGTACAAGGGTCCAAAATAAAGACTTATTCAGCGAATGGACCACCCGCTTAAAATTTCAGCCCATCCATCACCGCAGCCAGAGCACCAGCACTTATTTGCGCATACATGCATGAACACTGAGAACTACTGCTACATTTATCAAGTCTCTGGCTGCCACATCTCTAAACGATGCAGTCCTGGACACCACACAGAACGGTAAAATAACAGTATCAAGGATAGAGATGTTAAAGCCTATAGCCTACTCATGATTGGAAAATCATCCAACCAGCCAATGATCTCGTCAGGGGTCAAGACATCAGTGTCAGATAATAGGAAATCCGGGATATTAAGATTTATGGTTACCTCATTCTATCCAAGCAGACCTTTTTAATACATAAAATGAGAATGTAGACAATCAAAGCTATGTGAGTTCTTTTAAATGATGGCTGGTTTTCACAGTAACAATGAGCAGGCAGTCGAGATAAACTCTGGCAGTTGGCATCTGACAGTTTCAAAACCAGCATTATTTCTGACAACTCTTGTGTGACAGACTGAAAAGTTGAGTTATCACTTGTAACAATCAAAAATGTTTCACTGATGTTGATGAATTAAGGATTTTTATCAAATGTTTTGTGAAAGGTGCTCAGAAGAAAGAATCTACACATACATATAAAGAAAATGACCACTAATCTGTAATCATTACCCCCACTAGCTACCATGGCTCCAGGGATGACAATATCAGTTGGTTGGTCCTCTTTGGTCCTGACCACAGTCTATGGTCTTCAGTCTATCCTGACTGAAATATCTCAAAACATATCGGATGCTGGATTTTGTATAGACCTTTATGTTCCCTAGAGGATGAATCTTATTGATTTTGATAACCCCCTGACTTTTCCTCTAGAGCCACCAGGTTGACATCTGTGGTTTCACATGAAACGTCTTGACAACTATAGGATGGGTTATCAATAAATGTATTACAGATATTCATGAAATGTAATAATTTGGGGGATGTATCAACTTTTCATGTAGCACCATCACCAGGTCAAAATTCTAATCCCTCTATTATTTTGGTTTATGACCAAATATCTGCAAAACTAATGACATTCCCATCAGCCTCAGCTTTACTTTGTGTTTAGTGCTTATTAATCATCACCAGTTTAGAGTTTTAGCATGCTAACAGGTAAACATAATACACATTATACCTGCTAAAAATCAGAAAGTTAGACACATCACATGGCAGCAGGCTCCTTGTCATATTGATGAAGTCACACTTTTGTGAGGGTCGAGCAGATGCAATTATTCTTAACATTATTATGAACACAGTTCAGCAACGAATGAAGTTAGCATATTTTTAAACACATAGCAAAGACTTGACTTTAGTTCACTCCAAACTCTATTTTTCATCTCTTGAAAGAAGTCATTCTGTGTCAGAAACACCAGAAACTGCGCTGATATCCCTTCACCCCTGGCTGTTCTGCTCCACAGATTTTAACTCAGGCTTTTTCCATGAAGACCCGTCTCTTACAGCACACTGGTCTGGATTTCTCTCCAAGAGCCTCATGATTTGATTAGCCTTTGTTACCTCTGACAAGCCATCATTTACTTCTGTCTTCCATCTCGCTCATTCTGGTCTCCACTGCGACAGATACACGTGCTGTTTCATCTGTGGCTAATATCTTCAGGGATCTGGCCGAATAAACACAACCTTGGATGTCTTTGCCAATTGCCTCTAACCTTTACAATACATTTTACACACACTTTGACTTTACATGAAAACTCTTGGGCTGTACAGCATAGAGGGCATCGGCGCAAGCAATTAACCTTTCTACATTACATTAAATATCACAGACCATGTTTGTCTTGAGTATTAGTATAACTAATTTTTTGCACTTGATAATTTGTACAACATTATCCTCTGATGTGCTCCATTACCTTCATTCATAGTCACCATGGATCTCACATATCTGTCATTTGTAACACTCTCAATTACTTTTACTCATAACATAGATCAAATTCAGAAAAGCCCTGGATTCAACTTAAAATCAAAACAACAATTAAAACATATGCATGGATCAATTATATGTCATATCAATATCAGGTGTTTCTGAAGCGCAAACAGACCATGCACCAAGGTGACCCTGATTCACAGGGCTCATCAGCGTCCGCTCTGACAGATATCGGAGCTCTTCTTATCGTTTATTGCCTGCTGGGATGAGAATCATTCCCAACTGTGCAGGTTTCCCCCAAGCAAAACCAATACTGTGACATAATGGCTATCTGCTGCTAGCCCCTGTAGTCAAAGTGGTGATAGCACTGAGTGTCTATTTGGTCCTCAGCAGGAGCCATTAAATCTTTAGTTTGACAAAAGAGACCAGCGAATGCTTACAGTGGTATTCTCAGAAAAAGAAAGAAAGAACAGAAGAATAATGAACAGCATCACGCTCAGGTGACAGTGGGCTGGCTACACGCTGCTTGGACATAAAAGAAAATGCATTACATGAACCACAACTGGGGTGTTACTTTCTTGTATATATTGACTATTATCTTGTATATTTCTTGTTTACTTTCTAGATGTGTTTCAGGGAGGAGAAATGATAAGGTGAATGACACACACACACAAGATTAACTACATGACAGTGAACCCTTTAGCCTGGAAAATACATTACTGCGCAACTGTAAAATATCAGAATGATGAAAATGCTTATTGCATGTTTTAGTGCTTGTATGGTTTCATAAAACATGTACTACCCAAGGACAATACTTCAGGAAAAGGCTCCTCCGGTAATGGTTTGTGACGTATTAAATAGAGGAAATCTACAACTTTGCAAGTGTCAAAACCTGTGAGGATGAATCTCTCTGATTTCATCATGAATCATTCTCACCACCACTAAAGACCCAAAGGTGAAACACATTTCCCTATTTAGAAAGTCATTCACATAGGAGTCATAATTTAAACCACGCTTCCTCGTGATTTTATTCTGACGTTCTGCAGTGATGGGAAAATATATTTGAGATAAATGACATGTTAACAGAATCATTTCATGGTTCAACACATTTGCTATGATTTATACCACAACCGCCAAACCTTTAAGGTCCCAATTCATACCAAAAGGGCAAAATATCAATTTTGATTGGAACGGAGATGCAGCAATGTCAGTTAAAGATATACGTCCAGTTCTATCCACATCCTAGTTATCCCCAAAGTCAAATAGTATTAGAAATCTGCTGTAATGAAATAGGATTGGACACTGACAAGGAGAATGCATATGCACCCTTTAATTATGGCTGCTGTTTGATAAGGAAATGTGCTTGCAACTTGACAGAAACTGCTCATCCAGTTCCAGGTTGCTCTTTTAAAAATTTCCCAAACATGCAATCTTGAATCTACTCCACCAACAAGGTGACGTGTTACAAGGTGCACGTCTGAGAAAAACCTAATTCTGAATTAGCAGCATTCATTTTACCGAGGCATCCTGCTCTCAGCCGTACTCTCTTGCTCTTTTAATTATTTTAAATTCTGGTTAAATTTGATGCTGATTAAATGCTGCGTTAGCGCTATACTTCTTGCCACATAAGCCATCCATGTTCCTCCTCTGGCTTGGCAGGGAGGAGATAACATTGTGACGAGGAGGAGGTGACAGCCTCATCTCAATGTGAATGGAGCTAATCACCAATGCAAATTGCAATCAGAAGGGCATATCTCTACCTAACAGAGAGATAATTGCGTGATTGTGCTGATAACAAAAGGTCAACCGCGTGTAGCCACTACGCTCTCAAATGATCATCAGACACACACTGTCTCCAGCAGGGAATATTTTCACAGATTAAATCACTGCATTCATTTTAAGGTAACACTGCTATATTTTTTTGATGATAAGATTTTCAGCAGATGCTGCATTTCAGATTGGAAACATGAAAATGCAGTGGCAACAAGAAACATGGATCAAACCAAATATCCAGTTTAACTCCTCTTTTTCTGAATACGTCATAATAAAATAATATCTATTCATCACAAAAGCCACTGTTTTTTTTCTTTTCATCACCTCTACTGTCAAATTCAGTTTGCCATTGTCCTCAGACATAATGGAAAGCAGTATTTCAGTGTCCTTGTGTGGGCAGCCTCTAGCTGTGTGGTAGGAGCGCCCTCTAGTGGACTCACCGTGGGATCTTGAAGAGGGCTTTAACTGGATGCATCTCAGCCAGCGGGGGATCTCCGTCTGCCAGCTCAATAGCTGTGATGCCGAGCGACCACACATCACATCGGGCGTCGTATGAGTAGTCATACTGCTGTTCACAGGCTATGACCTGGAAACATATTACAAGAGTGACCTTCTGAACAACTCGTTTAGACTGTTATTGAGTCCTGTTTTTCTAAAAACATATGAAGAAATCTGCCAGTGAGATGAGTCACTTTTTACCTTAAAATTTTGTCACAACCCACAAATAAAGCACTTTATTATATCACCATATTGAAATTAAGTGATAATTCAAAGAAAATTATGTTCAAAAGGATGTTATAGCACTCTTTTCCTTACTGCCTAAAATCTGGCAGTTAAAAACATCTATATTTATGGACTATTTAAACACTGAAAGGTAGGTCAGTACAGTTGCCGGTGGTAACAGTCAATAATTATAACTGACAGCACATTTTACAGCTGAGTTTATTCTAATTGCCCCTGAGGTCCCTCTAAACCAGCCCAATCACCGCATCTCATTTCTGCCAAGGAGTAAGCTGAGGGGCCACAGACTCCCAGCTATTAACCTTGAGGTGACCTCAAGAGCTGCACCCGTGGAGGGGAATACACAATGACACAGGGGAGAGTCACATAGAAATAACTCTCACTCCCTCTCTCTTTGTGGCACATAGCAACAGACTTTAGTCATTAAAAAATGTTCCATTAGGCATTAAAACATGAGTGGTATTTTACTGCTGCATTATTACAGATGAACATATGTGTTCACTGAAGCGTAGCCTCTGACCTCAGGAGCCATCCAAAATGGAGTCCCGACCGATGTGTTCCTCCGCAATCTTGCACTGGTCAGTTGAGCTGAAACTCCTAAAAAAAGAATATAAAATAACATTCAATCACTTATTATAATAATTAAAATAAGCATGTTCATCAGTGTGAATTTGCTAAGAATAAAAATATAATTTAAGATAGACACTAAATGTTTGAAATTATTCAATAAATCCTGGCATATAATTTAGTGTGGCAACCTGCCAAGCAGTAATAATAATGGGCTATAATCATTTCAAATTATGTAGGACAGATTTTTATCAGCATGAGTCCACTTCATCTCCATGACACAGAGGACATAAACACGCCTAGGGGTGACTCAAAGTCATTTGCCATAGCAGCTTTCTTTTAATATGCAAAGGATCAAATAATGCAATTTAAATGAGCAATAATAGCCTTGGGTTAAGGCTACGGTCCATGAAATAAAAAGATGTTACGGTGAGAAAGGGACTAAAGTGTGGAGCTCATAATATGGTTTATCCTGTGCTTGTGTTTACCCTCACAAACAATGTCTGACACCTCCCACTGATCAGTCAAATACCAAAAATGACTTATTTATCTAACAATGCACTTCAGAGAAAAGATCAAGCTGAGAGTTAATTCTTAGACCTTGATGCATATATTTTCTCTTTCAAAAGACCATTACCAAAGTCAACCAGTTTGACTCCGCCCTCAGTTGTCAGGAGGATATTGTTGCCTTTGACGTCACGATGGATAATCCGGTTGTTGTGCAAATGCTGAAGACCCTTTTAAGTTAGAGGACAGAAAATACAAGGTGCTAAAGCATGAATCACGGTCTTATTATTAGTCATTTGTCATTAGTACAAATTATAATATGATCCATCAAAGGTTGAGTATAAACTATATAAAAGAACTCATACAGCTGTTCAGAAAGAGAGACATTCATTACCGCCTGCCACACTTCCCCTGCTGAAAATGAATCTTCAGCGCGCTCTCTGCGTGTTTGCATCCCACCTCCTCCCTAACATTAGCAGCTTTGCAGTGGGCCATCTTACCAAGAGGGCGCTGTATAAGATGTATGCGATAACAGGCTCTTGCAGACGCTGGCCTCGGATGAGCAGGCCTTTGATGAGTTCTGTGACAGAGCCGCCGTTGCACAGCTGGGAGGGAGACAGAGAAACTCCAGTGACTAGTTCATCACTCACCACTCTAGATTATGATTTATGGGGAGAGCTAGCCCACACACAAGAGGAGCAATGCAGCTTCACATGGCAGAATGATAGCATCCACATTCATGTAGGTGAGATGCTCGAGAAAAGGGAAGCCCATTTTAATACTATGGGTAACACTTAAGCATCCAAGTTTTCAATATGTTTGGGCTCACACTCACAGACACAAAAAATGCAGTATTTGGTCAGAAGTTACGAGTAAGAGTTAAAGGTACCCTGCAGGGTTTTCTTGTAAACAGTTTACATTCATTGTTATTCACCAAAACACAATGTTTGTATCCTTCAAGGCTAATAAGGTGTTTATGATTTTTCTTTGTCGTAAGACAATAGCGATGTTGATATTTTGAAACCCAGATAGTTCCACATACATCAGCTAGCAGTCTTCTTCTTTTCCACCATTTGCTATCACATTGCTAATTGTGAAATAGCTGGACCAATTTAATCATGACCAGTCTTTGAGGTAAATGCCACTTCCATTAGGCATATCTTTGGGTAAACCAACGGAAGGATCATTACCGGTGTACCGCTTTGGTCAAACCAATCAGTAGTGAATGACGTACCCATACCACGGACATCAGCCATCAACACCCTTATGTAGGAACATGACATCTCAATTCTGACTGGTCAATTGTTTATCTAACGCTTCGATTAACTGAACAAACTGGAAATGTGAGCAGTGTTCAGAGGTCTGAAATAGGCTACAATAGCACCACTATAGTAGTCAAAAACTCCACAAGGTACCTTTAAAAAATATTTATTATTAACTTCTGCCGAGAAATTGCTAGATGAGAAGATCGGTACCCCTCTTACCTGTTTATACATGAATGAATATTTAAATATATGAATGAATATAATATGAGCTTTAGAGGCAAACAGAGCCAGAGCTGTATCCAGTCCCTATGCTAAGCTAAGCTAAATGGATGGCTGTAGCTTCATTACTGTACAGACCTGAGGGAGGTTTCAATCTTCTTGTCTAACCCTAAACAAAAAAAACAAATAAGTATGTTTCCCAATATGTTGATCTATTCTTTTAAGTTAAATACAAAATGATTAGCACTGGTACACTATTAACATTAAAATGCTATACAGTAGTGCGGAAGAGTGCAAAGCAAAAACGCATCTGGGAAAACCAGTTAACTTTGAGCCAGGTCCTGCAGTGATACAGAGAGTGAGACATTAAGAAGAGCTCACCTCAAGTACCAGCCAAAGTTGACCACCTGATAAGTTGTCAGACTTGTAGAACATGCCGAAAAACTTGACCACATTAGGGTGGTTGGACAGGGACCTCAAGATGTTGTATTCTGCCTCAATCTCCTCATCCACATCCTTTAAACAACAACAGAAAATAGGCAAAGTTGGAACGTAGAATTTCCCGAGTTGTAGCTATGCAAATGTGAAGCAAGTAACATGGTGAAGCATAATAAAAATTATTTTTATGTCTAAATGTGTTGCACTCTGAAGCACAGCAGAAAACCAAGTGATAGGTTCACTATAATTAGACTCCTAAAAGATAGGGTTATAAACTCCGTAACAAAGGAAGGGACGAATCTGGGTGCTACACTATTTCTGGAAGTGATTTTCTATCAAAGTAAATCTCAGAGGAAGGGAAGAGCAACAGTCAGAGAGGCAAAATTTCTCTTCCCGGATGTCTGAGTGATAGTGTCAGCAGTCTAATCAGGGAGAGGGATGAGAGAGGAGGCAGCTTCATCTTCATGGCCATCAGGGGAGCATCATGGTGAATAGCACTGCCAGGATGGGGATTGTTCCATTGACACAATCACAAGAAAGCCTCAGACCAAGTCTCACTAGGCACAATACGTTGCCAATGCAGAGGCTACAGTGTCCTTATCACACAGACAAATGAACAGATATACAGAGAGGATACAGCCAATGCAGGAGCTACACTTTCTGGTAAGGGTGTGTTAGACTTAACATGACAGGAAATAAATGAAAATGGGAGATGCTGATATATATCACTGGAGCAAGTACAACTGCATCAAGATGGAGAGGAGGAAAAAGTACTGGCAACTTACTCTGTTTGAATGGCTCGCATGCTGAGACAAGTCACATAGTTATAAAGAAAAACACAGTGGTTTTAGTCTTTGCTTTTTTCTACGTCTTTGCAGTTTTATTAATTAAAATTTTTAAATAACATTTATTTATTTATACAAAGTAGGTTTGCTAAGAATATATGGTCAGTCATAAAGAGAACAAAATATTTGTCGATACACAAGGTAGAGGCTCAGTTAAAGCAGTTACAGGTAAATAAAGGACACTTATTGAGAACTGTCTTTAAGTTACAGAGAGATGTTAAGAGAGAGATGGTGGGGTTTGCAATTCTAATCCAATACATGACTTTTTGTCAAATTCAGCAAAGATCTCCTCACAGTCCGCTAGCTGTCCGTTCTGCATGCACTGAAAAAAAAAATCTGGTGTTTGTACACAGCCCAGGCTCTGTAAATGGGAAACTAACGTGGCTCGGACTGAGCCACACAACACTATTCCAGCCGTTCAAATCGTTAATTTGTGTGTCAGGTAAAGTTAAATCACTTGCCCATGGACATTCAGCTACTGATGTGTTGTTGTAATGTTATATAGCTATAGTAGCAGTAGTCTGAAGCTGGTGTGCTGGCTTTGGGAAACCATCTCGTCCTCTCTGCATGTTAGCTTCACAGCACAACTTAGCTAATGTTAGTTACATTTGCTGTGTCATTATTTGCTCTGTATCATGGTATTTGTCCTGGTATTGGATTTCTCCAGAATCACACACCCCACACCTCTTTCCCGTAATCTTATGCTTGCCTGTTGCCTTAAAACTGTGAGATAACCAGTGGCAGATCTAGCAAATTCTACATGTGCAGTCACATGCAGCTAGAAAGTACTTATGCAGATAAGGAAGGTACAACATAGATGCACAAGTAGGACAATACAGCTTAAATTCAATCAGTGGTTCCCAACCTGGAGGTCAGCACCCTATGATGGGTAACAATATAAATCCAAGCATTCACAAGAAAATGAACAAGACAGTAAAGCAGGGAACAACACTATGTGTTGACTGCCAAGCAACTCTGTAAGGCTGTAAGTTACTTATGCAAAGCAGTATTTTGAGGAATGTGCAAATGCCAGCTACAGTAAGGGGAAATGTATTTGATCCCAGGCTGATTTTGTACATTTGCCCACTGAAAAACTCATTAAAATGCAAATCAATTTATAAAATTTTTGACATGCCTTTTTCTGGATTTTTTTGTTTTTATTCTGTCTCTCACTGATCAAATAAACCTACCATTAAACTTATAGACTGATCATTTCTTGGTCAGCGGGTAAACATTTAAAATCAGCAGCAAATAATTTTTTCCCTCACAGTAACATGCTTCCCAAGACAATGCTATCATGCTAATGTTAAACAGGTACTGTACAAGGTTTCCCATGTTCATCATCTCAGTTTAGCATGTTAGCATTAGCACTAAACACAAAGCACAACTAAGGCTGATGGAAAAATAATAATGGACAAATTAAATGTTTGACCTGCTGGTAATGCTAGATGAAAACTTAAGAGATCGCCAAAGTCACTAGGATTCATAATAATTTTACAATAATTTTGTAAATAATAATATAATAATTGTTGTTTTGGTCTTAACCCACACAACCTTTGATGATGGGTGGTAAGTTTTGATTGAGGGGGCTACAAGGCAAAAATGATGGAAACCACTGTATTAAATGAGTAAATGAGTTTCTGGATGCTCTGAGGGATTAGACCAACTACAAAGCACTACTTTACAATATGCTATAAAATGAAGCCCAAGCTTGTTCTGCATCATCCATAGAGTCGGCTCTTCTACCCCAAAACAGTTAGTTACTTTAAAACAGCTTGTGATAGTTACAGTGGAAGGGGATGATCATGCTGTCAAGCAAAGCGTCAAGATGCAGCTTATCCAAATGTACATCAGCTTTCAATACAGCACAATGACAGTATATTTCTGCACATGAAAGCCTCAACAGTTACTGCATCTAAACCGTAAACATTCAAATAACAGACAGGCAACTGAACATACAGTAGATGACAAGCAGCAGCCACAGTGGTTTTAAATTCTGCAAAAGGTTCCACAGAAAACATGCTTTTATCTGACTTACATTGATTGGGTCCAACACTTTCACCGCTGCCTGACTTCCATCCTGCTTGTTGGTCACTCTGTAGACTTTGCCATATGTTCCTTTACCAATGGTCTCCACTATATCCCAGTTACCTGATGGATCGCCCAGGTTCTCCATCCCAATCATGCTGGATTTATAAGGATACAGTCCATACAGTGACCGCCTAAAGGATAAACACATCCCCAGGTGCAAAATGTTTGATGGAAAAAAACATAGAATGTTCTAATATCACTGACAAAGCCAAAATGAAAAAAAAATCTTGATGGAAATACTTCTGTAGTGAGTGGAAACTTAATATATAAACATATAATATAATAATATAATATAAACTAAGTGAAATGTCTCTTTCTAATACCTATTACTTTATCCTGCAAAAAAGAAAGCTTCTTGTGAATAACTTAACAGTTGAGCCTCACAGCAGACTAGGTAGTCTTTTACACTGTTGCAGCAAATCAGAAAAACACATTGTTAACATCACAGAGAAGCAAGTATAGCACAGACCAGTACACATTCAATCCCAAAGGCCTTCTCATTCAGCTCAGTGAAAACGACTACATCCGCCAAGGGAGAAACTTAACAGGTTTAAAGCAGGAGAAATCTAAGCAAGAACAAAGCAGACAGATGTAAGTGGAGATGACAGTACTCTACTCACATGGCAAGTGTTAATTTCTTCTGACTCATCAGGGCTGAGAAAAATTGCAACTAAACAGTCTCTAGTGATCATAATATAACAACACAGATAGCAACAGCAATCGCTTCCTCAAGAGGAGTAGCAACAAGTGGCATTTCACAGAGACACTAAATTAGCCCTCTCCACAGGGACCTTGTCACTGCCCACTAAGAAGTGCAATCTCCTCAAGATCAATTGGATTGGACAGAGATTAACTTGACAAGTGCCGTCCTGAATGAGCAGTGAACTGGCACCACACCTCCACACAAACTCTTTTGTGAAATAGTTATTCTGTTTTATAAGGTGATTTGCATGTGTTCAGCATAAAGTGAGATGGTTGTGAGGACTAATGATCACCAGCTATGCAAAATCCTGAAATATAAATCGCCTACAAGTGATGTTTCCGTGACCAAATACAACATGTAAGACCAACCACGCAAAACACTGAGTGTCAAAACAGCCGTGACAGAATAACATGATGAATTAGGAACTCATACTGCCATGTTGGGAGATACAGGTGTCCTATTTGTTTTGGAAAATTACACTTTTCCAGATAGAAGTGACTGAGAGGAATGTCTGTGAAGGTTCTCATGACTGCTCCACTTGTCATAAACATGTTATGCATCACAGAGGTTGCGTGACCCTGAGGGAGGGAAGTTTTTATTTACGTGAATCATGTTTAACCCCCAGGAGCTGTGACTGCAACTCACACGTGAAGACAGATTTATGAATTGTTGTGCATGCAGGTTGATCAATGGCATCTCTGCAGATGAATATACCGCTCTTCTGGGGAGACTTTTAAATATACAGCACTGATATCCTTCACGGTCCTTAAGGGAGTCCCATGTGATTGTTTGCCAGTAAGCCAAAGTACCTTTTGTAATTGTGGGTTTTTACAACACACATTTAAATAATAATCACACAAGATTAAGGAATGAATCTCTTAAGTAGGGTTTCATCTTCAGTCTAATAATGCATAATTGATTGTTCTGAAGTTAATTGTCCATCTCAAACTGTCTGTGAATAATGTATCACAACTGACTTTTTAATCAACAAGATCCAAACCTGTTTACTTGCCATTTCTAATTGTGGTTCTGTTTTGTAATATGTGTCTAATCTGCTCTTCATCTACACCGTGCTTTGGCTTTGAACACTTCACCAATCAGCTGCTGCCAAAACACCATCACCAACATTTGTAAAGGATGACTCATATTCCTCTATAGCAGCTTTTTGTCTAATGATTGGCTCCATCAGACTTTACACGTGGTATAAAATTTCAACCTTTCTTGCGACTTATAAACACACGTAGGCCTCAGATGTGCAGTTGCAGATCATACGAGCCTGGTTATTGTTTTTAGTAAATTAGTCCTACTGTTCAGTGTACATTTCCGAGGCCAAAGTCCAATACTGTATACAAGTGTCTTGTTCTGCAGCATGCAAAAAAGTTAAAAGTATGAGCAAATTACAACTAAACATGTTGTGCATTAGTCGAGCATACTTTTAGGTTAAGCAGCACAAATAATCTCACATACAGTTTAAAGATCAATCATAAAAAAAATATAGAAAGAGTTCCTCTTTTCCACCTATTCATTATTCAAAATAGATTTTTCAAAGACCAATAAAGCTCAGATCATAAAGCCAGAAGTCACACATACCTGTTTCTCTGAAGGTGTTCGTCTCTCCCTGACAACACAACGCTCCAGACTAATTCACGATAATCTATAGGCATTAATAATTCACCAGTAATCAGTCACCTGATCTGCTGCAGTGTTAAATATTCAGGTGGCAGATGTATCCACTCATAATGGTGGCTGATATGAAGCATCTCAGGTTGCGCACAGGTTACCAGGAAGTTTGTGATAGTTGCTAGGTCATATGCCTGCTGTCTGTCTCCCCCTCTACACATTGTGTTCTTTACACATCCAGCTGTTTCTACTTCAGACAACTTCATCTCAGTTTCTTGTATGACAACAATGTAATATGCATCTCTTCAGCTACTCTATGTGGAAGACATAGTGGGTATGTTGTGCAAGTCAAATAGTCCAGACCGGCACTATGTAGGGAATCCCAAAGTTTAGACTTAGATTGTAGGAGTTTATAATTGAGCCATGGTCTGGCTTCTTTAACAATATATCCATCTACAAAACAGAGCTTACATGCTGAGTGACAGTAACTAAAAACAAGACACTGGATGTTGCTGCTGCAATGTGTTTAACACCCTGGGGATCTACTAAAGTGAAACATTTATGGGTTTTTACACATAAAGGGCCCTCCTGCTATATATAGTGACAGTCAACTAGTGCAGTGGATCCAAAAAACATCTAAGCGGTCACAAGATGATTAACAAGATGAAAGAATCAAAAAACATATTTCTCCTACACAGAGTTAGACTTATTTTGTTAATCCATGCTCTTTTTCTTTTGCTTCTAGTTGATTACTGGATAATTTTCCTTTTCTAGACCTTATAAATAATATATATATATATATATAAATATAAATAATCTGAAAAGGATTATTGGTCTTTAGTTGATCTGCATACATATACAAGGAATGCAATTAATGCACATAGCATTAAAGGGATCAGAAACAAATATGTTTGGGAACCACCAAAGTAGAAAGTCAAACAGGCTTCTTCATTTTTTCTTGAATTCTGTTTGCTAACCCCAGTCTTGATAGCCTTGCCACCCGGATCACAGAAGTCTTGTTTGTTTGTAATTCACAAATGAATCAGATTTATTCAACTCTCTCTTAATGCAACTGCCAAAATATGGCTGGGCAGATGTTTAGTAGTTTTACATAAAGGCAAAACCTTTAATTATAGACCTGTTGTCAAAGATATTTTGTCTTATTGTCACAACGCAAAGACAAAGCTAAATACTGTTCTTTTAAATGGACATGAGACACATCATTGCTGCTTCAGAATAGGACACCACCGGTCCTTGATGGTGACACTCAGGTTACCCTTTGTTTACCATACTGCGTCAGCATAGCTGAAAAAGGAACATCTTATCTGGTGTTCAAAACGCTAGTCAGTGCTTCTTTGTGACACAGAATGTGGGAATTGTGTAAAAACTGGAATATAATAAAATATATTAGTAGAGACTTATTGAGCGAAATAATATTTCCTTTCAACATTTGCATTTCTGGTGCATCTACATAATTCCAAGTGCCAGTGATGGTTGGATGTGGTGACAGCTTTAGATGATGTGAACAGCTGCAGCACAAGGATCGTCCTTGTCACCAGAAACAGTGCAAAGTAAAAGTGAGTAATCTAATTTTCTGCTTCCATCAAACTTGCACAATCCCACCCTCTCTGGTAAAGCCTTACGGGAACTTCACTTGGTAAACCCTTTGGTAAGTCTGTGGAGAGAGAAAAAAAAATACTTGGAACTATAATCCCTTTTAAGGGGATATGAAGAGGCTTTGCAGTAAACCTCCACTAGCCACGAGCCAGGCCGAGAGCACTGTGCCCTTGTTCTCACCCTGGAAGACCGAAGCCTCACACGACCAGAAACAAACACTTTTTCTTTTTTAGTGTAAGTTTGAAACCCCCAAAGCTTAGCAACACACCTGCATGATTAATAATTGCCAAGTTACAACTCTGGATACACAAAACATAAACCTAATTAACAAGAAATCAAAGCTCTCATCAACACAATCAATCTAAAAACAGTAATGCCTCATCTAATCACAAACACCACAGCTGTTTTAGCAGCCACTGTAATGATGCAGTGAAACATTGTACAGTGCAATGCTCCTGTTAGTGTACTATATAACATAACTGACTTTTGTGAATTAAAACAACGCAGTCAACATCAAATTCTAATAATTACCTATAATGTTTTAAAATAAATAATAACGCCACGTTTCAGTATTTAAAGACTGCTTTGGCTCAGATTTTATCACAGTGTTTCAAAGTGCAAAAGTCTTAATGCAAAGAGCCAAAATAAGTCTGTAAATTCTTACCTCTAAATACAAGATTCTATAAGTGCAAAAAATTAAATCACGTGTTCAGTCCTCAGAATACAGCCACCTGTTCATCACTAATTCACGAATTCATTCAACACCACTGAAATATATTTCAAATTTAAGGCAGCAGTATTACAAATGAAAATGCTGAGTGCCTATTAAGATATCCTAAATTGTGGGTTAATGTTTTTTCTCACTATGGCTTACCGGATTCTAGATCAGTTATTAAACCTACAAGTGAATGAAATATTAAATGTCTTTTTTTAATGTCATGAATAGGCCTAATCATTTGAAATACTGACTTTTGCATGGATTTTCTCATTTTTAGTTGTCTTGATATAAAGACCACTGCAATATGTTTTGATAAGAATTAGCATCCTAATTTGTTAATGACTATTTATTTAGAAATGGGGCAAATTTTTAAAATTTACAACAACACTGTGTGTGCACCATCTCACAAATATAAAACGTCTAAGTGAAGTGGCACGAGTTAAAGTTATCATGACAAGCTAATAGTGCAGATTATCTGCAGGCCTACCTTGACTTTGCTGCCTCCGTATTTCCATCTCTAAAATCTGCAAAACACAAGGGAAATTGTTTCAGACACCAGCTGATTTCTGCATGTGGAGCCACTAAAGCAAACACTGCAGAGTTTTACATCAAATTTACTTTACTGCCTTTAACTAACAATTCTATACGTGGAGCTTACCGTCCATAGCAACATACACAAACTCATTTCCCTGTTTACTCCATAGATTTCCTCAAGTGAACGGTTTTAATTATTCACGGTATAGATACCTGAGCATGCTGTCCTGCAGAAGACCACACACTCTTGGCTGACCAATATGACCTCATGCAGCATTCAATGGCCTCTCTGGAGCAGCGGTATACACACCTGCACATGGAGTAAATGATGAAATGTGCAGTGATGGTCGCCGTAGCCCGCCGGTAAAACAGACATCTCGCAGTATGAAACTTGTCGCACAATCTCGGTGGTTTAACCCGGTTACAATCCCTCCGGTGGTCCATACTAGAAAATTGTTTCATGTTGTCTAATTGGCAGAAATGTCCGGAGAAAAGAGAGGCTTTGTGCGGCCACTGGTCATTAAGCAGAGGGCCTCTCTTGTTTATGAAGGTTCAACCCAATTATCCTCACAATGCTGAGTCACATGGCTGCGAAGTTTCTCTCTGGTACTCAGATCAACTCGAACAGTATATGCAAAAACTAAAGGAGCTTATGTGCAATTTTACATGTACATTTCACTTTTATATATAAAGCTGATTTTTGCAGGACGTTTAGAACTTGCATATACTGATGTCTCAGTGAGCTCAGTGGTGAGTAGCTACTTATGCATCGAGCTTAGTTGCATATTGAAACTATTTTGCAAGTTTTTACACAACCTGCATTCTAGTATATAAAAGCCACATTATTCATTCATAAAGGCAGAATTTGTCCGTGAAGGTTATGATCTGAACTGAGACCCCTGGTGGACACAGCTTGAGGTGGATATCTTATCCTACCAGCCATTTCCCATGAAACAGCCCACATCAGCGGACTGAAACTGGAGAAAACACTCTACAGAAAAGGAACATTTAAGCTTTATGGAGCAGTTATGAAATCCTTTTTTCTCGTCTTGTACTTGAAATTATTTCAATTACATCTGCAAGAAATTATAGTATCTGCTTTTTTGACAGCACAGAAAGACAAAGGGTTGATATTTGTGTATACAAGAGTTGACAATGTCATTATTTGTACTGCTCAAAGACAGACTTAAGAAAAGTAGCAACAGAAAACAAAACAAGGACACAAATCAGTGTGTTTATATTTTATTCACATATGTTACATTTTGCATTAAATGTCCAAGTCATACTTTCTGGTCAAACTCAGAAAGTTTGAGTCAGCACCTACAGTAATGTACTGTATTCTCTCTTCATTCATACAAGAGCTTTCAGTTACAATTTACACCCATTACTCATTGGCTATTTGGTTGCGGTCATTTACAAAGTGGGTACTGCAAAATAAAGAAGAGAGGAGAAAATCAGTAAACAGAGAAGCAGCATGCATGAATTCAAGAGGATGTTGTTTCAAGTGTTAACTTGTTCCTTAAGGATTCCTCGTTGCAGCACGATGTTGCCCAGCATTTCAAAACCAGACATCAGGGATATCAGCAGTATGTCGTTTATCACTTGAAAATTTTAACATTACTCTTGCAGGCACGACTGGATAAATTTCCTCTCTTCCGAGAAAAAAAAAGAGATGATAAATCAGAAAATTAAGTAGCTAAGACACTTAAATAATGGTGGCTTAAAGGATGTCATGCACAGTGTATAACGGATACTCAAGTCTGATAATCTTGTGATGTTGGAATGCAACTATAAATCACAACTAGATGATGCAGGGATAGTCATCACAATAAACGTTCGATACTGCAGTTAGGGCTTGACAATCAAAAGCTTAAAAAGGGAAAAACTTTGACAGCACAGGGGAAAAAAGAAAAGAAATTTTCTTCTAAAAAGCAACTTACATTTCATTGACTTTCATTTTTTGAGAGAAAACTTTGATAGCGCCAATATAGTATTTCTGCTCTGATACGGCGTTCAGTTTTACCAGTACTGCAGGACACCATTATCTGTGCGATGACGGTTTCTTTTCCTTAAAAATATATGCCACCTTAATTCTGAATGTTTGACTTCAGGTTTTTGTGTAGCAATGACAAAATTACTTCTTTCTTCCTCAGAACTGACTAGAAAGAAAAAGCGTGAGCGTGATGACCGCATACCTCCTTAAACATGAAAGTGAGTGAACATTCCCAGCCATCTACCATAAACCCAAAGCACAACCTTAGAAAAAAATCTTCACAAAAGTTAAAATTACTTACTTGAACAATGAGCAGCAGCATTTATTTAAATATCTAAAACGTAATTTAAACAGAAAAAAAAGTAAATTCCTGAGGATGGATTGCAACTAGACCCATAAAAAGAGCCTTTGCTTGTTTGCAAAAAAACTCTAGTGTGTTGATGGGTGGACTTGTCCTGCCTACCATCACGTGTCAGCAGACAATGAGTGCACATTGCAATAACATCGCTACACTCATCAGGAGCTTGAAACTCATGCCAGCACAGCAGAGCACATTTCGATAAATAAAAAGGGATATGCATTAACATCATCATAAATGGTGCAAAAAGTAAATCAAACTTTGCAGGGACATTCAGCACTTGAGATATATATATATATATTTACCCCCCCCCCCAAATAAATATGACAGGCTTCAAAAGCCTGTCTGAAACCAATTGAATTTCTGGGCAAAGTTGTGCTTTTAACTTTGATCTTACCAAATTCTGTTTTTCCCTGTTGAAAACCACACAATAAATCACTTAAACACACACACGTGTTAATCTTTAGGCATGATTGTACACCAAACTTCACATGAACCAAGGCTGTGGCAACAATACCCTCACCGGATGTTTGTGTTTATCACGTTAAAGAGTTCCCAAATATTTTGATCGAGGCAGACACATAAACCAGAAATAAAAATCTTCTCCGTCATGGGTTGCTGTTTTCAGTGGACTTTGGAAGATCTTAGAGTCCATTATAGTGAGGGCCCCAACGCTTATTGATGTGATCAAATGTGTGTGAAACCCACTGTTGCTCCAACACTCGATACCTCTCTTCACACAAGAAGAGAGGCTTGCCACGGCTGGAGAAAGGCCAGAGGGGAAAACAAGAGTGAGAGCCGTGTTTGTTTTCTCTGCAGCAAAAAGTATTTAAAATAAACTGTGTCCCAATTTCATACTAGATAAGAATTCTACAGTAAGTTTTTGAGTATGTTGTATGTTTGCAACTTATTCAAATGTATTCGAAGTCTGTATGCATACTGTGTTCTAATGACTAAAGTTTGATCTGACTGATGTAAACTAACTCGAAATTTTACTTACATTTTTGTGAAGTTGAATTGACAGTGATGTTCCAGTACTATTTGAAATCCAACTGGTATGAAATGATGCAAAGAAATGCACTGATTTCTTGTACACTACCTACTATATGCTGTATACTGACAATTAGTATAGCTACATCTGGTATAGAATAAGTGTGAATAATGGAATGGGACACAGCACAGGAGCATTAACATATTTTAACTGTATATGATTCACCACACAATATGACTGTGTTTGTGTGTCTGTGATGTGTCATACCGTAAATCGCGGTCCTCCTCTCCATGGGCATCAAGGTAAACAGAACCCCACAGACAGAAACGATGTCCACGGATGATGATGATGACTGAGGCATTTATCAGTAGAAAGATACCTGTAGCTGCGCCACAATGTTGGGAGTGCTACAAGTTACAAAGCAAAAAAATTAAAAATTAAAAAAAATATCCTGACAAGCAGCTATTTAAATTTAGCTTTCAATTATGTATAAAATTAGTAATTTTGTTACACAATAGCAATTGTGTTGGCCCTCATTTTGGAAAAAATAAAGACATTGATAATATGGGCATGCTTCTGATGCACTGAGAAACTTACCAAAACACATTCACAGATACCCTGCTGCTTGCAGCACACGCCTTTCAGACAGACGAAGGCGCCACAAACAAGGCAGAGTGCAGGGTCTTTTGGCACCTTTTTGCAGGCAGTGCAGGCCTTCCTGTGATAGTACTGGAAGATGATATTGTAGTTGTCAGGTAGCTGGAGAAGGCGGGGGGCTGCCCACTGAGGATCCTGGACAAGCAAGGTCTTCAGAGGTGAAGAAAGACAGAACTACGTAAAATATACAGCATTCAGGCCATTTTTTAACGAAGCATAAAGGAGCAAAAATGACTTGTCATTCTACACAGAATCAAATCAATTCACCAGGTCTTAGTACAGTACAGTCATTAATTGACATGCAAGACACTTTTTCACTAGATGGTGTACAACATCCAAGGTTACTGCAATACAGAATGATGAATGACATGCAGTCACTCTCCTCAGAGACACAAAAAGGTACGGACCTTGTCAACCAAGGTTGAAACTAATTGTCAAAGTGCCAATAGCACTTGAGTTATACAACATGTTTACAGGACACAAAGTTCAAAATACATGGCTAGAATATTCAAATGCTGACAGTATTTAAACTACTTCTTTGAAACTCAAAAGCCAATTAAACCTCAACTTCTCATTTCGACAATATGCTGATATTTTCTGAACTCAAAGCCATGCTGCACACCGAAATCCACTGGGAATGTTTTAGTTAGTTAGTTTGAAAGTTTTAGTTTGTTAAAGAGGCAGAACTGCTTAAGACAAGGACATTTTAGGAAGGCTCACATGTGATTTTACTAGTCTATACTGGCTGTCTTTTGCATGGATCAAAGCTGATAAGGCTTGAAACATTTATAGGGCAACAGACCAAGAACAATAATTTCTATGTTGATATAGATGGGTTTCTTGTACACAAACACTACTGGATGCACGCGCAGTCAGGGAGCAAAACCGCTATGGTAACACGTGTCAGAAGATTCAGAGATGCAAACTTTCGTTGTGAACTTTGTGTGACCAGCAACAAGCTTTCAATCGAACGATTTTGTATTGAAGCATCTGCTAAAGTAGCACAGCGACGTGAAACTTAGCCTTTAGAAAACTCTTGCTGCTACTGCCATTGAAGAATCCAGTCAGCAGGAGAGAGTGGTGTTAAGCAACATTTTGTGTTTTGTAAAAACACTGAAAACGTCTCATAAATTCATGTCCAAAACAGTAACGTTAGTTCTAAAGTCAAGACACTTGCTTAACGCCATGGGCGTTAAAAAACGTTATATGTTTTGTAAAAATCATACTCCTTGATGCTGTTATGAATCCGCGTTAAGTTAAAACGTCGGGAGGGACCTGCTTTGTTTTCTATTTTTAAATTTTTTTGATCTATAGCCTATATTATACAGCATCCTCTGGTCTGAGAGGCTGCAGTGTTTTCAGTTCAGCTGGTTGTTGACTCCTCAGGTTAATTATTGTTCCACTAAAGTGGATTCATTTCCAGTTATAAGTAAAGTAATATTATTACTTTTTAAAGGAATAAGTAAAAAGTAACTCATTACAATTTCGGAGTAATTTGCCCAACACTGCTGCAAGATATGCTGTATAAACTGATATGCCTTAAAGACAGAGTGCTGTTTTCTGCCCCCTTGTTGCACGCGCATTTCTGTGATGACGTTGCACAGAAACCTGTCTATATGTGAGCTTAATATTTCATTGCAGCTTTTCTCTGAGTTTCAAGAAAACATCTGGATATAACGCAGTCATAATATACAGTACAATATACAAATTCCTTTGTTTTTGTTGTTCACTGAAGACAGCTCACGGTGGTATGTCCTGAGTTGTTTAACACATCTAGATGTGAATACCAGGAAATAAAAGCTGAAATTCTGAACTCTTGTCTCTTTTGATCTTAAACCCAAATGTCTTCAGTGAACAACAAAAACAAAGGAATTTGCCTGACCGTTCCAATACTTTTGGAGGGGACAGTACATGTATATCCTCGTGTCTGAAATTCACATACATACCAGTGACTGCTCAGTTTGCATCTGAGAGAGCCCTGTGACCTCAGCACACCACTGTGTCACCAAGTCAAAGCCGCTGACCGTCCACTTCAGACATGAGGCACTGTTCACGACGTTGGAAGGCTGAGGGGCTGACGGCAAGAGCCCCAGACACACAGCCAAGGACAAGAACTCCTCCTCCTCCTGAGAACACGCAAACAAGAAAACAGCTGATGAGGTCACTCGCCAACAACAGATTCATGGGAAGTCAAAAGATTTAAAGTCCAGTGTACCAATATGTTGAAAGGCCTAATGTTTCTTGTATTGAGACATCAATAACTGTAATAGAACTGTACTAGTCTATGACCACTATTCTGCGTATCACATTGAAACACACAGACATTACTACACTGATTCAGTATATTTCACAAGGAAACATGGAAGAGTCGGGATTGAACCGCCGACCTTCTGTTTAGTGGACATCCCGCTCTTCCTCATGCTAGAAAGATTTAATGTTGTCATCTTGTAAAACTTTATGTACACAAAATGAGCAGAAACACTAACTGCTGCAAGGATACATGGGTAGGGTAGTTTCAGAAGATAGCATGACATTTATGCTACGACAGACCAGGCAGCTAGTTAGGTTGTCTCCATAGAGGTGATGCTGCAGAAGGCAGGAGAGGCGAAGGAAGGGCAGGCAGAACTGCTGGAGGCTGAACTCGATAGACTGTGGGGACCACACACTGGAGATCAGCTGGAGAGGGAAACAACAGTAACACTGATCAATAACTAGCCGACAGCTCGCTGATAATACTGTGATGTATATCTCCCCAGGAGATTAGTGGAGCTGTTGCACCCATGTCTCTCAGGGTTATGGCCGATTCATTGAATTAAAATGAAAATGAAAAAGTGTGGAACAAAAAGGAGAGCAACATCCCAAAGGCAGTTTTGTTGTGAAGTGCTAAACAGTCATGTTCATGGCTCACCATTGATGTTTCGTCAGTGTTCACCTTGTAGACACTCTTGTCCTTAGAGAGCTCACTGATAACGTGACTGAGCAGCGCTTCAAAAGACTTCTCAGCATTTGCAGCACTCTGTGGCAGAAAATGAAAATGCAGAGAATGTTGGCGACATGAAATCAAACATTAAAAGGCCAAGAGATTTACTTTAATCTACTCGTTTGATCTAAATTATGTAGGGAGCATCAAAATACCTGACAGCACAGAGGAAAAGAAGAAATAAGGTATTGTTAGCTGGCTAGAAAAATTCATTCATAAAAACAATCCATCTTGTTGCAGTCTCTCCAAACACCTCGCCATGTCTAGTCTCAAAAAACCTTTGTCCATACATAGGAGGAAGAGGAGGATGGAAAAACTCTGGTTATATATTAACATAAACTCTAACCAATAAAGCCATAAACAAATATGGGTCTTCAGCTGTCTGAATTAGCTTTTAATCCTGTAAAGATTTACTGCCAGAAATAATTCATCATAAATTATGAAGATTAACAAAATGACAATTCAGTCTGATTATTAGGCCAGATTTAATGTGGCTTGGCATAGATTCTCATGAACTGTAGGGATGGAGGAAACCATTCTCCCAGAACAGATTCCCTCTAAAGATATTCTCTCATTTGGTGGAGAGCATTGGAGTCGAACATTCATTCCCCAATGAATGTTCGACTTCTGTAATCAATTGAGAACTGTAACTACGGAGCCCATGACATAATATTCACATCAACTTCATACTCAAACTAAATACTGTTTAATTAGTCACACATTTTATGAGTTCACAGATGGATACCTGCTGTATCGTGCACAAAACACGCATCAGAGTTTCAGAAATTGATGAAACTATTAAATGACTCTTAACCAGGGACAAAACCGCATAAAAAGGAAATGGTCATGGCATTATCAATCTTTTGTCAGTTTTATATAATTATATGAATGTCACATATCAGAATATATAATGCAGAACAGAATGCTTCACCTGTGCGTCTTCCTAGCCCTCCTCGTACATATAAAGCGTGCTGCACTATAGAATATAATGACTTATGCAGAATACACTGAGGACAATAATTCTTTCCTTAAAATATAACATCTGATAAGAGGTAGAGACATTACTGAATGTGTTCTGATAAAAATGCAACTGGTTTGGATGGTATTTTATACACAGGGAAAACCACAAGCATTTATCAAGCTGAAGGTGGTAGAATATAAAACAGCAGTCTTATCTCGTCTTCTGTCCTTTGTCATAGATTTATAGGGGAGGAATTTCGAGTCCATGGATTTCTTTCCTCTAGGCTATGATCTTTGTTCAGACGGCATATTTTGCAGCAACTTCAATTTAATTACAACGGTGTTCTAACCAAATATGGATGCCGTCCTTGTTGTGGATTTGAAATCCATCTTAATGGCAGTATTGTGAATGCCTGCACTACAATTCATGACAGTGCAGTGGGAAGATATTAATCCACGCCTCCACGGATGAAAACACCCTAAAGGGGAGGGTTTCAGCTATTTGTCTTTGAGATTCAAGCCAGCCACTCACTAATACAGATTTAATAGACTGAAGACAGATAGCCAATTAATGCAACACTCTCCAGCAATCACACTTTTCTAGATAATGAAGATCGATACTGTCGACTGTGGAAATCACATAAATGAAACCGGAACGGGCTCGATTCATCTCAATACTAAGTCATACACAATGATTTACTGTTGTTGTAGACTGGTTTCAGGGATAATCAGGATCAAGATCAAAATACAACTGGTTCAACATGGAGAGGAAACAGGTAGACTTTTAACACCCCTTGAAAAAGTTCCCCAGAAGGGATGGAACCACACTGAGTAAAAGAAAATACAGAACTATTTCGGTAGTATATGGTCCAGAATGACAGCACAAAACATTTATCTTTACAGTATGACCATCTTTTTGTGACCATGAAGTTTAACATGATGGGATGTACAGGGAAAGGAAACCCAACAACACATCATCAACAACAAGAAATAAATACAAGCCCAGAAATAAGACAAATCCCTCTCATGGAGAGTAAATATTAACACAGCTGAAGTAATGGGCAGCATATTACATCACTTTCAAGTCACAAGCCCGGGTGACCATGGTTCCTGGTCTGCTTCGCTTGTTAAAGCATCTGAGCGTTAGAGCAATGAAAGAAAAAGGACAACACCTACTGTATGCTTGACACTAGATTTTAAGAGAAGTAAGTTTGGCATCAGCATGTCATTAAGAATCAGGTCTCAGGGTACTCTTAAAAGATTTCACTTTTACCTTCTTGAGTGCTCCAGCTGTGCTCCAGGCCTGCCTTTCTTCTGGGCTGAACTTAGATGAGAGTGCAGCCAGAGCCTGGGCAAACTGTAGGTTGTACAGCATCTTCACCACACAGTTAAAGTGCTCTACACAGGGAGAGAAGGTGACAGACAAATTACTCCAAGAATTAATTCATAAAATCAACATGTGAGCATATGTTATTTTGAGTTAAAAAAAACAAAAATTCCAGCATGAAATGAAATGCCAGTTCAAGAGTGTTGGCAGGTATTCATAGGGGTATTGCATTTGCTTTCTCAGTTGTGCATAGAGAGCCTCACTGAACATGATTAGCAGAGTTTTTCCAGGTGGAATCTGTAGCCTGGCGGATATTTAAGTTTGGTTTAAAGAACGAGTGTCATTTGTTTTCTTCTAAAGCAAAGGGCTGCAGGCAGCTCCAGTGTATTGGCCACTGTGACAAGTGTTAGTACACAAAATTAAAAGGATGAACTAAAAAAAAAAAAAAAGAGGACATCACTTTATAGCAATCAAGTGCAAAGGATTCCCCAGGGAATGATCATGCCTCACCCTTTCTATTAACTTATAAATCATGATTTAGAATTTGTTAACACTTTCTAAAAGCCCTAATTGTCCCGGCCAACAGTTAAAGCTAATTCAGTCATCATTAAAATGACCTTCCTGCTGTAACTCTTCTCCCATTATACATGACTGCAGTGTGTTGGGCCAGGTCTTTAGATGGCCCTTCGCCTTTTCTAGTGAAGGAGGAGATGTGGCGACAAGCCACAGATGAAGGGCGCATGAAGGAAGTGCAGCCCTCACACCACCAGGGTCTGATCCTCACAGCCAAACAGCCAACAGGAGAATAGACAGGAGATGTAAAATGCTTCTTTCCAGCACTCAGCCCTGATTACTGCTGATAATGGGGCGGTCCTTGTGGACAAGCCAGAGAGAAACTTCCAGCTCTCCTGTAATGTCATGATGCAGATGTAGAAATCGCACCTTTTCGCAGAGGCTGTGGCATCGTTAGCACAAAGATAATCAGGAGGGATGGGACATCTCGAAACAGCATGGGTACCTCAGGTCTCTCTTCATCAAAACCACTGCAAAAAGATGCAAAAGAGCTTTTTATTAATCAGATGTTTCTGCATAATGTTGGTCCCATGTCGAATGGCCACTGTGATGAAAACAAAACACAAGAAAGTTATTTTCTACGTATTATCATCCAAAACCGAATGATAAACCATGGTAAATATTAGCGGTACTACTTTTTACTTTTTCTTTACATTAATTTGATGGTTATTTAATATCTTGTCTCATGCCTGAATATGCACCAGTCTAACTATTACATAAAAAGTTACAATGGCAATTTTAACCAGCCGTACCTAGTAACACTTTCAGTAACCCACAAGTCCGAATTAAATACCATTAGATTAATGTAAAGGCTGCAGCCGCACAAGATAAAAGATGACCGTAATAAATGCATTATCTCAGCTCGTGCCAAGCAGAGGCAAAATATCTCCGCCAATGTCTTCTCATGTATGAACAATGCAGCAATTTATGTAAACACCACCTATGTCTGAATGCTAAAAAGCCACCACTCCTAAAGCTGGACGAAGGCAGCAATGTTACTTATTGCATGTCTGAAAATGAGAACATGGTTTTGCTGTGTATATGGTTTTAAATTTGCTTAACAAATACACGGCTTGTAAAAGGCCCATTCCTTGTACTACCTGACAAACTTCCTTAATGCAGCCCCAGTTACATATTCATACTGTGTGCCATGTCCATTTAAATGTCTTCTGTTCTGTTGACAATTCACAGAGGCTCCAATATTCACTCTGCTCTTGAAAGGGCTTTTGAATGAGAGGAACTGCACTTAAAGAATAATACCTCCCATTACCAAAGCACTCACCGGTTAATTCTACTTTGCACTGGAGGAGAGCCTTAGAGGATGGGGCTTTCAACCCTGCTAAGACCACTGCATACAAACAATACAGTAAAATCTCCATTCATTCCTATTTGGTTTATCTAATTAAAATCATGCAAAGAGCAATATTTTGTATCGATGTAGAAACGTCTTGCTCTGTCCTATTTAAACAGGCTAGATCAGGTTGACTGCCTTAGGGTGTCAGACAGTGCTCCCTCCGAAACCCTAATAAAGTATTTTTAAACACCAAATGGCTCCTCTGAGAATACTGTATGGCCGTGAGCACTTTACAGGTGTAAAAGCTGTCTTACACCACTAACAGGGAGGAAATGTTGTTCAAGCTGCTCATCTTGTATTGTTAAGTGCTGCAGGTAGCTTTTTTTAAAAGTGTTTTTTAGACCATCAATCCTGACAACCACACATGTGCGCATATAATAGCAGGTTCTGACGTACCGTAGTGATTTAAGACAGAAAAGGACTGTGTGTGTAGTAGAAACTATGTCATTTGTTAAATACGGGTTTCTTTTGAATCTAGGTGGACAGCTGAGAACTGAGATGCCGTGCTGGTATGGTGTTGCTGTGGTGCGGTTGTTCTCAGTACAGTGAATTTGACAGGGTCGTTTTGCTCTCCGTGGAGTGCCCGGTAATTTGCCAGATGCAGCAATTATTGGTATCTATGGAAACGCATGGTCCCTTTTCTGTTTTTAGCTCTTCTTTGTGTGGAGGAAAAGCTGTGGGGGGCAGGAGGAAATGGTGCCGTTTAGCAAGAGGGCAAAGTGGTGCTCTGATTGCAATGTTTATGTGAGGGTAGAACAGTGTGAGGGCAAAGTAGAGACTAGGAGGTACGAAGAATGTATGAATAGATTTATAGATTTACTGTTATCAGCGGTACTTAAGTGAGAATGTCACTCACTCTGCCTCTCTGCTTTGTGTGACCTGAGTCAGCTTAGTCCAAGGGTTGTAGGCTGAATCGATGCTGTACAGACGCATGTGCATAGCCAGCACATGGAACAGCTGATCTGAAAAGGAAAAAACAAAAATACATTATTGTTATGTTCAGACAAGGACCGACAGGAACAAAACCAGCAAGTGGCTGTTCAGCTCAGTGGCTATTCTCGCACCCCACCAGCAACCAGTGTAGATTAAATGATGGAAGCAGTTGAGTTAACTGACTGCAGGCTAATGGTTTGGCTCAGATAAAACTGGGCCAGGCCAGATGGATACATGGTAGTGCTCGATAGCCTTGAGCAACTCTTTGGTCAGGTCACACCTGTTCACTGTAAAACTAATGGAACATGAAGAGAGGACTACCCCCCCTCTGCGCACACACAATGTCTCATGTACATGCTTGCTTTTAATAGCAGTGCACTTCACAGCCTTGATTGGCTTTGTCTGGAGCAAACCTGTTACAGGTTCCTACATTTATGACATTACAATAAGCCTCAACATGGTCAAGAGGCAAGAAACTGGGCAAATAATTTCAGATGTTAAGTAATATATTCCAAACTAAAGAAATGCTCTTGTTTTTCTTATTAGTCCAGGAATTAATTAACCTAGTTATTCTCATTATGAACACAATTCAAGTCTTCCTAAAGACAGAAATTAAAACTGCATAACAGCTGTAGATTTAAAATCACATATGAACCGTGTCTGAAACCAGTGCTACTGAACCAATCAGTTCCATTTAGTTTCATCTTTAGGTGAACCCAAAAACCTTATGTATAACCTAAACCTTTTCCAATGAGCAACTCTAATCCTATTTGATTTTGTTTTACAGGGAATTATGATGCTGTAATGCAGCAAAGTGCTTCAGATAATCAGCTATGGCAATTTGACTTTTGAGAACTACCAATACTTGGAGCAACACTGCCCTCCACAGGTAAACAAAGGCAGAGCACAAAGAAAGCTACGTGACTGTGTTATCCTTCGTCGCATTGCATTTGTCTTCACTATGGCTTGTTTCCTCTCTTCCCTCCCTACCACACAGCTTTTACCAGTATTTAACCTGGAAGAGGTAAGGGAAGGGAGTATATATAGAATATCTGATCACAGATCAGATATTCTATAATACAGTTTGTCTTGCCAAGTCAATTTAAAGTGAAATAGCCAGTTTTCATGTGATGATGAAAGGTGGCTTCCTCAGACTGACTAGTGTCATGGCATGTAAAAACATTTTGTAAAAGTTACAATTAGTCTGCTCTGACAGCTCTGCTACAAATCTAACAATAAAGAATATTGTTCTGCTTCCTACACTACTGAGACTGAAACTGTAGGACACTGGGGAACAAAGTAAAACAGGAGATAGTGAACGAAGCTGACCTGTGTGCCACAGACGTTTAAAGTCCTTAACTATGAGATGAAACCACATGGAGCTGCAACAGCAAATAGCTATTCTCAGGACTACTTGTGTGGTTTCCGAAGGTCAACACTGGTATCGACTCTTTATCCTGATCCACCTAACTGAACAACTGCCCTCAAGGAGAGGCCTCTTGCTTTGGCTTAAGATATTAATGATCTGGACTTCATGTGACAACTCATGGTATTAGTGACTTTAAAACACTGTGTGCATCTTCAATCAGTTGACATACATTCTGTTACGTATACACCGTGTAGAAAATAAGCATTTATATTGTGACTGTGATATTATATTGTGACTGTCTAAGTAAAGCACGTTTTACTATTAACGATGAGCCAGCATGCATGCTACCAAAACCCAGAAACCAAAGCAGCTAAATGGAATTCAACCTGTGCTTTCCTGTTGTGATATAGCAAAATGTCTGCCACGAATAAAGCCTATTCTCCTGACAATGGCAAGCCCTTCACCAAACACAATGATAAAAGTGAATTTCGATTAGAGCTGCAAAATAAATCGAAATCACAATATGGCCAAGTCCAATATTGGAATCGCAGAAGCTGCAATTTTTTGATGAAGGAAAAATGATAACAGCATTATAATGAAGTACTGTAATGCTGCAGAGATACCTACAAATGTTGCTCTACAGATGTAAGAAAACATTTTTGTTTAGTACAGACCCCAACAAATGTCACATCATCATAATTGTATTATTTTTTTCAGTGAAAATTAAAGTTGTGATGCAAATAATTTTCACTAATTGTGAATCAAATCACAAATTTTAATATGTGTCAAAACAATTACAATTAGATTTTTTTTAACCATATTGATGTGTGCTCACTTTTCATGGCAGATATTTGACAATTATGTGTGTATTACATCTTAGGGTCATACAGTGGTCTACATCATGTACAACCATGTGTATGTGTGTTTGTGTGGGGGGGTACTGCTAGTCTGCAGAAATGAGGTCAACATGATTTGAGGCAAATTACAGGCAAATCATGTTGAACTCAGTACAACACAGAATCAGCCAAATACAAACACACAGACAGAAGATGAATTCAAATATTTGCAGTTAAATAAACCAAGGACATGGTATTTGAACACTGGACTCTCTAGAGTTGATTTAGCCCATTTCAAGGGAATTTCAGGGAGCTTGCCTCTGTGGTCCATCATATCCTCATCAGGTGAACAGAAGAAGTGCCTACTGGGAAACAGGCTCAGGAACCCCATGAGCTCTCACAGTTAGCACACGTCTGCCATTTCCCTTTTAATCCATTTCCCTAAGAAGAACGAACACTAATGTACTGCAACTGAGTAAATTTGGCCGTCAGCACAGCTACATGGTTAATGTAGCTCAAAAATGGCAAATCTCCAGTGTGAGATCTCTTTTCAGCCACTCAAGGATGACAGGCCATTTCACTGCAGCAGCCACAAGTTTGACAGAATAATTAAACAAAAAGAAAATGGGGTGTAGGCTGCACAACAGACTTTGACACCTTCATATACACTTTCTATTGCAATATCCCAACCACAAATAACAATTGATTAGGTTGGTAGAGGTTGATGGTTCAGCTTTTTCTTTGAGGTTCAACTAAGATCACAGTTTCCATCCTCCTATAGACGCATGCACAGTCAGTTGTGACACAATGAACTAAAACAGCACTTCACTTGACCCATTTGTCTGCTTCACTGACGGCTCCCAACAGCTAGGACAGCATCTATCTTGGGTTTTTAGTCAGAAACTCTATTAAACATGGGCTCATGGCATATGATGCAGAGGCACCTGCAACAACACACATCACTATAATTGTCAACTTAAATAACAAAATACATCGGACATAGCACCACATGGAGGTCACTAGAAACCCATAGGCAAACCACAGGACAACAATTTTTAAATAATCAGCATAAATTAAAGGGAGTAAATTTTGCAATTTTAACTGTGTATCCAAGAATTCCTATTGAATTATCCCATCGGTTTAGCCATATCAGGCCATAGGCATTCCAGATCAGATTTTAGTCAGATTTACAGGAAATCTTGTATTGAAAGATAAAAACGATGAAGGTCAAAGAGTCTACTCACTGAGACACGAGCGTTTGGCAGCTGCACTGGCCCCTCCAGAGCACAAGTTTCCACCCCGGTGCACAAGTTCCAACTCCAGGTTGGTCCTGAGGAGACACAGCGATGATTATTACTAGGTAGCAGTTAGACAAATGAAAACAGTTCAACTGTCAAGTGTCAAATCTCACCCTTTAAAAGGTAACACTATATTTAAAAGTGATAAATGGCCTATCAATCACTCATTCTGTCAAACAGGCCAGGTCGACAAGATTTTCATGCTTGCTTTTAAAGACGGAAGGTAAGGCAATTTTATTTACATAGCATATTCCATACTTCAGTAAAGTCAATGGCGTTTGTATTACAATTAAGGGGCAAACACATCCCTACCCAATGGCAGACAAGAATCCAGACATAAACCAAAGACATGCAAGAGAAGGAAGATATAAAAGTGTTAGCCATTTCTAACATACAGCTGCAATAATTATCTATTTTTCCCCCAGTCCTGCTCGGTCATACTTGCACAGGCTGTTCACTGGCTAAAATGATACAGTATTAGGTGCCAAGCAGTATGGCTCATTTTATAACTGCACATCTTTCATCTGCAGCTGTGCATTATTGTGGGAAAGTGTTTATATAGCAATATTTCAGCCAAAATACACAAGGTATACCAACAATGTGAATTACAGAGCAGAATTAGTTTTTGATAGAGGTTGATTTATTTATTAAAAATTCAAGTGTTGGTAAAGCATCTCCATAATCAATCATCTTCATTGTACCACAGTGGCTACTTTTGTATTCCCTGCTCTCTCTGAAGGCAAGCAAGCAAAATGTTCTGTCATGTATTGCAGGTAACATGGGATGTCTCACTAAAAAAATGATAAACTTTGGCTGCAGTATTGCTTTTAAAACAGCCATTAAAGCAGAGGGTGTGCACGTGTGAGAGAGGGGATTGAGGTGCTGGTATAAATGGCTGAGTATCATCATATTCAGATTTTGGTTACGCCTGCCTCTTTTACCAGTTTGATTAGGAAGATGAAAGATGCTGCCTAGTCAAGCCATTTGCCATTTAATGCGCCTGTTTTGCAGCAGCAATTCCGTATCAAGTAAATGACAGCTTTCCAAGACTGATTTTACCCAAGCTGGACCATTAGCATAAACGCTGTTCCAACCATAGTTCATGCATAATCCCCAATGTGCATTTGCCATGCATATCCAAACACATTTCACTCCCGAATTTTAATTCCCCAACACCAAAACAGTGAAGAAATAAACTAAAACCTCTAACAAAGTACATAGATGGTGAAAACAGATAGGTATTACTAAAATAAGACTGATCTGGGCCTGTTTTCATCCCGCCACTGGCCATTTCCTCCTATGGGCTCGGAAGGAGGGGGCAAATCCTTGGGTTTCCTGGGAGAAAAAGCAATTTCACATAGATAATGCAGCCACGGTGAAGCTCCATCTGGCTTTTGCTGATAAGAGTGCCCCTGTGACAAAGGAATTTTCCACTCCTCAGGCAATTTGCGCTGTTCATTGAACTTCAGAGAGCCAACAGGCACCCAGACATACACGGGGGATCTTTTTGTTCAGGGTGGAGGGCTGAGGGAACCACAGCATTGGGTGGGCGAAAGGTCTGGATAGTTACGCTTCAGGAAGGGCAGAGTTTTTGGAATGGGAGTGGTGAGAAGTTAGAGACCCCAAGGTGAACTGAAAGCCGGTCATTTCTCTGACATGTGACCAGCTTGTTGAGAAGATACACATACCTGTGAAAGGACGGCCATTTCTTTTTAAAGATTATGTTTCACTAGAGGGTGGATGGAGGGTGAAATGCAGTTAAGGTTCCTGGCCAAAATCTAACTGGGACATCGCAGTAACATTGCAGTTTACACCACTAACGAACCCCAAGATGCTCCGTGATAATGCAATGTAAAGGAATTGTGTTAAGGACCACTTAAAGACCAGAGGTCCTAAAATTTCATCAGTGAAGGTAAAATAAATCCATACACAGTCAGACCTAATAAGTGAAGATAGCGCAAGAGTCAGTACCATTTTTCTGTGTCCTAAAGTAACAAAGCTTCTAATGCTGCTTTAGAAAAACACATCCAGGACCAATGCAGCAGTAGAATGACAAATATTACGAAAACAAATCAACAACACCTTCACAGCTACCTGAACAAATATTTAAAAAATGAAAAGTAATGCATATATTTGATGCAAATACTCTAACAACTGCAGTACTGAATTTCACTTCCATTTCAAGTAAAACACTAGCAAAGCAAGACTCTGACACAGAGAGGACTCTCCTGTCTTCTTGTATAGATAATCATTGTTATTCAAGCTGAGGAGCTGGCATTAAGAGAAAAGCAAAAGAATGGGCAGACATTTATTCCACAACAGGCAGTGGTGTGTGCATGTGTGAGGTGGTGCAGAAAGAGGACCTTCAAGTTTGAGGACTGCAGACACAGAGAGAGCCCAATATGACCACAACACATCGCACATAACACATGCACAGCAAAATCTGAGGGCATATTTTATAAAGATCCCAGAAAAGAGTCCATCAGAATATGAAACAAGGTGCATAAACATGCTTGTTAAATGGCAATTTTTGTTTTAAAGAGTGTCAATTTTCAGACTATCCCCACTTGCTTGTGGGATGGGTTAGAAGGACACCAGATGTATTAAGTTACACATGACCATTTGTTTTAAATCAATTTATGGAAAAGATTAGCTAGACTGTATTGAAATAAGGTCTCCATCTATAAAGATGATAGATGACGGTATTCTGTCGACTCTGAAAAAATGATATGAAACAGAAATTCCTCCCTTTCCGTTTTATTTTTTCTCAAAGGAGAACACAAGACCAGTGATTTACAAAGCAGGAATGTCTGCTGTATCAGACAGAAAATGCACTTTAATTTTAACTGGACTTCTTATCATGGGGCAGCAACTCACTCAAAGGAGCCAATTCACTGTTTTCCAGCAGAGTATCATGGCCTCAGACATCGAGGTGATGATTCTCATCTTAACCGCTTTATACTCAACAGCAACCTGCCCCAAAGCTAGAGATCTGTCTGATGAAGCCAAAAGAATTACACCAAAATGCCACATAGCTGTGTCTGAAGATTCTGTCGATGAAAATCACCAATAGATTCAGTGACAAGGCGCGATCCACAAAACACACATAAACTGGATGGGAAAACTCCCATGACCACTCCAGTATCCTTACAAGACCTGTGCTTTTGCTCTTTTCATAAACTGAGATTTTTCAGTATACAACCACACATAAGTGATTACATGTCCTATCATCAGTTCAAAGAATAAGATGGTATTTACATTTAGTGTAAAATGTACATTTTCTCAGTGAGACTGTTCCTTACCTTGCCACGGAGTACATGAAGAGGAAATCATTGTCGGGGGAGCCGGGGTTCTTTCCGTAGTCCATGTATTTCTTCTGGGTGGTATTCTTGATGTCTTTAATGACCAACTCCATCTCTTTGCTCAAGTTAGATTCCGTCTTAAAAAAGAAGAAAACACTACATCAAAATTATTTCTTGAATGGATTTTTGTAAGCTAGGCTAAGCTCAAGATCTGGCAAAAGAAGATGCATTACATTAAAACAAGACTTTTTAAAAAATGTTATTAAAATTTTTAATTAATTAATTTTTAATTGAAATTTTTAACGTCAACAACCTCCTTGTAATGTTTTTTTGTCTGGCCTTTCTGTTATTAGCACAACATTATTACCATTATTGAAATGTACTTTTCCTTTCTCTCCCCCTTCACAGGCAATTTCAATATTATAGCATCATTAGTTAAAATTCCCCAACTATTCACCTCACAAAGAGACTGCAGACAGTGTACAATCATACATCAGGAAATTTGTAACTGGCAGTTTCCAGCTCATCCTTCAAAAAACATCTTTTACGTTAAACCCCATAGGGACTCTTTTTCAAATTCAAAAACATCAATTACACAATATTTTTTTAAGCTACAATTCTTCTCCTGCAACACAAAGTTTCTCAAAACCTGAATTCAAAATTCTGACATTTTACAAATACCTAAAGGGTATGTGTGAATCAATATGTATTGTCCGTTCAAGCTCTTGCCAAACGAGTTCACACAATGCTGATTAAGCCTATCACCGCCAGATTAATCTCTTTGTACACACAGTATACCAGAGTTTTTAAAATCGGTGTCTGTGGCGACATTCCTGCACTGGTGAACAGGTAGTTATGTACTATGCTCAACAGCAATGACTGGTTTGCCAGAGATGAAGGCGGAAGCAACTGTAGTGACAGCAGCAACAGTGTGGCAAAGCCTATACATCATAAGCATGTGCCAACAGTGTTGTGTAATTACCCTCACTGTCAGAAGGGGGAGACTAAAGTTCCACACTCCAGTTTTAAGAGAGAATTGAAAATTGGTAATCCATTTTAGTTTGACAAAGTGACATTATAGTTGCAAAAATTGTACATCTGAACACAATGATCAAGCATGTGTAATAATTTTCAATAATTTGGGCAAAACATGCAAAGACACTGCTGTAGTCCTTTTCTCCCCTAACTTTTTAGCTCTGTTTAATAAAGGCTACAGCAGGAGGAAAACACTGTCATTATCATGAGAATAAAGAGAAAATATTAACATCCACCCATGTAGATCACAGGTTCGGTGACAGAAATGGGCCACGGGTAGTGACACGTCAAGGATGTCAGGCGCTTTATGAAAGACGGCTTGTCTCTGATTTCCCCAAATGAAGAACAGTCTCTCTGAAACAGAACCACCCTGTTCGCATCTGCAAAGGTCAACACTCCCTTTAATTTGGAGGAAGCTGATTGTTTCCAGTAATTATAATCAGCGTCTATGTTACTACCAGCCAATAATGAGTTGACAGCGTGTATAAAATACAGCTGTGTAAAACTTACTGGAAAATGACCAAGTTTCTCCTGAAGATCTTCCACCTCCTTCACAAGCACGTACATCTTCTTGTTCGTGGGTGTGCGCCAGGCGCCAGCCTCTGTTCCCCGCCCAGGGCGACAGGGAAGGACGCTATTGGCAAACTGTCGACACAGCGGGCACGTAAATTCACCTTTGTCAACAGAGAAACCCTGGAGGACCTGGTCATTCTGAAAAGAAAAAACACATTAAAGTTGATTTTGACCTTTACAATTTAACTCAGAACTTTAAAGAGGCAACTGACACTGGAAGTAAATTTAGTAATTGATTTTTAGTACGCAGGACTGCACAGCTTCTTACAATGTGATCCAAAATCTTTAATTCATCTATATCAAGGGCTGCAGTGATTTTAACCAATTCATCATTTAGTCTGATTAATGCCCCCCCAAAAAAGCCAGTTCTCATCTTTGTACTCACAAGAGCTAAAATTCACTTTCTTATAATAAAAAGGTACACATAAGTAAGAAATTTCTCCAATTTAAGAAGTTGTAATTAAAAAATGTTTGATATATTCCCCTGACTATGGACCTTCATCAATTGTCAAAATAGTCATTGAATAATTTTCTGTCAAATAACTACTGTAATTATATGACATTCCATAAAAGGTCAAGCTTTTTCTTACCCTCAGAGACTCCATGTATGACTTGTGGCAATCTATATGCAAAGTGTGCCCACAGGTCTGGACGTACACGCCCCCATCCCAACCTATTGACACAGACTGCAGACAAGAACTCTGTAGAAAAGAGAAAACAAATCACATCAATTAGAGTATACATGTCTAAAGGCATTCAACCTCATGGACCTTTTGTTTAATTGAGGTGCTATAAACCAGATAGATTTAATCAAATTTAAATAAACAAGCTGCAATAAACTATTGATACAGTATTTTAAAGCCATCTCATAATGGAGAACTAGACTGCATGAGTTAATCACCTTTTTATTAGATTATAATTCAACTAGTGTAATCATTTTTGGTTTGGAGTTGTGTTGGAAGTTAATCAATACACGACATTTTGAAAAGAAAATGAAAGCAGCTAAGTCAAAGCAACGTTCAATAAAGCTGTAGTTAGCGTTATGAGCGGTGACTGAATTTTTCTGTTGAATATCTGCCCACTGGTATATTCATTTTAATTCTGCTGTCACACAATGTTATGTATAAGGCCTAATAATATGAATACCACAACCCTTTAAGAAATGTTTTCCTTAGCAGGGAACATAAAACAACCAACAGTCTCTCAGCAGATGCAGATGCTTCAGCAGATGCAGATGCTCATATTGCTGACGTGCATATAAACTACATGTCAGTAAATTCAAACAGACAGGATGAAAGCCTATTATTGGAGCTGCTGGAGCCGTTATCTAACACACAAAAATCCATAGCCTTTTTTCTCTGCAATGCAAAGCTGGCAATATTTTCAGAGACACCTACATCTTTGAAGAACCGTTGCATGAGCGTGAGCCTGACATCATTAGCCACTCCACACGTGTCTGCAGCATAGATGTGCTCCTCATCACTCGTCGGTAGATTCTTAGGCTCTTTGCTTCTGCAGCGGTGCCCGAGCACTGAAAGCCAATCACAGAAGTCAGTCATGAAGTATGATGTGATGAAGACAAATAATCCAAAAAGAGATAAAGATTGTGTTCATACCGTATTAAGGCTACAAAAACTACTAAATCATCATTGTTGATTAATCATTTAGATTTCAAAAATATCAGAAATAGTTTATGCCTATCACAATTTCCCACGTCCCAAGACACATTGCTTCTAGGGCTGGGTATCATTCAAAGATTTTCAATATCGATACCGATACCTTGACTTCGATACCGGTTCCTGAACAATACTTTTTTCGATACCAATTTTATTCTCAAAATGTAAAAAGTAACTTAATTATCACATTATCATTAATAGTTTATTTTAATAATTGTTCTTTGAAAAATGCTACTGCTTGTCAAAACCAAGACATATTTTCAATGTAACATCGGCCTATATTGTGTTTTGTTGTTTTTATAATGTCATTTCATTGTTTATTAATTATATATTTTTTATTAATTACGTGAATTTGTGCTCTGGCAACATTGCAACCTAAACATTCATGCCAATAGGCCTGAGAGAAAGAGAGAGAACTCTCTCATCTCATGGAAACAGGAAGAGGTGTCCAGGCGACAACTATTACAACAGAAAGTAAACTCAGCCGCGCGTGTCTTTAATCCACACCTTGGGCGACATCAGCCAAAGGATCGGTACGTGATGTCACTATCACACGGAAGCGCTTCTGCCAGCTGCACATACAGGTCAGTGTACGGCGGTGGTGTCACTTACTGATCCTTAAGAAATGCTTGGGAAAATGTAGCGTGTGTGGAAGCTACCACGCTACTGTCAATAAAAGAGCTTTGATTTGATTCAGAAAACAGCGACGCTGCCACCAAGCTACTGAGAAATGTAGTTAAACTAGTAACGGTGCTACTTGTAGCGACGCTGCTGCCCAACGCTGCTCGTACGGTGGGCGTGTTGAGGCAGGCTCGGTTGCAGCAGGGCGCTGAGACGATGACTGCACCTCTCTCACTGTCTCTGTGCGTAACCGGCGTGAGCTAGTGTTTACATCACCACAGCCAATTACAATCCCTTTCAGATGTGGGCACATCAAGAATCTGCATGCTTATTGTCGTTAACAAGAACCTTTAGGTATCGAACTTTGGTACCAAAAGACAAGGCATTTTTGATACTCGGTGGTATTGAGGCAATTCGGTCGGTGCCTAAAAAGTATTGAACTCGATACCCACCCGTATCTGCTTCAAATTAATTTTTTTGACCCACTGACCCACCAAAACCAAAAAAAATTTTTAAAAATCAGTGTAAATTGAATATGGTTTTGACGGTAACAAAAGCATGAAATCTTCAAAAAGCACCAGCCTTAAAACTGAGCAGCTGAATCCATGTTTGGCATTATTTATTCATAAATAACTTCAAATAATTTATTATCAATATAAATCCTGATTAATTTCCCATCAATCAACTAATTGATCAATCGACTAATCATTATAGCCCTATATACAGTATGCTTCACTGGTAATTTTCAAAATGACACATAAAATCATACACAACCTGGCATTCAACAACAATTAAATCAAAATGCACAGCTTCAAATTTTCTAATTGTTTATGTAGTATAATTGCATGTTGTTAGGGACCTGCTGCTGGTCACTGGCGGTAGATTTTACAGTAAGTTTTTTCACTCTGAGGTCAGAGTCTTCTGAACCGTTTTACAAGTTGACTAATTATTAATCAAACATGCCATTTATTTGGATGACAGTGAGCAATACTCCTCTGTCCACAAAAAAGGAATAGAAATTACCCCTTACAATGATATGATGTAAAAGTCCACAGAGTCCAACATGAATGATAAATGAGCTAATTAAAACAACAGTTAACGCACCAATTAAAAATTTGATTTCCAATAGGTGGATCAACATAGCTATGAATAACTGTTTTATTTTAAAAGGCAAGAGTCCCAACAGAGAAACAGAACAGTCATGGCTGGTTGTTTAAATCTTACTAAAAAAGAAAAACAGTGGTTAAACATACATGTCATATGTACGTTATTAATTTCAGCATCTGAGAAAGTAAGGGGGAGGATGCTGGGACATGCAGTACCTGAGGATGCTTGGAGGAGAACTACTAGACCAGTAGGTCTGTCCTCAGTGGAAGGTCCGCTCTGGCCACAGATCACGCAGTCATAAAGAACCTCAGACTCCATCACTTCAGATGCTCCTAAGTCCATGGCTGCCTCAGTGTCGGGGGATTCTAGCACAAAAAAAGTTAAAATCTTAATACAGAGTTGGCAAAAGCTTCCTCACAAAAACCTTCAAACTTATGTCATAATCATAATGGCAGGACAGACTGCAGCACCTAAAGCCAATAATGACTAAAGTCTGGAAAAACAATTTTGAGAAAATTCTTATTCATATTCAGTGATCTGTAAGCTTTAGATTCTCCTCTGTGTAAATGAAAAAACATCCAAATGTGTGAGAAACAAAAACACAAGAGGCATTGTGGTCTGTAAGCCTTTCCTTTAGGTGGATGAGAAGTTGAGGCAACAATCCATGATGAAGAGAGGTCACTGACTGCAAGCCATGCTCCTACTCAGGTGACATACCATACTCACAGTAGTTAAACAACACTACTTTCTAATTTACACTGAAAATAACCAACTGTAGGAGCCTACTTCCGAATTTGATCTTATAGTGTATTCAACAAAGCCTTTGTGTTGTTTCATCCATAGATCAATACTGAGAACATAACTAAATTCCCCTGTGGCACTCCGATCAGCAAGATTGGCACAGCACTAGAAATTAATTACTTACGTGAAATTAGTTTTAAATGTTAAAAACTGTGTTCAATATGAGCAGTAAATATTATGAAGAAATGTAAAGCTGTGTCAGAAACTGATTTATTGCTTTTTGGAAAAAAATATGTTCTCAAGAGAGGTCACTGTGTTCCTGGGGAAATAAAGGATGCATTGCAAGGACGCCACAGCTTTAGCCCCGGGCCATCCCAGTATATAGCGCCGCCAATGTGTGTGTAGGAGCACAAATAAACACACACGAAAGGGTAGGACAACACGGACGCACAAACTGTTGGTGTGCTGCTGCTTTATGCTTCCTACAACATAAAATGTGTGCATCCTCTTTAACTCTATGCATGAATTAAGTTTGTAATTTTTCAAATGTTAACCTTTTTTTTTTAAAGAGTACTGATTAGGTTCACTTAACATCTCCTTGAAGATTTCTTTTTTTTGACTTGAGATTTCTGCCTCCACCCCAATGCAATACAATACAATACAATACAGGTGACTGGAATTTGTTGTGTGGCACATTGACATATGACTAGGCTTCAGCAGAATCTATTTTTTCATACCTTCCTGACATTTAACCAGGTTATACAGGACATGATGGTATTTGTTTAACAAAACCAGCAAGACAACAATGCGTTTTGCCTAATATGTAGTTAGTCTAGTTACAAAAGTCTTGCTGGGTTTAAATACCAACTTCTGTGTCGGCTGGCTTACCTTTATCATCAGGGCTGCGCCCAAAATACTCCCAAAAAGGGGCTGATGCATTTTTCTTGTTTGTAGGCCTGAAAGGTTATCCCCACCACTCTCAGTCTCTGAGGGCGTTCACTACAGTACATCAGCTCAATACAGCATCTCCGTATCAGTTTAATAGAAAGAGGAGCGTCTGTATTTTTTTTACGGTATTGAAAGTTGTACCGTCTAGGTTCCTATATACCCTGTTAATACACAGAGATATCGCACAAGCCCACATATGACAACAAATTCAACCGCAACCTTTCTGTAAAGCGCATCCAGGTTACTCATCCACAGAACACACTGTTAGCTTTCATAGGGCCCAATTGCTCAGTAGAAAGCAGTTACAATGAAAACTTTTCACAGTGAGTGTGTGTGTTGATTATTCTGTGTAACAGAAACACTGATTGAGGAAAGACAACCCTGTACACACATTGCAGTAAAAAACACAAAACAACAACAAAATAACCCCACCTCTGTTTTATTGGGACAGAGGCAGAAATCGCAAGAGAAATATCCAAAATATTTAGTGAACTGAACCTGCAAGTTTTATTATAATAAAGTACTAAGGAATAACAAAAGTAGAACAAACAGATAAACAGGTTACTTGTCTGCCTCTCTTGAATTAAGTCCCTCATCTAAGCTTTATTGTTTCCCACAAGCCACAGCGGTGTCGAGATGTTAGGAAACATACAAGCTATGCAAAGATTAACATAAGAACAGAGGTTCCTACTATCCTTAATATAATTCAAGGTCTTTTCGTGACAAATTGACAGATGTGGGCCAGTGTTATCAGAACTCTGTGCAGGATAAGACTGTGGAGAAATACCTCAATTATGTTACACTTCCTTAACAACCAGATTCTATAAAGCAGGAAAATTCAAAGATATCTACAAACAGTCAACAATGCCATCCATCCATCGTCAACCGCTTATCCTGCGCATAGGGTTGCGGGGGGGCTGGAGCCTATCCCAGCTGACATTGGCCGAAAGGCGGGGTACACCCTGGACAGGTTGCCAGTCCATCGCAGGGTCACACATAGACAAACAACCACTCACGCTCACACTCAAACCTAAGGACAATTTAGAGTCACCAATCAACCTAGCCTGCATGTCTTTGGATGATGGGAGGAAGCCGGAGCACCCGGAGAGAACCCACGCAGACACGGGGAGAACATGCAAACCCCACACAGAAAGGCCGGGATAACCGGGGGTTTGAACCCACGACCTTCTTGCTGTGAGGCAACAGTGCTAATCAATGCACCACCATGCCGCCCAGTCAACAATGCATTCACTTGAATTAAAGGTCATCTTTCCATCCCATTTACATCTTACTTCGGTACAAGTGATGCAGAGCTAGCAGTGAGCTTCAAATAAAGCAACTAAAGTTACTGCTTAGCAGGAAGTGTGCAGAGAGGTCAGAATACAGTCTTGCCAGAATAGTCTGTCCGATCACAACAGCCATTATTCATTCACTAACCATGCTGTGTCAAGGTGGGCCCTGGGAGTCCAGCCCATTATTAGTGCTTTGATCCTATGTGCCCTCAGCCAGCAGCCACCCATACTCCCACAGGAGCACTCTCCTCTCAATTTCTCCTAACAGGCCTGCAGGGACCACAGGCTCTGACTCGGCCCACTGTCACCTTGCCCCAGTGAAAAGGCATAGCAGTGATAGGTTTATTTCAGCCAACAGCATTTCTCTTCAAGGACTACAGTAGCAAGATGTCCTTCAAACAAAAAGTGTTAGTGTACATTCTGTTTCTTTTGTAAAGGTCTTGTACACCTTTGTCTGAGCAAACCCATTTTGATTAGCACATCGTATTAAAGTGGAAGTTGCTGTCATACACAGTGGTGCATGCTCAAAGCTTGTTAAAGACATGAATATCCGGAAAAGTGTTCTGTATTTTTTTGCTTGATTATACTGAGACTTATAATAAATAAAAAACTGATCAAAGACATTGGTTTATTTCACTAAAATTAATGACAACTGATAACATAAGAAAAACTTAAACTAAAACTTAAGACTTGGAAAATGAGCACTTTGCCCCACAATTTGTGACTGAAATAAATGAGAAGCTGAAGTGCATTTGTTAAGCACATCCACCGCACACCTCACTATATGCACATGTTAACGATGGGGAGTCAGTAACTCAAAAAAATACATTCACCATTCCTGGCTCGCCTGTTTGGCTGTGCTGTGTTACAGTAGACTGAATACTGCGCTTTGATTTACAGCTTGTTATGCACATGTGCTCCACCGCTGCTGCTTCTGCTGCAGCTTTTCTGCTTCTGCAGACCATCCTGCCAGGATAGGAGGCAACCTCTTTCCAAAAAGAATTTGGGTAATGGTGGCTGTAAATGATGTTAACACTGAGGAAACAATTTGGCAAAAAAAAAGGTGAGCTGAGGTTTTCTTACCAACATCCATGGCTGTTTCCATGAAACTCTTCTGCCTGGAGGCAAATTCAGCAAGCAGCTTCTGCTGTCTCTCTCTTGCTCTCTGACGTCTGAAAGAGTTCAAAACCAAATGAATACTATTAATGTATATGTAATTATTATATAATCAACAATTGAAGTAAGACTTTTTAAAAATCATTTTAATTATATCTGTGTGATTGAAGGATTAAAGCATTTTCATGAGAAAAAAAACATCCAGTGGACAAACAAAAAAGGGATTTCACACATTGACAACAAGCACTGCGCCTGATAAGTTCCTGACAGCCACTTGACTCCATTCAAGAACATTCATTTATACACGTCAAAAATGTGTTGCAGTATCCCAGGAATAAACATGTCTGTTGTACATTGCATGTTTCCCCTGATCAACCAAAACATATGCAACAGATTCATCCATGTAGCAGAGGATACTGCAAGTGTCTGATTTAACAAGGTTGTGTTGTTAAAGTTGGAAAGGTTGATTATTAAACTAATACAGTGGGCTGAACCCCACTCTGCAGACTTACAGGGTGAGAGCTGACTGTAAATTAAGTCCTTAATAAGCGGACATAAACAAATGCTGACAGGAGCGTCACAGCTCAATAACTTTCACTGATGGCTTCAGGGGTGCCGACAACCATGAGGAATGGCCAGCAGCTTCTCACTTCATATTGCCACTGACCGCATTGCTGCCTTGAATGGTTGCCTTGGAAACAGTACTAGTTTGTGTGAATGAGAGAACCTTTACCTTTGTCGGTGTGGTGAAGCCTACCCCAAAAGCAGGCAATTATTAAATGGGTATAGCCCATTCCATCATTGTTAGAGGGAAATGGGAGACATGGACTACTCGGTGAATGTGAGGTGAAAAGCCAAAAAACACTGAGAAACTGGAGCCCATGGCAAAGATGTACTAGAGTGTTAATGGCAATACATATGATAATTGCATAGATTCTTCTTTCAAAATTGAGAAAGCTAGTAAAAAAGACTTTGATATCTTCACAAATAAATTAAAATTCAGTTGATTTATCTTAAGAGAGAAGAAGCATAATTTGCTGCTGCTTTGATCACATATTAGTGGTCAGAATATTAGCTTCTATTCAGAGAAGAAAGCCTACACTTTCCTTTAGGATGCTTTTACATGTCCCGCAATGATTGGTATTAAAATCTGTTTAAAAGAGATGTGACCCGCTGAGAGAATATTGAAGATTTATCACTTCCTTTGATTTACGCTATATTTGACTCAAACCTATAGCATTCAAGTGTGATTGGACACACTCATTGTCCTTTCACGATTCAGCGCTTTGAATTGTTGTAGCAATTGCACTGAAATACATTTATTTTAGTGTTCTATAAAAAATATTGACTATGGGTCTGATTTACTAAAGGTTTGCATGAGTAAAAAACATGCGCAAACTTGATTTCACCAGCAAATTAACAAGTAAGCATGCAGAATGACATCTTTCGACAGTGCAAGATAGCACCTGTTATGTCATTTAGTACTTTCGCCTTAATGAATAAGCAATTTGAGGCGTTTGTATTTTATTGTGCAAAGTAGTGGGAGGCTAACATGCAAATACATTTATTTACTACACGCAATGTGATCTACCAAGCCTAAACGCAATTTCATGTGAGTGGCTTCTGTATTTAATATGTTTGAAAGGAAGGTGCGAACCACCAAGTGTTGCAAGAGATGGCTTCTGTTAATGTTGCCAGAAGGAGACAATTAACAATATTAAATATTATTCTATGTCCAATGTATTAAAAAAAAACTATTTTCTTTTTTCGATGAACTATATCAATTTAGAAAGTTGTGTGCTGCTGCGGAGAACCCCCAGATGCAGTAGTGCATGGATAACGTTTAAAATTCATCTAGCCAGAGGGAACGATCACCAACTCTTGGCACAACACAGGGCACAGTGCAGAAAGTCGGTGATTGGCACGTCTGGGTCATTCCAGCATGCTGTAGCTGTTTCTGCTGGGGTTTCCCAAAGCATTTTTTCCAGGTGTGCTGTGCCAAGTACTTAGTGCAATCTCAGGCAGGATGAGCAGGTACATACGATTTCAACAAACTCGGGACGCACTGAACAAAACAAAAAAAAGGTTTTTACGTAGTGGCTGCTTTCCCTCCCGACTCTCCATGGCGGATACTATTAAAACACGCAAAACCCTCATTTAAATACTGCCACCTCCATTGTGTTTGCTCCTGTTGTCATTTACGCAATAATTCTTGGTAAATCACCCACAACAGTTACTAAAATTGCACGTGCAATATTTCAGGATGCACACGCGATTTAGCACTCTTTATTCGGGATGTTAGTAAATCGGGCCCTATTTCGTAATTACATTTATCTTATGAAACTGATGATGATACAACTCACTGTTAAGAGAGCTGAGTGTATAAAAAACAAATGGGCAACTACTGCAAAGTGATAATGAGCAATATGCAGCATGGAGGTGTGAAAATCTAAATTCATAGTGGTAAATATTATTTAAGACAATAAAACTGGACACCATTATGTTACCTCTCTTCTTTATCCATGGTTTTCTTGTCACTGGGACTGTTCTTCTTTGGTGGCACAGGAGGACAAACCTTCCCACAAATGTCCTGGATGCTACGCTTGATTTGACAGCTGCGCGTGGCTGCCTTGGTGAGGATGCGCTCAATGGCTGTAATGCCATCTCCATGAGCGTGACGGCTCGTGTCCATGTCCTCTAGCCACGATGCCGACAGAGAGTTCTGCTTTGAAGACAACTTCTGATGGAGTTTGATGAGGAGGGACAGCATGCTCTCCCGGATCTCCAGGATCTCTGTCACCAGCTGGGGGGGGTGTACCTGGTGGGACCCAGCGTGTTGAGGAGCTCTTGGGCCTCACAACCTGGGCGGCTTCAGTGTTGCTGCGGTTGATTATCTCCTGGAACTTCCTCCTGCGTTCAGCTACAAGGCTGAAAACCTGAGCTTCACGCAGGTTCTGAGAAAGAAGAAAAAATAGAAATAAACAGATGTTTAACAACATACGTATTAACATGACAGTTCACATCAATTTTAGGTTATAACACCATGCGATTGCTGGTGTATGGGTGAGCCAAGTCTGGCCATGGTGCCATGCCCTATGATTTAAGCAACTGTATATGGACACACTGTAAACACATGTGGTACATAAACATATGTCGCACACATACATTTCACAGTACATATTTCAAATATCAAGCCCACACTATCAGCAAAACGTGCAAACTGACTCTCGCAACAAACATCCCTTCAAATTCCACCTGCATCTGGGTGCTTAGGCAGATCTGTATTTGACCACAAACAACATCTTAAAGCATATCACTAATAGTCAGATGGACTTTGATGGATTGAAGGGGTGGTTCATTACCATAGTCAGACAGGCACAATGCACATAAAAGTCAAATTAAATGTCCATTATAAAATTTCAGCTGACTTATCATGAATACCTTTGCTGATATCACTCAACAACCATATTCCTGTGGAAAATTCAAATCATCCTGATGTTAAAGCACACTAGCTGACTGAGGGATTGCCATGACTTGACCTGACGAAAAAGGACCAAGAGCTGCACTGTTAAATAAACATACATCATATAGCCCAGTCAAGGCAACATCAATCATACTGACATGCGGTTAAAAAGTGTTTACCCAAACCTGCATTACACACATAATTAGTTTCAGCAGTCAAGAGGGACGGAAACTGCTGAAGCACAGCATTATACACACGCCATAACACACAAAGGCAGACGTCCTTTGAATAACACAAAACAAAGATGTGTAAAGACATTCTTTCATAATAAAAATAAAAAGTAGACTAATGCAGCTGCTAGTGGCATCAAAGCCATCCGCCTTTTCTTTTTTTTTGGACATAGATAGCTACCTCTCTCCAATTCCCTCCAAGACGCCTGGAGTTCTGTGGAGTAGGTACAGCAAAATGAACAAAAATAATAACGATTATATGAAAGAGGAACATGAAGGTATACCAAAAAACCCAAGACGTTAAAAAACATATGACACGAGGGCAGAGATCAAACAAAATGTGAACAATACTGCTTTTGTTGGTGAAACGTGCTAATGTTATCATACTAGCATGAGGATAGAATGGGAGATGGGGAATCAAAGCAGTAAAATAAGCAAGGGTGAGAGACCTGATTCCTCCTCATCCTATCATACAATGCATGCAAAAGAAATATGGTGAAGACAAAATCATTAGAATTATGGGTGAAAGAATTTGGATTCCCCACAGTAGGGAGTTTCACCACAGTAGGGGGGTACAGCAGTTAGCTGTCTCTTAAAGGGTGATTTTTTTCATTAAGGATCCTGTGTTTAATTTCTATTTAACTCTTTTAAAACTTTTTTTTATATATTTCCCTGCTGCTTTATGTTTTATGTAAAGCATGTTGAATTACCTTGCTGTTGAAATGTGCTACGCAAATTAACTTGCATTGCCTTACTAAATGTCATGGTAATCCATGAAATATTTGTTGAAATATGTTGGACCAGAAATGAGTCCTTAAGTGATGTGACTCTAAACTTTGTCACCACCTGTAAATTCTGATAAGTGATCAAAAACAACTTAACGGCACCACTAAAGCTCAGTTATTAATACGTTAGATGTAATTTGTTTAATCCCTAAGTGATTGTTTAACCTATGTTGGACTATTTCTAGGAGCAGTGACTTCCCTTTAGTTTCCACTGGTCGCTTTGCAACATCATGCTGATAACAAGACCACAGCTTTGGATGCGCTCCATTTGGCAGGCATGCCGCTTCTTATGTAGTGGCAAGGTGGGGAAACTCAGTTGAATGGATTGCAGTTATCAAATGAGGCAGCAGGTATGACGTGTCTCCCTATCAGTTGATAATCAAGCAGCAGCAGGTGGAGGAGATGCGGTGGCAAACTTTAATGTGATCTTTTCACTGCCTTTAAGTGTTGTTAGAGACGCAACAGCAACCCTTTCTATTTAGATCTTTATCCACTACATGCTGTGTGAAATGTGTCCATGAATCTATATCGTTTACGATGCTGTTGGTACACGTGGAATTTTGTTTCCTTGCTGCAAGGAGCTGCCAATTCAAGTCAGCATAACCGCCATATACAGTTTTGAGTGCCAACCTGAAGGAGTGGAAACCACGCCTGACTGGCACTGTGCTTGGTCCATTGGCCAGTGGAGGACAGGAAAACAAAACTGACAGCAACAGAGGCCTGGCATGCTCTACACTTTGCAAGTCTTTCTAGCTAACCTTTAAGCGAACAATTGCCTACTAATACAATCCAGATACAAATCAACATTGGCATCGGAGTGTGTTTTCGGACACCCCAAAAATTCAAGTCCAATAATGACTGGCATATCAGCTTGGATCTCCTGAGAAAAAATATCTGGGTCTTGAGCATTTAGATGTTTCAGCTTTCTTCCCCAGCCACTGGTCTAATTGACTGCTTTTCTGTGCTGGCATGAGGCAGCACAAACTGGGAGACAATATAGTCGCTTGAAGTTTCGCTTACAGTTGTTGTATTATTTTGTTGATTTTTTATTTATTTTTGTAATTAATGGTACTGTAATCCAGTTCAGCCTATAGAAGAGCAATTCTTTACCTGGCCATAAGAAGAAGCTTCAGTGCTGGTGCTTGGGGGGGGCTCTCTCTTCACTTCAGGAGCTGTCTCAGGAACTCGAACTCTCACAAAATTAATGACATGGTGCAGATTGGAGAGGAGGTTGGTGCCAGGGAACCAGCTGTCATGGCAGTGCTCCTCAATGCAAGGCTCCTGGAAGCATAAGATCCTGTAAGACACTGGTGGACACTACAAATCTATACAGTGAGGCTAGTGGTTTTAACTCCAACACCCATATCTCACCTCGTCCTCTTTGCTGTCTTGAACCTGGTTGTCCAAGCCCAGCTCGATCAGGTACAGTACCATGCACAGCACATGCTCGGACATATTCTGATGATCCATCCATATCTAGAGCATGTCACATAATTAGTTTACACAGAAGAACAAGTAAAACCTTCACCTAAGTTTACTGCTATACCACCTCACTATTGATACCTACTATGCCAATATTTTTACAGTTCAACAATTGCTTGCCAGTCGATGCTTTTGTCATTTTGTCTCTACATGTCCTGCACCATCTGCACTTCGGTCATTCTTGTATTGTACCATTATCTTGTAACTTATGAGCACCTATTAATTGCCATGTCATATTACATGTGCACCAATTAAATATGGCAAACACGAGTGCTACTAGATTTAGCTCAGCAAGTAAACTGAGAAACAAGGGAAGCATGGTATTATACCACATGAATGGTTGTTAAAAAAGGCTCACCTTGTAAAGGAGAGTGAATATCACAATGTGCAGCGTCTTGCAGTGCAACAGCTTGATTAGGCCTTTGTAACAGGGATGCAGAGGAGTCCTTTCCTTGTAAGGTGGCCATGGGTTGCCGGTGTGAATGCCTGACTGTTTTAAACTAGATGAGATCATCATATCATTGTCAACAAGAAATAAAAATGACAATAAAGGCCAATCAGCAACACACAGAACATAGGAATTATACACCTGTAAGGTCGTATGCTACATAGAACAGAATTGAATTTCTACATAAAGCATGATGAGAAAAATAAAGCCACGTTTCAACCAAAGGAACTATATCAGGAACTAGGAACCTTTGGAAGAACTTCTTCCACCAAAGAAACCAGGGTCTAAATTTAGTTTGAGGGAGAGATTTTACCCCCAAAAAGTCCCTGCTTGGGGGGGAATAGTACTTGCTGAAAGTACCAGCACTTTTGGGTTTTGGGGCTTGCCTTACAGTGAATTTCAGAATGGGCGACTAGAGGCTATTGGCTTTAATTGGAGAATGTCAGCTGTTTTTCTACTACTGCTCCTCTTTTCCACCGTTGTTTGCAAACCAATAAATCACAATCAACAGCCAGATAGCCACACACAAGTCTTGCCGATGTCTGCCTGAGATTGCCGTCGGCATTAAATATATTGCTCGGAAACAGCAGTCAGCGTGCATCGGTCGGTTTACAGTTAACAGCTGATGGAGCTATGCTAAACACTGGGTCTCAAGTTGTTTTAGTATTCATAAGTCAGTAGGTTTCTGCATGCAGCCAAAGTCAGTCTCCTGACTTTGGCTGCAAGGCGGACACAGACATGAGTGGCATTTTATGTGTATGTGTTTCTTTCTCTGTGCTGGAGTTATTTCATGAGCTTGATGGCTTTATCCAGTTTGTTATAAAATTTGTAACAAACTTCATCTTTATTATAGCCTACTGCAACACAAAAAGCTGTTTTTAATGGTCAAGCATAGCCTATAGTTATTAATTATATTCCAATCAAATCTGATGTTAATTTATAATTTTTCTTCGTGGATATTGACGTTATTAAATAGGCTAATGATGCCTGTGTGTCGCTTTGTATGGTGTACGTCAGAGTAATAACAGTCGTTAGCTGGTTAATATGCCTAATCTTAGGTTTTCAGACCACGGTGGAACTGCACATAACAATGGGCTGAAGGAACCTTTTAGTTCTTTGAAAAGAGATACGGGGACTAAAAAGTCCCCGGTATTTTTGGTTGAAACGCGGCTTTAAGAGTTTGATGAAGTGACATCTTACAATGTTCAGAGTCATTCGCCACACAAGAGGTTTTAGTCTATGCAACAGAACAGCCGATGGGCAGCACATTCGCTCACTCTATTAGTGATGATGGAATCATAGTTATATAAAGTCAGGGCACCCTGACAGGCAATCCATCATATTCAAACGGTGTGAATGAGCAACATGAGGCTGTATCAGACTATGAAGGTGGCAATGGCAGCTTCAATATGTTTCATGGAGAAATATGCCTCAGTTTCAATCTGGTTTAAAATACCAAAACTAGCCTAGAAGCATAGTGTGTGTGCGTGTGTGTGTGAGTGAGAGAGTGAAAGTAGTAAGAAGTACAATGGGTCAGTTAATCAGTGATCTAGCCACATTTTCAATTACAGCTTTATCAAGAAAGGCATAAAATCCAATTGTGAACAGTTTAACTGCCCAACAACTATTTAAAACACAGAAGCTTTCAGTGTAGCATCTTCACACATTCCAGCGACCTTCAAGAAAATTAACTCTAAAGGTATCTCCTTCAACTCCACTGACAGGTTTGTCTGGGGAGATGTCCGTAGCACAACCAAACAAGAAAGATTTCCTCATTTCTATTACAATTTAGACTGAAATATAGATTTTTCTGGACAGCTATGTAATTGGAACCAACTTGAGCGTCCAGTAGAGCTAACCTCTCTTATCATGTCCCTTCAAGAGCAAGTGAGAGAGGTGACGCTGAGAGCATGATGCTGGTCGGTTTTGTCAGGAATGACTGAACATGAAAACTCCCAACTAAAGAACAGATACTGTCAAGCAAAACGCAACACAAGTATTTGAAATACAATGACAGAAATGTTTTAATGAAAATAACTGTTAATTAAATACCTAAATAATATATAACAAATTTACTGGAGGAAATGAAGGCAACACTGTTAACTTACAATGCTGAGTATCTGTCCATTGCTGACTGGACGTCACGCCGATAGACTGTTCTGAGAACGACCATGATGGGGTCAAACTCCTTTTCCCACACCTCGGCTAGATGAGAAAAGGGACAGAAATGTCTTGTAACCTCTGGTACAAAGTGACATTGATTCACTTTCATCCTATTTTCACCTTCTCTATTTAGGCGGTGTAAGCCTGCCCCCCAAGTGGTCAGCAGAGGACTAATGACAGTTCTAAAGCTCAAGACTTTCAAGCTTATTAGAGCAAAGGAATATATTTTGATGTCAGTAACCAAACAGTAAACTGGTCCCATTGACTTACTAAAAAATACTATGGAAATCAATGGTTCCAGTTAACTGTTTGGTTACTGACATTCTTCTAAATATATTCCTTTGTGTTCAGCAGAAGAAAGAAATTCATACAGGTTTGAAACAACTTGAGTGTGAGTAGGCCTATATGATGACAGAATTTTCATTTTGAAGTGAACTATCCCTTTAACGTGTAATTGGCGCCAAAGCTACCGACGACGACACCTGACGGTTGAAAAAGCGTCTCGAACAAAATCAGCACAATGGACAGCTCTACCTGCAGAGCTGAGCAGACAGTGTCAATCAATGTATTGGAGATTGAGAAAACGGCAACCGTGACCATTATACTTTTAAACAGAACCATTCAAAACGAAAGAAAACAGACTGCTCTCTGCTTATGTGGGCTAATCCGTATCAGCAACTATGATAGATGTAAAGAAAACAAAGTTGCTTGTCAGATTTTCCTAACAAGCTACCCTTTTTTTTAATAAGCCCCAAAAAACGCAACCCGCAACCCGTGCTGTTTTAACGGGACTTAAAAAACCCCCAACAAAGTCACGTATTATAAACTGACTCGCGCCTCCCCTGTCGCTCTTTGGCGCCCCCCAGGGGAGGCGCGCCTCACCTATTGAAAACCGCTGCTTTAAACTGTCTGAGTCCTGTGGCCCTAATAACTACCATTAACAACAGACCACCAACACATTGGTTTAAACATAAAAACCAAAACAAACACCTTCTGTGCTTTTCAAAAAAGGTTAACAGGTTATTTGTTACAATGGTTTGTTTGTAATTAATTTCTTCTGCTTCGCCACAAACATCCTACCTTTAGGTGTGTACATGCCCTGCTGCATGGAGCCTCCAGGCTCAAACACCGGTGCTTTGAAGTCAGCCACAGCAGAGAGCATCTCCTCAAAACTACAACTCCCTGGTACAATGCCACTCTTTGGGTTGGGATTCTCAGGAATCTAAGAAAAAAAAACTCTCAAGGAAAAAGACTGTTGTAGATGAGTGAAAATATTTGCTTTTTAATGCATTTGTAACATATAAGAATTTATACTATATACACTTGAAGGATACAAGGTCTAACAGCGCGCTGTGTGTACGGTCATTCATACACAACTGTGAGACCATCTCAGCCCGAAGGATCTCGTCATCCGTCATCCCTGTTAGTGAGAGTGAGAAGTTAAACATAAAAGATAAGCCGGCAAAGATTATAGCCCTACATTAAATATCAATTAGCAGAACTCAGAGGTATAGTGTTTTGTGTAATATCCATGGAGGGGGAGTGTCAGTGTAGATCCGTAGTGGCAGGAATTTTGGACAGGATTCAGATATCTCCAGCATGAGGATATTAACAACAACAACAACAACTACTAAATACTATAATAATAAATCCTTTATCACTTCAAAGGTGTGTAAATGTAATTCAGCCAGCTATGAAATGTCAAAATGTCTTCTGTTAAAAAAGCCTATAATAATATGTGCTTTACAGTTTAACTGGAAGATCCCAAGTACCATCACATTTGCCTTTTGTGTGAAATAGTGAAAGTCTTAGATCTTTGAGTTCAGCTCATGATGAATGGGGGCAAAAACAAAAGTGTTGTGTTTATAGTTTTGTTCTGTGTAGTTAACTCGCTAGTGGTACAGTGACATGATCAGCAGGGCAGTTTATCAAGAGGCAGGCTAACCACTCCATTTGTCTTTTTACAAACAGCACAAAGACACAGTCAAGCATAATTATCTAGAGTGGCATTTCTTTTACTGGCTGATTGTAAATAGTACAAGAATCCGTACACTTAAGTGTATCAACACCTCAGACAGCATTATTAGTACTGTATGAATATTTTCTTATATTGTAGGCTATTTGTTTTTTTCTTACTCCTTGTAAACTGTGTTCATTCTCTGCTGTACCACTTACCCAAATGAGTGCGAAGGCTCGTCAATATGACCAGGAAGGTCAGTGCTCCTTCAAGCATCGGTCGCTCCTGCTCAGAGTCTAACACAGCGTTCTGATGCTGAGACGCCATGGTCAACAGGTCAACCACTTTGAACCTTTGTAAGAGGAGACAGTATATAAAATGCTAATAATCTGTGTTTAATTAAAATGTATATGAAAGTTTGTATAGGAGTGAAGAGCTCACCTCTCAAAAACACTTGAGATAAAGTAGTCAGGATCTAGTCTTGATGCACAAACCTGTAAAATAAATGAATACAGAAAGAAATTCAAAATAAATAGAAACAAAATGAGGATTATTCTTAAAACAACTACAGTATATGACACTTATCACTGTCTGTACAGCAATTCAAACCTGGAGCAGATAGATGTCTGGGTCAATCATGGAGTTGCAGAAGTGTGACTGCACGTAGGTCATAGCCTGTCCCTTTATCTGGAGACCATTCCTGACCCACATGTTGCTGTGGATCTCTGACAGGCATGCCTGCAGCCATACATTACAAAGTTTTGGTTAACATGTGGCTACAGACCTGGAAGAGATGTATACATAAATCCAAACCACACATTTCTTATAGGCCACTAGTGTAATACCTGGATTTGGAGTGGATGCACCATGATCTTCATCAGCATCTCTTGGTCAGGCAGGAGGCTGTCCAGGTCCAGGCCTTGGCACTTTACAGCCTGACAATTTTCAATCAAACAACTAACTTTAAAAACACATACAAATGTGCTACAGAATTATGTCTTAAGAGATGAGATCCTTTGACATACCTTACTGAGGAACATGGCATAGTAGCGGTGCAGTGGCAGGTGAAATGTCACTTGATTTGGAGCAGGCTGTAAGAGATATGAGAGCCATGAGAAAATGGGTAGCAGAAATCTTGCTTGTAAATTCAGGGGTTTGGCTTTTAAATTTACCTCATCAACGAAGCCAATGGCATCAAACCAGATCTGCAGGGTCTCTAAGCAGTAGCGTACCACCGTTTTAGTATATTCCTGTGTCTCCTGTTAACAGGCAAATTAACATATAGGGTTATAAAGTTCAGTGCATGCGACACGGGATACCCGAGTCGCATGTTCCCTTAATCGTTTAAGATCATCACGAATGCACACAGGAGACGTTTGTGAGGGCAGTCTGACAGGACGTACTTTGACTTTGCAGTGTGTTAGGAGACCCCACATTGGTTGTGCACAGGCCTCGAGTTCTGCTGCAAACGCTGCATAGTATGTCTGGGACTCAAATTCCACATGCTCATTCAACTCCCGCTTATTCAGGTTCATGCCTATGATGGAAGGAAATGGTTTAAAGGGTTAGAAAGTCGCCACATGTTACATGTCTTCTTAATGCTCATATAAGCATTATAAATAATCAATAAAAATAAATCACAAACAGCAGACCTTGTGTTTTAAAAGTTCAGTGTAAACCTCTTTACCCCTAAATATATTTTTGTACACCAGAATTTAAAGCAAGAGCAATGCAGCAGACATGCATACAATGTAACAGTGACACTGTGCACGTAACGCCAGCAAGAGGATACTCAAGCCCACTGCAAGGGTGAGTGTTATTTTTAGGGTCGCGGTGGAGCACATATGGCAAGTGAGCAGCACTAAGCACAATTCTAATTCAGTGACAAAGAGTCATACACCCCACAACTCACATCTTTCTATGAGGCTTTATTATTAGTAGAAGACAGATGAGGTCTGCCTCTAACTAACCACAGTATTGCTATATAAAGGTCTAAATGAAAAGGAAAAGCAGGAGCAATCATTTTAATAAAGCATTGTGTTTGACTGCATGGAGTCACAAATGAGTGCAGCATTATCGTGGCACTACACTGCCATATTTGAATAAAGGGGTACAAGACAGCAAGCATTAATCAAGGACAAACAACAACAACAGGGTAAATAATATGCATGTCCAAAGGATGCTAATGGATCCAAAAGCAACACCTGTTTCATGAGTCTTTGTCACAGCTGTAAAAATTCTACTCTGAATTTGCAAACCCTTGTCCAGGCACAGGGGTTGCAAATTAGCTTCAGCTAGAAACCCTATATGCAACACATTTGTCCAAGTTATTGTAAATTGTTACAATGTGTCAGTTTGGCATTGTCCCTGACAAATTAACAATAATTATTATTATTTTACATCAAAATATTTTTGATATTTTTTATCAAAGGTAAATTACTGAGGTTGGAATGGCTTTAAGTAAGCAAACTGAATCCTAACATCTGCCTCAATCAGTGTATAAATATGAGAATGGGAGGCACAGTGAAGTACTTTCTTCTGCTCAGGTAAAATACTTAAATAAGCGCAGTATATGTGCAGGTGATTTACCATTTACCTGTTAAGCTATGACTTACCTTGGAAAAATGACACGAAGCTCATCCATAGCATCAACAATGAATGGTCCTCTAGGAACTTTTTCGCTACACTTTGGTGTGAGAGGATGTTAATAAAGTCACTAACTAATGGCCAGTAGGTGTTGTTCTTCAGCAGAGCCTCACTGCAGTTCACCACAACATGGCGACTGTTGTCTTCATCTAAAATAGGAAAAAAATATGAGAAACACACAAACAGTTGATGGCATTTTGTCTCACTCTGCATTTAGTTGTTCAATCACAACACATCAGAACAAAAATGTTGAGAAAAAGAACACACTCGGAAGTTACACAACTCAACACCTGGCTTCCGATACACAGTAACAATTTTGTCTGTAGTTAAAAAAATAAAATGATGGGCCGCACTCAAAAATTTTAAATTCAAGCTTATTTCACTGAGAGCCTTCCCAATGAGAACGGCCAGAGAGATGAAACATCTGTACATGTTTTTCCTGCACGGAGAATGATTAAAAATACAAAGCGAAATTAACAGCTGCATTTTGGCCTTTTGAAAGCACTCCAGTTTTTCCTTCTTAAAAGATTTCACAGCCGTCATGTACCCATTTCTGTAATACTAAAATTGAGAGAGTGCCTCCTGGTTTGATGTAACCATGACACTGGATCTTTCGAGTAGGTCCATGCAATTTGACATTTTGAGTCATGACTTTAAAGCTTAATCTTTGAACCTTAATCTTTTACCCTTCTAAAAAACCTAGTCAGAAAACCTTTTGCTGTTCACATGTGGTGGGGGAATCCAAACTGATTATCACTTCAGCCAACTTTACAGAAAGTATTTGAAGTGTGAAAAGGTGTGTTAAATTAAGATAACTACAAATCTGACACACTTACCCTGAAGTTCACTTTTAATAAGGCAACTCTCCATCATGTAGAGGAGGACAGTGACCATGATGTCCAGCAGCTGACACTCTTCTGTCACGTGACGAGCCAGCTCCTCATTGCTGAACAGCTGCACACTAATATGTACAATGCGGTTGGACATGGTATCTGACTCGTGGCTTTTCATCAGTGTTTTCATGATGAATGCATAATGCTGAACAAATGTTTTCGTAAAAGTGATCTGCCAGACAGGAAGAGAAAAGCCCATAACACAATTGAGGCTTACTGTTAAGATGCTGTCTCTTTTAAGGAGGATTCCTTTTGCTTTCAAAACCTATCATGCATGACAAGAATCATTTCAGTTACCCGAGAGTCTGTGCCATGACAAAGAAATTACATTAAAATAAAAGACAAGTCATGCATGTAAAATAGAGCTGGACAATATGGCCAAAAATTTTATCACGATATATCACAGAAAAGTTTCATACATTTCGATATCGATAATTATCACGATAGGTATCGAATCATTATTTCTTTTGAGTTTATAGGTTGATTTGTGCTCCTGAGTGAAAGTTGAAGAAACCTGATTAATTGTGGTTTAAACTAGGGGTCGGTCAATAATCAGTCTGGCTGATTATTGTGGCTGATTTTCAGCACTTTTTCCAATAATCTGCATCGGTCATTTTAAAAACTGATAGCCAATATAATTAATTAAAAAATGCCCTTCTTTGGATCTGCTGCAGCCACCTCTCTGTCTACTCTGGGCTCGAGCAATGTCCCGACCACAGTACTAGCTGATTGGTTACAAGTCACAATTAATAGACAGGCTAAAACAAAATCTCTCTATTCTGTTTAGCTGAGCTATGTACCTTAAAATTTAGCAAATCCTTGTAAACTTGACTGCTTGTTGAGAAAAACTAGCTGCTTTCTACCAACAGCAGCAGAGGGAGGACGAGGACTGGCTGACTGATTTCTTCTTTCTAAACTTCAATATTTTGATGTCAGGAATATAGTTTATGTTCCATTTGTTTCCAGTGAGATACTGATTTTGTAAGTGACTTCGTAGCTGTAAACTTTACTTTTGTTGTTGCTCTGAAAACAGTTAATTATAATAAGATTAAATTTGATTACTATTCTGAATTTATTCTTTTTTAAATAACATTTTTAAAAGGCAATTATTTAGTAATGAAAAAACAATGAGTATAGATAAAGAACCAAACAAATAAATAGTATCAATAAATGTATCTCTAAAATCTAAACAATACAATAGAAATGGCAGCAGGTAAAGACAAGGTTTATGATAATTTATCACTCATAGTTAACAAGTCCATCTCTGGGATGGATCTCTAATTCATTCAATTTCCTATTTATAAAGATTAAACATGATGAATAACTTCTTGTTATAATCTTGTTATTTTAATAAAGTTGGAGTTTGTGTTATTCTAAATTTGACACCAAGATTAAAAATTTTGCAGCAAATGTATATTGATTCCAAATACCGGCCATCAGTCTAATTGTTTTTTAATTATCGTATCGGGATCGGCCCAGAAAAGAAAACTAAAATTAAGAAAAAGCTTTTTTGAGTCCTTTTTCCCCAACAAAATAAACATCTTAATAAAACAATTAAGTACTTATTCCTGTATGATTCAAGTGAATAAAATCAAACATTTATTGAATACTTATTGAACATTTGTTGTATTGATATTGAAAAATATTATATTGCAATTATTACTGTTTTGTTTTATTGTCCAGCCCTAATTTAAAAGTGAGAGTATTCTATATACCTTGTAATCTTGATCTGGCAACATGTTTAGTAAGAAGGTGACCATCTTCTGAGGAAACTCATATTTTATCGTCCAAAACAGCAACTCCTCCAGAAAGCACTTATGCTTCAGAGATTCAATAATACACGGGTCTGAGGATAGAAAAGGCACATAATAAGATGAGTGGTTCATGTAACATAAAACAGTGCAGTACCTTTTATTTACATTTACCTTTGGTACTGCTGCTCAGCTTAACCCTCTTCCTCTGTCCAACAGACTGCCCAGCATCTTGGTCCTCCTGAGAGAAAAAAACAAAACAAAACAAAAAAAACACAACAAATTTCAACTAACAGGTCTAACAAATGTTTAACAGTGACTGTAGTCAACGACTAAGCTGAAATGTTGAGTGAAAAAAAAAATCCCTAACCAATTTGTTAATTTATTAATTATGTAATTATAGAAGAATCAAATAAAAATCCCAAACAAACAGAATTTCTCAGGATTTTGGGATGATTTAAGACATTTATGTAGGCTCTGTTCACAAGTGATGTTTCTTTAACATTTACTAGACAAAATTAAATATTAAAAATGGACCTTGAACTTAAATTGAATATAGTTATTATGGTATTATGGTTGATCTATGTGTAATGCAGGCACATACCTCTTTATTAGACTCATCTGGGCTCCCTGGTGCACTGGTTCCTACAAAAACATTCAGCCACAAGTAGCCATTAGTAGAATCTTAAGACACTGGACAAACATTGGCAGATGTCTGAGATAGTTTGCAAAACTGACAATTTGTTAAAATAGTGGTACCCAAAATGGGTTAAAATAAGATGTGAGACACTATCTAGGTCCTTCAAAGTCATGTATGCAAAGTTCGATTTCTTTAGATATATACACAGAGGTCTGCGCTGTCTGGAGATAAACTTTGTTTATCTTAACCTTCTGACATCACACCTGAACGTCAGAGGGCGGCTGGGGCTTGGAGGTTGAGCGTGACGCAGACTAATCGGAAAAACTGTGATTTGAAGTGTGAAAGGCAAGAGACTGAACCCAAAATTGGTAATGAAGGCTCTGCCATCATTGTGAGAGTGTTTGAGAATGATTGATTTTCTGATCATTGGCACCTTGCATGGTGCCCTCTGCCATATGTATAAATGGGGTTAATGTGACAAGTAGTGTATGTGACATGTAAAGTGCTCAGTGGTTGGAAGTACCTATACAAGTACAGTCCGTCTACCATATCTAGAATAGCTATGATATTTACGGAGTTCAAGTATATTGTGTGTAAAAAGTGTTTAATGAAAATGGTTACAGTAAGGGCAAATCTGTGCACTTCAAAGTCAATCATTGTATTGCTTTTTTGATTTACTTAGCATTCAGCATAATGGGATTAAGTTTACTCTGATTGCCTGCTGCAAAAGTAAAGTCCTAAAAATAACTTTTTGTCACCTGCAGGCTATAGACCACCAGAAAATGCATGCACATTATCCTAGTTTTAAATTCATTCTCAATGACTGGGAAATGATTAATGAAAATATGCTTCATATAATGTGTATAGTTATCTTACCCAATACGACCATTGCTCCTGCGCCTCCCTCAGCACCAACAGTGACATCAGCAGTAGCACCTTGTGCTTTCTCCTCCACAGGCACCAGACCCGAATTTTTCAAGGCTGACAAATACTTATCATAGTTCTTTTAGCATACAAATTCTCCTCTTGGCCTGTAAAAAAAAAAAGACGCAAAAAAGAAAATGCAACATTTATTGTCATGAAAACTTCTCAAGATTAAGAAAACCTTATCACAAGCAAATGTACAGTATTTGAAGTAAAGGAGATCTGGATTAGGTATTCTGCTTAGATGAAAATACACAATTTTTTTTCCTCTTTCCATTTCAAAAGTGAGTGTTATACCTTTTAGTATATGCATTTCTATTTTAATTTCAAGTCTTGAAAATGTCCATAGGGTGCTTAAATAAATCAAGCAGAATGCTTCTCTTACTCATGAGAAGTAACTGAAACCATTGAGAATAAAGAACAACAGAATTACATCAATAAATTTATCTAAACCAAGAATGAAACCACTAACATTCTGTGGTAAGGCAGTGCTTAATCTTTATCAGCTTTTGTTGGTCTAACACAAACTCTAGTGTAGATATTTACCCATGCTCAACTCCTTGAATGTTTGCTGATTGGTCAAGATCTTTGTCAATACAGTCCTCATTGCTCCTCCCATTTTCGTGAGCTCCTCCAGGAAGGAGATCTGAGGATCCAGCTGCTGCAGGACTTTCTGTAGATCTCTCTCGGTAGAGGTGTCTGGTAAAGCAAGATAAGAGATACAAGCCATCATACTACATCATGGATGTAAACAGTTGTATAACGCCGGTATCCAGCTTGCAAAGCAGATCCTGTTTTGAATTTGATATGCAACAGGAGACCCACATAAAATATAAAATGTCAAAATCAAAGTAAGTGGGAGAATATGGAATACTTTTGATATGTGGTTTCTGAAGGACACAGACACATTTAAAGTATGTTTCAACTTAATATACTTGACCCAACAAGTGGGTCAAGTATATTATCTCACATCTTTGTAAAGAGAAGACGTGGTTGTAGGGAGTGTTTTCACCTGGCTCAATGTATCCATCTCTCAGATACTGTATGATGCACAGGATAAAGCGAGGAAGAACCATCTCGGACATCAAGAGAAGGTCTCGAGGTATTGATGGGATATTCTCCCCTGTTCTCAACCGATGCCGTCTGCAAAACCTTTCAGGAAGAAAAAAAAATGTTTATGTTGGAGGTTACATCTTAGGTGACACCAGAAGCTGAGTGCAATTTGGGAATAAAGCTTTATAATGGTCCTGCCAAACTGAAAGGTTGTGTTTTAAGTGTAGTTTCATTTTTAATTTTTGTTTGCTTTAATTGATGTAATACTTGTGATTGCATCAAGATTAAAAGCTAAACATTGTGGTAGGTTGAGGTTAAAGATAGTTGGGATTATGTGAGCATTCCAGGATTTTTTTTATCTCTGTCCATACACACAGTGCGAATAGAAACACACAAACTACAAGTCACTTGCTCATATTCTCACGATTGTGTGTTTCCTTATACGGTCTGATCATCAGCAAATTCACTCCATATGGAAGCAACAAAAATGTAGAGCAGGCCACTATCGTGCTCTGAGCAGCTAATAAAGCTACTTGATGCTGCCAAAATCTAATATCACAATATTTTGTTACTCAAAACAATATCAAAACTCTTGGATACGTTTTGACTCCGTCATACAATAACTATCACTTACAGTTGTACTAATGATAAATACTGGCTATATCTAAGCAATCATATTGATAAACCATAAATATATGAAAACCTCCAACTACGGCTGCTGGTATGGGAATTATTGTTATGGTTAGCAGGGCTGGCTAATCCTCTAAGCAGAGCTGCTTGCCGAGGATTTCCTATTAATAAAGGACAGGAGCATCGCGATATTCAAAACTGTTAATGACTGTCAGTTATTCGTCATAATATCTTATTAGAATTATCTGGAAGCTGACACCAAATACGCAGATCAGAAAAAATGCGTTAACTTCCCACCAAGACCTGTCAAAACAAGACAGGATAACCCGTAAGTTAGCATAGCCAGCTTAGCTATAGCTGCTAGCTTGGACTTACCCACTCTCTCGCATGACATTACTGTCTCCACAGTCACAGGCCCCACCAGCCTGGCTCCTGAACATGTTGAAATCATGGCCCGTGTGGTCTCCGTTATTAAAACACTCAGCACACAGTGACATGCATGGGGAGATCCCACAGGTCCGGCATCGATATGCCACGAAATTAGCCGTCCAGACCAAGCCGCACAGAGTCGCGTTGTCATAGGACCGGACCGTTTTGCAGAACTCCTCGAAACCTTCGCCTCCTGCAATTAGACATTTACACCAGTCAAGAGCCTCCGTGTCCGCCGCTGTTTTTTCTGGATTCAGTACAGCGTCGAGTAGCTCCTGTAGTTGTCGGACCCCGGAGCTATTGTCAGTCCGATTTAAGTCTGCCTTCAAATGGGTGGCAGTGGCTTTCTTGTCCCGGCGTAGCAGCGACGCCGCCATCATGCACTCTGGCTTGTTGTCCACAAATTTATTTTTGTTGTCTTGTTTCCATGTTCTCGTATTTTCTCGCGATACGACCCGTTACGTCGTTTGTCGGCTGACGGATTTGCTAATGTAATTTACACCCAGTGTGCAGTGAAAATGAATCTAATTTAAGTATTTAATCCAATTATGGCTTGTGTAAGTATTTGATCCGGCAGCTGAAGTTATACCGTTACTGCTGTTTTGTTTTCTTGTTTCTAGGTAACTGAAGCGAAACCGACCCTGTATCATAAGACTGATAAAGATAAAACTTTTTTTTTGCAAAAATGCAACACCATGCCGTGGAGAGAGCGCCATGCACAAATGTGTATAACATTTAGTAGGCCAATTATCAATTATTAAAGAATCGAATTAAATAATCTCATTTGTTACAGTTTATTTCATGTTGTGCATAACCCTAATATCCTTTTTTATTAATTATGGTACATTATAATTTAAACATTCATTTTACTTAGTTTTTATTTATTCTGACAGCCACGTTACATTACTGTATTTTAATGAACTAAGTCATATTCTAAGATCCCTGTTTGAAACTTTGCACACAATAAATGCATTTAATGAAATAATGAGACACTGAATGCCCACTGAACAAATGAAAAAATGGAGGGAAGAACTACTCTCAGGCGTCCTTGGGTCGAAGTCGGACTGTTGTGGTTGATGCGCACCCTCTTGCGGAAGTTGTCTACAGCCATGCTCAAAAATATACACTCACAGCGAGTTTAGGTAAAGAATATATTGAAAATACGTATCGGTGTTGTAAGCACAGGGGACACACAGGTCTGGGGCATCACAGTCGCTAGTGATGAAACTAAAAGAGTTAGAGAGTTGTCTACAGCAAGTGGACACATTTGAAGAGCCAAAAATCCTTCTTGAGCAATATCCAACCAGTCCTCATATTGCTGGTAAGGCGAGAACGTATGGTCATAGGAGAGTTGGTTGTTATGATGATAGTTATCATTAACTTTTTGTCCCCTACAGCACGCATGCTTTATACTATCCAAAACACGTTTGATGATATTGAGGGTAAACTAGTGGCTGATCTGGGATGTGGCTGTGGCGTCCTCAGCATCGGGGCTGCGGTGCTTGATGCAGGGTGAGAGCATCTGACCATTTTAACTACATTGTGTTCAATAACGTAAACACATTTCGGGTAACAGTCGTACTTTTCAGTAAGCTTAATTCCTCATGCCCTTCTCTCTCCTCTTTAGATTGTGCGTCGGGTTCGACATTGACAACGACGCACTGGACATATTCAGGAGAAATGTAGAGGAATTTGAGATTTCTAACTTGGATCTGGTTCAGTGTGACCTGTGCTCATGGGGGGCAGAGGGATATGCCAAGAAGTTTGACACTGTAATAATGAATCCACCATTTGGGACAAAACACAACCAAGGTGAGTACACAGTTTAAAGGGCCACTTCAGTGATATAGTTTCATGCTAATATCAAGTTGGCAGACTTCCAAAAGATAGATTTATAACAAATAAGGTTTTATGGCCAGAACATGACACTTACCATACAATGGATCACTTAACAAATCCATAGAACATTCATAACAATTTTGATAAAAAACTTTTTGCAACAAATAGGCATGAGTTAAGTAAAATGTTTGAGTTTAAGCACTTTGCATTTGAAACGTTTCACAGTATCTGTTAAATTTGGGTTTTAATGAACACGTTTTGTTTTCAGGCGTTTCTGTATTATATAGAAGTCAGATATCTGCTTGAGTTTCCCTGTCGTAATCACAATGTTGGATTTTGATAAACCATATTTATGTCAAAACAGTCATCATGGTAACTCTAATATGACATGATAGCGGCATGAGAAAGCTCTCTCCGAAACTACAATTAACATTTACAAGTTTTCACAGGCTGAGTCTTTGTAACATACATACTTAAATGAATGTCCTTAAGAGTACCCCTTTACCTGAGTGCAGCCCTATTCAGTTATACCGTTACATTAGTTTTTATTCTTTATTCAAGGCATGGACATGAAGTTCCTACAGGCCGCTATAACAATGGCAAAGACAGCAGTGTATTCACTTCATAAAACATCAACACGAGAGGTCAGTATCCATACCAGTCACATTACATCACTGTGTATTAGAGGTTTGAACCAAGTGATGATCTCATTTGGACCTAATAGTAAAATCTGTAATTATATTTCTTTAAATGAAACTGGTCAAATCTTATGTCCTTATTTTGACTCATTACTGTCTGCATCTCTAGTATGAAGACTGAAACGCTTCACATGCAATTCCTTATCTGATTACAGCATATACAAAAGAAGGCTAATGACTGGGGAGTGAAGATGGAAGTAATAGCAGGTGATAATGATACAGTACATCTTCTGTACAAGTAAAATATTGAAATACTGACTGAGTACTCTTTACAGAACTAAGGTACGATTTGCCAGCATCTTACAAGTTCCACAAAAAGAAATCGGTAAGCAATTATACTCACACCACAGTCTCTGGGAATATATATTTCCCAGCACATGTAATAAGCTGTATTTGACAAAACACAATCAAAGAGATATTTCATTTTTATAAATGTTTTATTTGCTATTCACATATACAAACTTAAAAATTTTGCAAAGCAGACGTTTTCAGTCTGTTGGAAATCTACATGAGGGAAAAAAAAAAAAAAATGGCACACAGATTCTAGTTGTCACACAGGTCTTGAAATTACTGTCAGAAGAGCAGACTTACGTAGAATAATAAAATCAAAAATATCTTAAGACAAACGTAGGTACACAAACATGTGAGAGGCACAATATTACAGGGACTTAAAAAGCTGAAAACTGACCAAGCTTTGCAAATTCTTCTCTAGGTTGACATCCAGGTGGACTTCATAAGATTCTCCAAAGCGTGAAGCTTTCACTGGAATGGATTTAAGTTGCCTCTGTATTTTCACTGTTTATAATAAATGTTTTCAAAAAAAGAAATATTCTGGCTGTGACCTTGTGACTAAGATCCATTTTCAGTTTTGGCAACCTTTGCTGCAGGACTTTCAGCGTCTTCTAGTTCTCTCTTTGGGGCTGCAGGTGCTGGAGGGAAAGCACACAGTAGATACGATATGATCAATCCATCAAAGCAAACCAACAAACCATATTGTGAATGCTCTGAAAGATGCTGAACTTACCATCGTCGTCATCATCATCACTATCAAATTTCGTCTTTTTGCCCTTGTACTGAGTTCTGCCTTGATCTCTGCCGCCCCTTCCCCTTCGGCCTCCTCTTCCTCTGCCACCTGATCTTCCTCTGCCACCTTTTAAGACAGATAAGATTTATCAGCACTAAATCACAAATACAGTATCTCACAAATAATATTAAAAAATAGCTTATTGAACATTTACAAATAGTGTTAGATCCGCTGCTAGTTTGAAAATAGTATTTACCTCTTCCTTTGGACCTGCTGTACGATTCTTGTTGAGCTTCGATTATCTTCTTCAGTTCCTCTTTCTCCTCATCTCCTTCAAGCACCTTCCATGTAACACTGTTGTTCTTGATTTTCAACTCCCCTCCCTTTGCTTCTTTGGCCTTATCGAACGCATCCTTTGCGTTCCCATCGAACAGGAGCGTGCCCTTGTTGAAAGTAATAATACATAATGTTAACTACATCACATCTCTCCTTTATCAAGTATTAGACTTGAATGGCGGAGAGTTTACTTACCTCTTTGGCTCCTCTTGTAAAATCAACCCACTTTATCTTTCCATGGCCAGAGAACAGTTCATGAAAGTCCTCTCTTGAAACATCTTCAAGCTCTCCTGAAAACTTCAACAAGCAACCCGTTTGTTCATCCAAAAGCAGACCCTGCAACACAAATGATAAAGTATTATTAATGTGACGAGACCCCATCCCAGTGAAAAAAAACGTAAGCTTGTAAGCCTTTAGGGGCATCTTACCATTTCTTTCTCTTCTGCATGTTTCTGCTGTTGTTCCTTGTCCCTAAATAATATTTTTGGAAGGAAGGAGGTCTGTAATTTTCACACAAAATGTAAAGTATGTTTTAAGGACAGATATGTATTGCTTGTGTACTCACTGTTTAGCTTTTGCTTTATTCTCTGCTTTGTGATGTTTTCTCTCTTCTGCTTTCTTTGCATGGTAGTCTTCTCTGAACACAGAATAGAAATTACATGATTATTGTATACTGTGATATTCAAAAGTTTGTACTGTAGATAAATTTTAAATCAAGAAAGAACAAGTACAACCTACCTTGATAATACAAGCATCTCGTTGTCCTTGAATGACTTTATGTCTGAACGTTCTAGGAACTGCTTAGATGACTCTTCTGTGTCAAAACAGATAAACACTGATCCCTGTAAAATTAAAATTCAAGTTATTAAAAAACCTCCCAGATTCACTAGGGAAAAAAATACCACTGGAATTCTTATAGTATATTTAATGTACCTTGAACTGCCTTTGCAGGTTTCTCCTCATTTGAATGTTTTCTATGGCACCTTTACCATTCAGCCACTCCTGAATCTCATCAAGGGTAGTTTCAAGAGGAAAACCTTTCTAGATGTGGGAAAACAGCAGCAGCAAATAGTGTGTCACGACATGCATAAATACTTGCTGGGGAGACAATACACCTTGTTCATAGTTTTATAGGAAAATTATATACTCGTCAGTTTAATAGGTATATGTAGCTTAAAGTAATGCAGACTAACAGTTCTGCAGTAAATCCTTCATGAAGGTTGTAATGTTCAGATTTGTTAAAGCAGTTTTAGAAGCCGATTCAGTGTTATAATCATTTTGGCAGCTGCAGTTTTGTTTTTAACTATTCTGTGTTACTCAAAGTGGAATCAACACCTCTTCAAGACGGTTTAAAATATGAATTCTGAAGTTTGCAAGCGATGTAAAAACTTACAATGTACACAGATTTGTGTTTAACAGCGTCTTTGTATTCATCATTCAGTTCAGGTAAGGGTTTTTCTGGAGACCTCCTGACTTTAGTCTTGTCTTCGCTGAGTTCCAAGAGGCCAGTCTTTGATTTCTGGAGAGCTGCAACGATGACGCTGCATTCTTCAGTTAAAGACTTCAGTCTGGGAAGAGAATACACATATTTCAACAAATACTCTGAACTCAAAGATCCTGCTGCTGTAAGATCGTGTGTAAAATACTAAAAAGGTGCATTCTTCATCGCAGTACAGTATACATAATATAAAGCTGAAGACACTGCATCGCATCTACAGATGTTGCGTGTCACCACAATGGTTCACAGCTGCAGCGCTCAATTTGTATGGGCAAATGACCCCCATTTGAACTGCACTAGAAAGTAAACGTGCTGACTCACACTAACTTCTGTCTACATAAAACTCCAAGTACGCAGACTTGAACCAGTTTGATTTTGCCAAGTTATCAATAGGAAGATATGTGAGGTTACGGGCCCTACATGTAACCCTCTTAAATTCAGCAAGAGGTGTCCCTGATTTGTGTGCACATGCTGTGGCTAAATGTAATCTGGCTGGTATTGAGTGCACTTCAAAAAACAGGGTGAGGGCATGCGCTAATCTTGTCCTGCATGTCACGAGTCATACAATTGGTCCACAAACTGATTAGTCATCACTGTCTTTCTTTTCTTGCTTAGTCACACAACCTTCAGTTTTGCTCTCTTCACATCAGCAACTAAAAAAAATCTTCACCTTGCCATTTGTTAGTGAACATTGCTTTAGATGATTTTTGCCTCTATCTTGTTATTGAAGCTTCAGCATCTGATTCAGACAAGTTGTGCTGTTAAAGCAAATATTTTCTCATCAACTATTAAAACCAACACACTCCGATGCATTCCATACAATACAGCTTTTGTCTACTGTTGTAGACATAAAATGTGAGCTATGACATGTTTTTGTCAGTGACAACCACTAAACCATTAAAATCATAAATACACCAGTACTACACTAGTCTAGTGTAGAATTATTATAGGACTCCACGATGGTGTGTAGAGAATAGCAGACATCCACGCAAGCAACGCAATAGCAGCAGTGTGATTGCAGGTAAACACTAAAATTATCTAGAAGCTCTGATAAGCCCAGCCACTGTTTTAACCTGTCTCATATTAAGATCCTCCTGCACATGCATATCTCAACATGCAAAAGACAGCTACAACCTCTAGATGAATGGTCTGTCAGATTCATGTCATTCAGCTTTCTTTTTTTAATTTGCTGCAACTAAATGCCCTGTGTTAGCAGGTTAACTGGATATCTGTGCTCAAATTTCAGGCATAAAATATGAGTAGCAATTGTTTTGAAGCACTTAAAGCACAAAGACAAGTATAACAAACCTGTTGAATTTAAGCATCGTCTCCAAAGTAACCCAGCCATCATCAAGTTGCAGTTGTTCTTTGAGAAACTTGTCTCTCGGAAGATTGTGATCCCCAAAGTAGTACTAGAGATGGGAGTGAGGGACATTGTTAGTGCTGAATTTAACTGACTTTCACAAAATTCAATTGTTAATTTTCAAATCAGAATTACCTCTATTTGTCGTGCCACTTTAATCTCAAGTGGAGACATCTCTTCATTTTCTGCCATGATTAATCTGTATAGAAAACAGTAACCCAAACAATTAGAAAATTATGTCTTTCTGAATTACAAAATGATTACTCTTTGATGAATACAATAACATTCTCTCAATTTAAACATTCTAACTATGTGATTAAACAATTACTATATCTAAAGAAAACAAAAACAATTTGCTAATCAAGTATTCATTTCAGTTACATGTTAAACAAAAATGCTAAATATTCTTTGGTTGCAGCTTGTCATAGATGGGGACAGTTATCACTGCAAAATGGGAATATTTTGGGGGGATTTGTCTGTTGGTTTGACAAAATGTGCAATTTGAGGATGCCACCGATTGAAAAATTGTAATTATATTTGTTTCCTTCCTAATACATTCATATACATGATAAAAAAATGTTATCTGCATTAGTTTATTCTACCAATCATTTATATGAAGTACTCCAGTTTAAGTAGTAGTCCAGTTTTTGAGTACTGCCCCAATCCTGGCAGGATTCCTTAAATGTTTGTTGAAGGTTTATTTAAAAAAATAAAATGAATATCAATAAAACTGGCCATTCTAGAGTCTCTGGACTATTCCGTCTAACCTCGACATTTGATACGGAGTTTTTACAGATTTTGCACACGGCAACTTCCATTCCACTAATTCCATTCACCTTCACTGCATTAAGAAAGTTTGAAAATGTCTGCAAATTACCTGCAAGGCCAGATACCAAGGGGTGCTGATATTTTTTGCTTTGCTGAGATTTTAGTGAACCAGCATTTTATAGTAGTCTAGAGAGTTCTGAACTCTTCCTTGACATGTGCCGAAACAGCAGCTGCTGCCTGGAATGAATTGTGTATTATTCATAAATCCACTTATAATCGGTTTCAGTTTAATAGCAAAATATAAGTGCTTAAAACAACATTAAGCAGCTGCTTATATATCATGAATAGACTGGCCCAGTATATTAAATTTAAGAAGCCAATTTCAGACCAAGTAAATAGGAAACAGTTTTCACGTATCCTATGGTCATGCTGTTGCTGCCGCTAGCTTGATGGCTAACCTGCTAGCATATCTTAGCTTACATGCTGCAGCAGTGTACCGGCCACGCTATGTGCCCGTAACCTTACACCAAAAGCAAAGACATCCAGCTTATTGAGTCACCCCACACTGACAGTAACGTTACGTGTTTTATTCAGTGTGACATTTAGTTAGCCATAAATCACTGTAGTACGTATTGTTAAATTAGTCATTTAACGTTACCCCCAGCCTAACTCTATTCTAAGCATGCTGTTCAAATGTGCTAGACGAGGACGTCTCGTGTTTGTTACTCTGTTCATTGTGAACCTACAGAACATTTGCAAGGTAATATAAACAAACCGCCTTTTACATCACCATGAAAAGGTATACTTAGCATACCTTGAGTCGCTGTTAGCACCAGATTTAGCTGTTCAAAAGTCCTCACACTTTTCTGCTCGCACGTTGTTGAACTGCGTGCTACAGAGCCCGCTGAGGACCAAAAAGAGCGTCTCTCCAGCAGTTTGGATCTGTAACAGAGTAGCTGCTGTTATTGGCTGCTTCACTTTCGACATGAGATGATCTGTGTGATGAAGGCCACAGGGTGTCGCTGTGATTCTGTTTAACAACCTCTGGTAAGCCTACAACATACTGTGACTCTATTCTAATATAATACAAATTTATTTAGAATCAACTCTTAAATTCTATGTGTGTACCATGTGTATAATAATAAAAAGCTACATTGATACCTTGATGTGACTGCAGGACAGCAGTGAGACAGTGATGTGCTGTCATTTAGGATTTAGCTATTATTACTAATACCACAAATGTAATTTATTTTTTCTTCTTTTATAATTAAAATGTATTTATTGATACTGCATTTCATTTTACAACCTTGTTGTTATAAGGTTATGTTGTTGTTATATGATGATTAAGCATCATCATAGGCTGATGATGGTTGGTTGTTATATGATGATTAAGCATCATCATTGGCATGCTCTTTAAAAAAAGATGTTGCTGCAGTACTAATGCATCAGCATTTTTCAGTCTATTAGATGAAAACAAATTAAACAACAAAATGATCAAGCATGAGGTAGGTCTTTTTTCCCCAAACACATTACAGTTATCTTTCTGAGACAAAACACCTTAAACAACTTAAATTCAATGCAGAACAAGCACATATGTTTTAAAATGTTGTTATATTAGATTTGTAACATGTTTTGCACTTTTTAATTATTTTATTCTATATTTTAGTTGGTTTTTTAAAAAAACTTATTTGATATGTTCAGTTATGATATTCATACCAATATGTCTTTTGATTTTGCCTTGTGTTTCTATTATATATTGTCTTGATGGCTTTTTAAGACAGATGAAAAGCATGTTTAAATGCTGTGTTGTTGAAAGTTGCACAAAGTAATGTTCCTTGTCATTACACTACAAGCAATATCAATAAACTATAAATAAAAAAGTGGACTGTATATATCCTAAATGCATAACAACTAAAGGTTGTAGGATGTAGCCAAACATACATCTCAATGTGACTTTACATAAGATGTGATTAAACATATAGTCCAATGTACCTTATACGGAACTCACTTATTAATTCAGGCAGAAAGCACATCATAAGGTTAGTGATTTATTTAATCAAGTAAGGTGGTACAGTTCTATTAAAAAAGGAAAACATTGTTAGGAGTGCCCTATAGTGCATCAGTAGTCTTAGGTGGTTTCTGTGTACATGTAAAGTGCATCTGAATAATACTCAAATAAGGTCATCTTTCAATTTTTCGTCGTTCCATTCAATCTATTTAAACAGATACACAAAAAATCACCAGTAAGTGTGATGTCCCTGAGTTTTAAGTGAAATGTTTGTTCTTTGTTATATTCACAGTTTGGCAAATGTGTAGCTGTCTAAAGGCAGTTATCCAGTACAAAACGTGGGCTAACTTTGCATCTTGTATTATAGTGTACCTGACATTTGACAACACTTGACTGACACTGACAGAATCCGGTTCACCATTTGATTCATTTGGCACAAACCGATAACATTTGTGATAAGGGTTTGACACTAAACACTGAAAACACAAACACATCCATGTGATCTGGTGGGGCTGGGAAGGGTCCCCACAATCTCCCAAGAGTCCAGCTGAGGGTCGTATTTCTCAATGCTCTGCAGATATGTTCCTTTTGAATAGGAGTATCCCCCTGTTACATAAATACAACCATTTATTACTGCTGCCCCACACTCCATCCTCCTCTCCTTCATCACTGATACTGGCCTCCATTCGTCTCTCTCTATGTCGTAGCAGTCTGCGACAGTCGTCTGTCCTCCCACCAAATACAGCTTGTTGTGGAGAGACACAGAACACAGCCCATACTCTGAAAACAGAGGATTTCAAATCAAAATACAGTATTCTGCATATTTTTATTCTTATTTCTTCTCATTTTTCTCATACCTGGATGGGGAGTTATTGTTATGATACTCCACTCATTGACATCTGGCCTGTAGACTTGGATTTTTTCATAGGTGCAGTTTCCTCTGTACCCATAGTGACCTCCGGTCACATAGATTTTATCTCCAATTACACAGGCAGTGGCATTTCCTACACCTTCAAAAGAAAAAATGTTATACATATCATTTGATCAGTCACTCACATCTATAAATGTTAATTACTTAAACCTGCATTGATTTTTTGACCATTTGGAGGCATTGCAACAAGCTTTAAACACAACATATCATCTTTTCCACCTTTTAAGTTGATATGGCAAACAGTTGCTTATCTACACATTCAGCAGATTCGGAGGAACATTATCATTTATTTGGAGTCGTGTTTTGGCCACCTGGCGAATGTAAGTCCAATATTTATCACCACCAACTCCTGAGAGAACCACCACTATGTTCACCATAGTGGTGGTACTAATTTGGCTGAAATATTCAAAAATACTTTGTAGATAAACAGCAGAGTTGGGTGATAATTTGCCATAGGTTTGTTTCTACAAACAACTGCCTTCACATCCAGCCAGTCATGTGATCCAGTGTTAATATAACAGTTTTGTTTGGTGCACTACTAAAATGGCTTTCAGCTACATCTAGGTAACTGAATCATCTCCATGATAACTGAACTGCATATACTGATGACAGACCCAAGATGTGTCTGAAAGCCCCTAATACTAGTTAGTGGACTTTGGGTTAAGATTTTTTTGTTAAACTGTTATTCCTAAGGTCAAGAATGAACCCTTAAACTCATAATCACATCCAGGTACATCAATAAACGCTGACTTTCAATCAGTAATCAGCAGTTAAAAATATATCTTGTCAGAAAAGCAATGATTTATTGAGGTTCAAAGTTGACCTTGGAAACAGCAGTTGAGAAAATAATCTTACCAAAGGTTCCATTTAAAACCTGTTCAGGAGCCTTGAATCAATTCATATGATCTTCTTCAGCTGATGGAGGATTAAGAATGAACACTGAAATTCAGCTTTTAAGCCACAGGCACACAGTTCGTAAATGGCTCAGAAAAATGGGGAGTTGAACATCTACAGTGCAGTGACAACTATAGGCAAACTCCATCTGCTGAAGAAGATAATGTGATATGATCGAAAGCTCCAGGACAGCTATTAAATCGACCCTGTAGTGAGATTGTTTGCTTAACATGAATGTACTCTTTCTTCTTCTTCTTCTTTATTTTATGGGATACATCACTTTATATTTTCCATACCTTGGATCATTTTGGCCACAGGGAACCATTTCTTTTTCAAGGGATCATAAAATTCTGTCTCTTGCTCTGGAGCACCTCCTCTGTAGCCTCCTATGGCATAAATACAGCCATGCAAAGCCACACAGCAATGGTAGTATCTAGCTGTGTTCATCGGGCAACCCTCGGTCCATTCATCATAGTCACAGTTATAAACTGAAACTGTGTCCAGAGCCTCAACAGTGTTTGTCCTGTAACCGCCGGTCACATAGATATTTGCTCCAAGTATACTGACGCTGTAGCTTTCTCTTGCATGGCCAGGCATGTCTTTTCCCTGCACCCAGGTGTTGCTGACAGGATCCCATATGTGAACTTCACAAAGAGGGTGCCAGTAGTATCCACCAATGACATACATGTTGGAAGACATTTTTCTGCTTACAGACACCTTCTTGCTATTGGGCCTTAAAGCCCGAATGATCATAGATTTTAATTCCCCTTCACTGTTCAGCAAGCATTGTCTATGCACATCTAAAGTAGCCTTGAAGTGAACCTCATCCAGGTCCAGATGGATGGAGTGCAGCAACTCTGCAGCATAGTGGACGCGATTATCCAAGTCATGGGTTACCCATCTGGCCACGGCATCAATCAACACTTCATCCCTCTGCACGGTGAGGTGGTTCTGAGCAGCCAGAACCGACCTCATCTTCACATAATCTAGCTCTAGGAACTCTTCCTGCTGAATGAGCTCCGTGAACCTGCTCAGCGTGACCCTGCGGGCCTCCCTCTCCAGACCGGGACACAGGTGGAGCTCAGCAAACGCTTGCATCCCCAGGCAGTTGTCCACATCCAGGAGGCGAATGAGAAACTCCTCACACGCTCTTTTGACAGAGATGAACTGCAGGAGGTCCGCAGCCTCCAGCAGGCTCTGCACGTTGCTCTCGGTGATGCACACCTGAGCTGTGTACACGTAGTTCACCAGGGCACCCAGGACCCCGCAGTCTACCCCGGTTAGTTTAATGACGCGGTTCGACCTCTCCCTCATATCAGCTGTGAACATGACTTTGAAATAGGAGCTGCGGGCTGACAGCAGCGCCTTGTGGCAGTGAAACACCTGTCCGGACTCGCCACATTGTAGAGTCACGTCGGTAAACAGGCCGCCGAGGTAGAAATGCCTTAGAGCATCCAGGACCTCTGCTGGGTGGTCACCGTCACAGAAGTCGTGTGTGTAGATTTCAGCTTGCATATGTGACATGGTATCTGGAAGAAAAACAGGAGGATTTGTCCTGTTACACAACCTGCTGTACAGAAAAGCAAAGCAAAATCGTGGTCCCATCCCCATTAATAATTAACTGCATGTCCCTTTATTACCATTTAACTCATGGACAGAATGCCACACTCAGTAAGAGAAACAATAGGCTTACCTCTCATCCTATTTGCATGAGTAACCCGTGCTGTTCACTGACACTCGGCAACACTCTGAACGCTCCTCTCCAAAACACATGAACCTCAATTTAGCTCCTGTGGGACGATCGCAGGCAGCTCTATCCTATTTTGGTATTTTTGTGCAGCGGCCAGCCCCCTCCTCCTCCTCCTCCTCCCCTGCAGCAAGTCTCCACAAGCAGGTCCTTGACAAAACCAAGCAACCATTCAGAGGATCATCCAACGCCGCTATTTTCTCTCGGAGCCTAAATATAACCCCTCCATCCACAGTCTCGTGATGCGCTCATGGACGGTGCATTAGTGTATCCAACAAACAGGAGAAGCATCAACAGCAGAATGCAAATCTTATACAGCCAAGCGCCTCCTTCAATACAGCACAACAAAAAGCCTTTCCACTCTTCTGTATTCATGCCCCCCCCCAATTCTTGTGGTTACCATGGCATTTTGAACCTAGTTTCAGTGTGACTGGGGCTTTACCTAATCCTAACACGGATTAACAACACAGTGCATAATATTCACCCCTGCACAAGATCTAAGATATGGAATTCAAACACACACAGAGAAAAAACAGTTGACATACAGGACTTAAACTAAATGCATAAACCACGGTGGAAATATACTTTACTAAAGGTCAAATAAGTGACAGTGAAAACAGGACTAGGATAGTATCAGTAAAATGTATCTTCAGTGTCAAGAACAGGCAGAGGTCCTACCGAAGAATGGCCTATTTGAATAGTGTTTTACAAATTGTTGATGTTGTTGGTCTATGTTGCATTAGTGTTGGGCAGTGGTGGAAGAAGTACCCTACTCAGATATCTTACCACAGTGTAAAGACAGTTACAAGTAAAAGTCCTGCATTCTAAATGTCAAGTAAAAGTACAGATGTATTAGCGTAAAAATATAATGACTAAAAATACACATGAATGGCCCATTTCAGTGTTGAAGCTGGTAAAGGAGGGGTTAATTTCAAATACTTTATATAGTGCTGAGTAGCTTGTCTTGTCCAAGTTATACTTTATAATATATTATATTATGTTTTATATTAATCTGAAACTGCAAAGTGACCCGTAAAGCTGTCAAATACATGTAGTGTAGTAAAAAGTACAATAGTGGCTTCCAAACTGTAGTGTAGAAATATAAACTAACAAAATGATAATAATAAAGTACCTCAAAATTGTACATTGTGCAAATGTACTTAGTTACATTCCACCACTGGTAGTTTTTCTGGACATCATATTTTATGTGATCAAAAACTATAAACTATTGTATTATAAACAATAGTACATATAGTACATAAACTGTTGGCCAAAAAATAACTAAAAAATAAATAAAAAGTGTTCTCTCACAAAAACTGGACATTTTAAACTTTACAAAATAGGAGTTACACTGCACAGCTACTTCATGCTTAATAGACTGGTAACTTGGTGTAGTACATTCCATTTTAAAATGTAGTAAGTGAAAGGGTAAAGTTTACTGAATAAAAACACTCAGCTACCAGTATTTGAAAAATCATCTTACACTGTTTTAGTTAAGTGTATTTTATTTTACATCTTGGCTTTAAAAAGGTCAAACAACAAACTGAATGATACACAACACTGAAACATTTGATTTAGTTTTACACCAACAAAGTGCAGGTAAAATATTCTAAACACAGGAATGTTATCAAAATGCAAGTGTTCAACTTCTAAACAAGTTGTTAGTTGTAAACATTAAGACCAAGGAGGGTCAATTATGTTAAGACACTCTTGAGAACTTTGAGATTTACAGATGGCGTTGCGTCTGTAATTTAAATGCTGAGTTGTGCTGCCTCCTTAACCAAAGGCTTCAAGGCACTGAGGTCTTGCAGGAGAGAGGACACCCCCACACAATACCACAGATCCCCAGTGCGGTCTGTGGGAGCACTGAAAGACTCAATCTCCACTCCTTCTGTGTCCAGAAGTCCTAAACAAAGAACAATCGAAAAGAGAAAATAGGTTTGTAAAGAAAGTCATAACTCAATTCACCATTCACCATTTGCCTTGCTCACAGCAATGCTTGCTTTATTTTGAATTACTCCAAACATTAACCACTTCAGCCTTCATGACCACCTAAATTGCCCCTTTAGATACTTTAAAGTAACATACATTTTGTCCAACATCACATACTGTACTGTGTCTGTCTGTCCAATGAATCTGACTGCTATATTTGATCTTTGAGGAGGCTGATAGGCTACATCTACAAGAATAATGTGTGTTGTAATTAAATTATTGTACATTGTATATTGTATGTGAGAATTCAGTCTACTCTCCATCTGTCGAATTCATACTCCAACATAAAAGTGGTGGGGAGCATGTCACATATCAGGACATAACAGCTGACTAAGTCCAGACTTCCACACTGAGAGAGCTTGTCTAATGTAGCAAACTCATCTCACATGCTACCAGCTGAAACTTTGGGGACAGGCCTGAGCTTTACTATGGTATACAGAAACAGTACAGGCCGCAGCTACCTCTTTAGCATGCTAACTCCAGTAGATATCTCTACAACACAATACGTAGACATCTTTGACCTAACATAAAAACTGTTACTTCTTCACATTCTGTTGATAATGTTAGTTTTTCTTTTTTTAATGTTTTAAACACTGGCCATATCTTACAAATTGTACCTTTAAGATTCAACAACAGTGTGTTGACACAGAGATAAAGCTAGCTGTAGCTATCAGCTGTGGCCTTATTCTAACATCTTCAGTGTTATACGAGTGATTTCTCCCTAAACATTACTGGGCAATTGCATCATTTTAAAGTTTCTTACCAGCCACTGAGGATAGGAGCTGAGGATTTGCAGAGGCCTTGAAGAGAAGCAGATTTCCAGTGAGAGAGACGGGCTGTCTGAACACACTCTCGCTCAGCTCCAGCAGGACTGGGACGCCACCTTGAACTGAACCACTGGCTTTGTAGCGGCTGCCGTTGGCCACAATCTCCACCGTACAAACCCCACTGGCAGCCCCGTCAGACGCACAGTGGCTCTGGTTTACCTGAAGATTCAGTTCACATGTATGAAAAGATTATTTTCTAAAAAAAACAAAGACACACACTCGTTGTTGTTATATGGCATTTGCCACAATGAGTTTATGTCGTACCGTGATTCCAGACTCCTTTGCTAGGCTCAGCACATTGATGAGGTTTGGGCAACAGCCAGATTCATGATTCAGCAGTCCAACGAGTACTGATGAAGTCATATAATCAGTGGAGGACTTCATGCAATCCCCTGGTTTGAAAACAGTATATAGGGTTACCTTCCACTACTATTTCAAACCAAAACATTTCTGAAAAAAAACTTAAAACCAGAAAGTGAATCTTCATAATTTACTGCAAAAGCTTTGGTATAAAATACAGCATCTGTTTCCCAAGCATACCACCAGAGGGAGCTATGATATGACCACCCTTCCTTTTCCGGTTGCACAACTGGATAGACAGGTAACTTTACCTTGAGTAGTGATTTGGACATGGTTGAACGGTTTCTTAGAGGAAGTGCATGACTGCAGCACAGCTCCGACAGCTTCTCCGAGTTTGATCAGTAGGTGAGATTCCTGGGAGAAAGTGCTGGCCAAAACTTGTGCGTTCACCTACAAAAAAGGAGAAGAGGTAGAGTTAGAGTGCTCCCGTGAATTGAATGGGATCCCAAATTTTGAAAGCTGTGGCTGAATCAATTTTAAAATGTCCTTATCTTTTTAATGGAAGGCTAAGAGAAGACTCAGTGTTAACATCATACACAAATAAGCATTTGAGACCCATAATAAAGCCATTTCTTCAATCCACCATCACCGGATTCCAGATATTCCAGATATCCATTTTCATATGAAATTTGTTTTGTTTACTTACTATTCTACCAGTCTGAAAAACTATGGACATGTAAAGTCTAAAAAAGTGACTTGTGCAGACAGCTCCTCATCGACGCATCACATGTGTGTGTTAAAGTCCAACAATCTGTTAGGTTGAACTGCTAGAGGGCTGTAAAGAAGTCTCTCAAGATGGCTACAAGAACTGAAGCAGTATTTGCATTTGTGTAAATACTTATTTGTGTCTCCATTTACCTCTACCGATTTTTACTTTTTGTTTTACTTGTCATAGGGAGGACTACTCACTCAGTAAAGACAGTTGTATGTTTTCTGTGGCTTGTGCTTAGAGATAACTTTTAGACAGAAAACCTGAATTACAAATGGGGGGTTTGGAGTTTGAAAGACATTGACATTTGCCAGGCATGAAAATAAAATAATAAAAGATGTTATCCACTTGCATCAGTGGAAGTGTAGGACTCATTGTTTTTGGAGCTATAACCATTTTAGGGACTAGAGGTCACAATCCCTGTTTTACTGCTTTTTTCTTTCCCCACTTTATGGAAGTGCAGTACCTAATTGCTGGAGTGCACCTTTAATATGTTGTGCAACAAGAAAATCTCAAGGACTGAGAGGTAATTGCTTTGAAAATTTACTGAGTAGAACTTACAGCTCCAACCAGCTTCTTCCCCTTCACCATGTCCACAATCTGCAGAGAGATGTCCTCCCCACAACGGGCCTGAGCCTCCGTCGTACTGGCTCCCAGGTGAGGACAGCTGATGACATTAGGATGGTTGACCAGTGACCAGCTCTTAGGAGGCTCCTGCAATCAAACATAAAAACGAAGTAAGATGTACGCTTTTATTCCATTTAATGGAGTGATTAAAGACAATTTGATTTGTAAAAACAAACTGCTATAAGTACATGCAGTAGTATGGAGTTATTTCTGTGAGAACGTGCTGCAATAACCTTGCCTCAACAAAGACATCAAGCCCTGCGCCTCCACACTGTCCGGACTCCAAAGCTCTGAGCAGAGCGGCCTCGTCGATGATACCCCCTCGTGCACAATTCACAACCTTCACCCCTTTCTTGCATTTAGCAAACGATTCATCATTAAGCAAACCTTGTGCAAAAGAAAAAAACAATTGAAAGAGATATTCCACAAAATATAAGTAAAATTTCTGACAGCAATACAAATCAGGAGAACCTCTGTAAAACTTACCAACAGTAGAGGGCATTAGTGGAGTGTGGACAGTAATATAGTCACACTGGGGCCAAAGCTGCTCCAGAGACATCTGCTCCACTCCCCAGCTGGCTGACACCTCAGGAGGAGTGATTGGATCATAGCCGATAGTCTAAGAAGAGAAAGAGAGGGATAAACTTGACATGTTTGTTTCATCTAAATATTAAAGTATAATTAACCATGGCTATATGTGACTACGCAGTTTTGTCATGTATATTCTGTTTACATACCTTCATGCCAAATGATTGCATTCTTGAAGCGACTTCCTTTCCTATTCTTCCAAGTCCAACTATTCCGAGTACCTTGCCATACAGCTCTGCGCCCATGAACTGTAAAATCAGCAACAAAACAATGACGCCGTCTACGAGACCCAAAATTGCACAGATCCAAGCGTCACATCTGATTAGTGATGACTGGCTGAACAACGGGGGCGACCATGCAACAGTAATCGCTTTGTGTGCCAACAATCATTCAAACAGAACTCGGGGGCAAACTAAAAATCTTAGTTTACCTTTTTCCGATCCCAGTTCCCTTGTTTCATCGACATAGCAGCTTGAGGCACATTTCTGGAAACAGAACGGCAGTTACAGTACTTCAAATCAATTAAAAAGACAGAGAGCATGTTGACATAAAAACATGAATAGTCTTGCCTTGAGAGGCTCATCAGCAGGGTACATGTCAGTTCAGCGGCACTGATCGTGTTACCGCTTGGCGTGCTGGAGAAAACAGTCTACAGTTAATGGACAGTACATAATATTGGAACAAAATTTGTGCGCAGACTGGAGACTTACTTCATGACAATAATACCCTTTTTGGTGGCGGCATCAACATCCACGTTGTCCACACCAGTCCCAGCTCTCCCAATGATTTTGAGATTACTAGCAGCATTGATGACATCAGCAGTTACCTTCGTTGAAGATCTAACCAAAAGGCCATCATAGTCCTGGGATGGTCAGAAAAACACATGGTTGATCTCATGGTTTTATATAGCTGCGCTGAATCTACTCAAGGCTAGATTACCAACCATGCAGGCCTATTGTGTCGTGCCGTCAAAGTACGTCCACTAAAAGTGCTTGTTTCTGTCACTGACAGGCTCAGAATGTTATTACAAGTGTCTGACTACATTATGGAACGGATCCCTAAACAGACCTAAGAGTAAGATCCTTTTTTGTTTAACCAGAAACAGTCACTATATCGCTTTCAAAGCCACCAGACTCCCTTCACCAAAATAGTAATTTTACCTCTCTTGTCTACCTCTGCCTCGATTGGTTAGTATGCGTTATTTTGTGACATTTGTGTTTTTAACCCTTTAAAAACATCAAATTCACACAATAATACAAAACAAACAAAAGCAATAAAGTCCCACAATAACACAAACAAACTAATTGATTGAAGCAGCAGTAGATGAGCAACTCCCGTGTTCTTTGGTGTAAAATTACTGTTTCTAGTCTGGTTAAACAAAACTAATCTTACTCTTTAGGTATCCTTCCCATCATGTCACACACTTGTAATAATCTGATCCTGTCAGTGGCAAAAACAAGCACTTTAGTGGATGTACTTTGATGGGGAGCAATTACCCGCAAGTAAAACATTGCAGATAACATTGCAGCCTTGTTTCGGTGCTGCCATATGTATCCCTCTTGCTCAATACTGGACCAGTTATGAAAAATGTTAGTCCAATTAGTCACATAGACACAAAAACATGGTGGTTGAAAAAGGTACCCTTTAAATATGGTTTCTTTACTTCTCTATTTCTTTGGTTTGCGGACAACACAAGACACTGTTATCTTGGGCTTTGGAAAACTTTTTTAAAAAACATTTTCTGACATTTTATAGAATAAACAACTAATCGGCAGATTAAATCTGCAATGAAAATAATCATTACTTGCAGAACTAAATTCAGTGATGCGTCGTCTATATTTATACAAGATAATTCTGTAACCATGGCAACATGTATGCAGGTCAGCTCATCAGTGTGGAGATTTTCTCTCATGTGTGAGTGAAACATAGCAACAACCCAGTAACTGTCCCCTGGTAGGAACCATAGACTGTATATAAAAAGGTAGGGCATGGTGTCTGAGACTTAATGGTTTGGAGTAACCAGGGAAGGGTTGATGGTGTTACAGCTCACTGTTGCCCCAGGGCCTAACAGTGTGCAAGTCCAGCCCTGAATATACTGCAAAACACTACAATGGATTTGGAACAGTTACAAGAACATGTTTTAAATCTGAAAAATCGAAATTGTACAAAGCAAATATTAGTTCCTGTTGCTGTGCATGTCATGTTAAAGCTGCCACTCTGCTCTCTATGTGGCACTCAGGAGAGAAAGTGATGGGGGAACCGGTAAATCTAGGGATGAGTTGCATCAGCTTCACAAGGGGCGGTACGAACTTAATCAATTCTCTCACCTCGCCCGGCAAACAGGCTACATGTCAGACTCTCATTGGCGAAAATCAAAGTGCACACACCTTTCATTAAAGTTTGTATGAAAAAAAACCGCAGGTGCTATTTGTTTTTTGCCTTTTTATCACATTTTCCCCAGGACGTGTGCAGTCGCAAATCACGCGAGCTTTTAAGATGATGCTAGCTAAAGCCAGAGCCCTTTAAAGCGAACAAACTTTTTAACAATATTTGAAACCATGTCGCGTAGAAAACAACTCGCACTCGGTGCATGCGAAAGCAGATATGTAACTTAATACTGCGTGCCAACCTTACCTTAATCTCCGCCATCAGTTCATCCTTTTTCATATTCAGTTTTTCCGTGACCTGGATGCCATTTTCCTCCAGAATCGTCTTACAGCGGGGATCAAGACTTTCACTGATTAAAACAGTCTTGATAGAGATCGGGGCCATCTTGGGTTTTTTTTCTCCGGGTAGCTTTTTGGTGGGTAACTGCGGCTGGACGTTTAATGCCTTTGTGCAGTGAAGTGATGGACACAGGGAGTTTTTTTCCCTCTGTTGGTTTTGAATGGTTATGCCGGATTTAAGACTGCCCCCTTTCAAAGTAAAACCCGCCCCTTTTGCATCTCCTGCTCTGACGTAACATGCAGGAGGCCGTCTATACTGGGGACCAGTTTGGACCAAGTGCTGTTACCAGTTTGTGATGCTTTTATCAGGCCATCGACGGTGGTGGATGGTGCGTTCACGGCTTTTACTTTAGTAAAAAAAATAGCAATTACCACAAGTAGCCTACTCCATACTGCAAGTAAAAAGTCAAGCATTCAGTAATATCAGAATAAAAAGTATCCTGCTCCTTACATACAAATAATCACCTATGTCAAGTATGACTCATTTAGCAATACCAGTGGTGGAATGTAACGAAGTACATTTACTATTAGATTTAAGTAAGTAGATCCAGGTACTTTACTTGAGTATTTCCATTATGCAACTAAACTTTTACTTCACTCATTTCAGAGGCAAATGTTTTTTTTTTCTCTACTAGGCTATAGGGCAAGGCTACTTGTCTGACAGCTTTATTTACTAACGCTTTAGATAGCAATATTCAATACCGTTCCTCTCTAGTGAAAACCATGGTGTGTTTGATTTTAAATGTTTGGGATAAATTTAAGGATTAAATGTTCCTTTATGGGTTGAGAAAATGCTCCTACTCCTTAAGATAATTAAACTCTTTAAACCCTCTCTTGGATCAGCTGGAAAATGCATCCTCACAAAGCTGAAAACATGACTGTTTTTCTGAGCTCATGAAGTTTGAGACTTTTTGGTCTAATAGGAGAGCAATACTAGAATATCAGTTCAGTTCAGTTCAACTTGTCAGACTCAGGGGCCAATTGAAAAACAAACTACATGTTAAACGCACACACACACACACACACACACACACACACACACACACACACACACACACACACACACACAGGCTTACTGAAATACAAATAACACAAAGCAACAATGCTTATGCGATGCTTATATGAACAGTATAAAACGTAGTTCAAATTAGCTCAACCTTAAACAATATATACCTGTACAAATGCACAAAATACACATTCATTTCTTAGATACTTTTTACTTTGATTTTTTAAATACATTCTTCAGATACTTACATACTCATATTTTGAATGAAGGACTTTTATTTGTAGTGGATTATTTTCAGTCTTCCACCACTGAGTAATGGATCCTATTTTATAAACTTATCATATGTTTAGTGTGCTAGTTAAATGTAGTTTATTTATTTAGAGTTAAAAGTACTTTATTTATGACTGAAATGTAATGGAATAGTATTAAGCAGCACAAAATGTAAATATTCAAAGTCAGGTACAAATGACAAAAAAACCCCATATCCTTTAATACAGGTCACGTGAGTCCGTTTTTCAGCCTTAATTTAACAGACGCTGTTCATCACCTGACTCATTAGGCTGCACATGATAGCACCCCCTTACCTTAGGTCAGCTCAGTAATTAGATACAGCTGTCAGAGTCATACTATTATATCTGCTTTTAACACTAGATTTTAAAACACATGTGAATTGTTTATGTGCAGCATCCATATTAGTGTCCTTACAATACATACATCTGTTTAGCAGTAGAAGACCAAAAGATTATCAAGTCAAATATGAACCAATAGGAGTTTTGTTATTCTGCCATAAACCAGAATGTTTTGTCATGTCACATAGTTGACACACTTTTTTCTTCCTGTAATATCATCAGGCTCCAAGTGAATTTAGGAATATGCAACAAAAAACACAAAACTTAAATAATGAAGGTCTGAAAACTGAATTTGGACCCTCTTCAAGAAATGGTCTCAAATCAAGTAAGCTTAAGGAATTGATCGTGTAATTTCATGCTGTATTTTAGTTATGCACATTTCAATTAAATTAGAAGAAATTTAATTGGAAACGCAGTGAGAATGGAGATTTCAATTGCATATTCTGTCCATTCCATCCAATGATCCAGACTCAATATCTTGTACAGTATATGGAGTGTCTGACACTGGGTTCAATATTGTGCTTCTAAATGCCTTGGTAATAAGTTCATGATACAAGTTACAGATTCAATGTAATCAGTGCCAGAAGCAGAAAAGGCAACCCTAAGATATTGTGTTCCTCCCCCAAGTTTGATGCTGCTCTTCTTTATAAAGCCTTCATGTTCTTTTCTGTAAACAAATATAGAGATGATGTACTTTACCAAAATCTGGCTTTCGAACACCCCCCCCCCCGCAGGGTGTGCTCTGTGCTCGCTACACCACAAAGCTCCTTTTGAGTGAATTTGTGATTGATGCCGCGAGTTAAAATTGTCTCAGTCCCCAGGCCTTTCTGTGTGGAGTTTGCTCCGTCTTCCTCCTACCGCCCAAAGACATGCATGCTAGGTTAATTGGTGACTTTAAATTGCCCTTAATGAGTGGTTGTTTGTGTCTTTGTGCTCTGCGATGGACTGGCAGGGTGTCCCAAGCTGGGATATGCTCAAGCCCCCCAGCAACCCTGTACACAGGATAAGCAGTTGACAATGGATGGATGGTAGGGATTTTTTCAAGAAAGAGATTTCTTAAGGAAGCTTAAAAAGAGCATGGGATGTGCATAGCCCAGGACCAAAGGACTCAGCAGCAGATGCTCAGAAGGTTGGTACTCATCTCCCGAGCATCAGTGATATCAGTGAGGTGCCTACACAGAGCCCAAAGGGTACTAAAGGACAGTACCCGGCCCAGCCACATCCCGTTCACCTTGCTACCTTCTGGGAAGAAATAGACGTTTCTGCTGCCGCACCACCAGACTGCAGAGCAGCTTTTTCCAAGATATCAGACTTTTAAACTCAAATTCATCCTCAGCTTACCAGTTTACCATATTTATAACTGCTTTAATATTAGGCAGTACTGTATATTGTCTGCTACGTAAGGGAGTTACAAACTCAATTTCACTTTATAACCTGTTGTAATTTGACAAAACATCTAGGCCTACCTTGTATTTAGTTTTGTTCCACCACAATGCAAAGAAATGCTTGTAAAATGTTTTTTTTTAAATTCATTTTTTTCTGTTAGAAACGTTGCATTAAGCTTTTGAAAGCTATCAACAATTTTGGTCAGGATATAGATGTCACATACAATCATATTTCTCTGAAATGCAGGTGTGTGGTGTTACCTGGGCGCCACCTGTCGTCGATCAGCGGAAAGGCTTCAGATTGGTTCAAGGGTTGCCTGGATACAACGCAACAAATGCGGACCGTCGCCTCACACGTCTCTATGCAACCTGGGAAGAGTTAACTCTGGCTACACTTTTCTTCGTTAGTGGTTTTATTTGGATCTTCTATTTATTATTTCATTAGTAAGTTAGGTCATATATCGGATAAAAATGACATCGGTGGTTCAGTACGGCCGAAGACGAGGCTCCAGTAAGAGAGGTGAGAGCAGAGGAGACAGAGTTTTGTTTACCCTTAGTGAAGGTAAGCTCAGACAGACACACTATATAAGTCTGTGTAGGCAACAGCAGTGTTGAAATCATATAACATCATTCTGAAAATGGGTTTTGTTTAATTACCATGCCCACGAGTAAATATTTAGCCTGTTTCAAAGGAAAACAATTTAATGTGCAATTTTATATTTAATAAGTTTGATAGTAATGCACGTATTATTGTTGCATTTGTTTATATTTCCAAATTATTTTATTATAATTATTGTTTTGTTTTCTTTCTTTCTTTCTTTCTTTCTTTTTTTTTTTTTTTTTTTTACAGTTTAACATATGTAGGGTAGTTACAGTGAGGAAAAACGTTATAAAACTAAGACAACTCATAGGCAGTACAGTAGCCTACTATAGTTGAACTGTATGATCTGATTACCTCTGTATTATTCAGGGACCATACATAAAAAAAATGTACATGTATACGATTCCATTGCATGTGTAACTTTACACACAAGTGGTTTCCCAGAATCACCCTATAGTGTGGCAAATGGTAGCTATGGCCCTGCTCTCACAAACCTTTGTTTGGCACACAGCCACTGTTCCAACATGGAACAAATATATGCGTCCCATAACATTGTGGAGAAAAGCATTTAATTTATGACTATACTAAAATTGCATAAAACACAAAGTAATTGTGCATATTTTCAGTCTTCTAATACATTGTGTTCTAAATGTAGTGTTCGATGTACAGGAGGATCTTTGTAGTGTAATTTCCTCCTTTTTTTAATAGTGTCCTCAGCTGAGGAAGCCAGCAGGATGATCCAGCCACCAGACCTCCGCCAAGTCACTGTTCTAACCAAGGCTGAATGGCTGAGGATTCAGGATGAACTGAACCGGGTTAATAAAGACAAGGAGAGTATGAGAGAGGCAGCTAAACAGAGAGAGGCCCTGCACATGCAATCAAAAGAAGTAGTGAAGCAGTGGTCCAATACCTTCGCTGTAAGTTGCCTGCACAGGGTGGGGTCCTCCAATGTAGTTTGCTTTATTAAAATTAGATGTGCTTGTAAGGATGAAAAAAGCACAATATACCACAGTGAAGTAAAATGTTAACACAGTTTATGTTTACATCAATCAAAGGGTCAAAGGCAAAAAAAGCTTGAGGCAAAGAAGATTCGGGAGCAGATTGAGGAGGAGAAAAGGCAACTGACTGATATAGAAGAGGCCAAATATCAGGAGCAGAAGCGGAAAGAGGCCATTGAAAAAGCCAAGATGCAGCTGTATTATCAAACCGACCGTGTTAAAGGATTACATGTTAGTATCGCTTGAGAATTATTGTGCCACTTGTACATGTTTGGCTATACATGTTCATTGATGTTTTGGGGATAATGCAAGATTGTTCCTACTCCCACAGCGTGCGCTCTTGCTGACAGAGGTGCTGAAGGAGAGGGAGACTCAGATTGAAGTGAAGCACAGAATCAAGAGTGCCTCTAAAGACGTGGACAAAGAATTCATGGATATGGTAAAGGCCAGAGAGGATGAAGCCTTGAGGCAGGAGCAGGAGAAAGCACTTGAGAAAAAGCTTAAGCAACAGGCTGTTGCAGAGGACCTGAAGCAACAGTAAGTCACATCGGATCCAAGATCCAGTTTTGAACATGCCAGAAATTCAACAGTTGTCAGGGTCTTCGCAGAAGTATAGATATGAAGTATAGATAAGACACATGCCTTTGGTATGAGAGACCCGGGTTCAATCCCCCACTGTGACACATCCACCATTGTGTCCCTGAGCAAGACACTTAACCCCTAGTTGCTCCAGAGGCGTGCGACCTCTGACATAAATAGCTGTTGTAAGTCGCTTTGGATAAAAGCGTCAGCTAAATGAATAAATGTAAATGTAATAGTGCTCTCAATTTCAAGAAGTGCATTTCTGTTGTATGCAGCCTATTGTATGGTAAAATTGCATTAGAATATCTATTTAACATCCTATTTTGTAAGTGGTGATATGGTTCTACCATGAAGGATAATAGTGCAGCCCACCTGTTCTTGGTTGTGGCGAATTTTAAGCAAGAACCTGAGAAGGCATAATAATATTTTGCTTCACGTCAGAGTGTGATTCCTTTTCTTTAGGATCATGGGAAATGAGAAAGTGAGAGAGCAACACAAGACAGAGAACAAAAAGGATGGAGAAGAGACCGAGCGACTTCTAGAACTCTATCAGTGGGAGCAAAGAATGGAGGAAGAAAGACAAGCACAGCAGAAGAGAAACCTCATGCAAGCTCACCTGGTAGGGTCTTAGCAGCACAGGGTATGTAGTTTTGTATGTGTGGTTTAACATAGCTTACTCTGTATTTACAGGAACATCTAACCAATAGGGACCTCATAAGAGCGACAGATGCACAAAAACAGCAGACCGAAGAGGAGGAAAGGAAACTTTTTCTCTCTGCAAAACAAAAAATGATTATGTTACGGAAAGAGAAAGAAAGAGAATTGTTTAGGTAAGACGCAGCAAAACAATAAACACATACCGCAAAACTTCAATTAATAGACCAGGCTTTTATTTGCTTAAATCACTAATCTCACCCTGTCTATATCTAGGACAGGCCTTTAATTCCTTTACCATGCTGTTAAATCTGAATAATAAGTTGTTTCTGTAAATGAACTAAACAATAGGATTGTGGAGAATCTAACTGATCGATCAATGTGTAGCATGTTCATAGCTCAAGCAGGTGAGAACAAAGAACTTCTGTAAAAACCAGACCAGGCCTCTAATTGAGACTTCCATTTATTTGTCAAAATGGGTCGCCACACCAGGCTGGCAACAGGGATGGACTTCTAATTGGGACTAGGCTTTTAATTAAACACTCAGTCATCTGTTTAGACATGTCAAATATACAGTAACAATGGGTTTTCAGTTCAATTCAGTGGGGTTTTATTGGCATGGGAAACAGGTGTTTACATTGCCAAACAAAATGTGAAATAAAAACATGTACATAAACAGAAGCATTGTGCATATATACTGTATATAGATATGTAGATAAGTAAACTAAGCTAGACAAAGTTAAAAATATAAATAAGATATATAAAAGACTGCTATAAATAAATTAAAATGTGTTTGTATCATGATCATACCTAGACAAAGTTAAAAATATAAATAAGATATATAAAAGACTGCTATAAATGAATGAAAATGTGTTTGTATGACGATCATACCTGTGAGTTGTTTCATTCTTCAGAGAGGCTCAGCTGCGGAGGGAGACGATCATGAACAAACTGACAGTCAAACAGCAGGAGCAAACTGTCAGCGAGGAGAAGAGGATCGCAAAGGCCGTTGCTGAGCGCGATGCAAAACAGGCACAGCAGCAGTGGGAGGAGGAGCAGAAGAGAGCTACTATGTTGAAGTCAATCGCTGCACACAGAGAATTCCTGGTAACACAAGTTCATGTCTTGCAAAATACAAAGTTACCATAGTATAAAGCTTTTCTTAAGTCAGTAATATGAAAGGTGTTTGTGGTTATTTATGTGGGTTAATAAAATTGTAGATAATTATTTTCTTTTAAAGCTGCAGTGAAATCTGGGTTAATTTGAGACTTGAAAAGTTCATCCAGTTGCAACACGTTATCACACCTGTAAAACAAACTGTGTTTCATCAGAGACAACAAAAGGAGCAGAGGGACAAAATGGCAAAACAAAACATTCAAGACACACTTCAGGCCCACAAAGAGGCTGACAGAATATTTACTGAGAAACAACAACAAAAGACTCTTGAAGATCAAAGGAGATGGAAGAAAAGTACAAGACTTCAATGCCACACAGATGGTAATGTTGAAACTACAGTTATCGCCACAACATTACAAGCATGAACACTTTTGATTTGTTCTCTGAAAGAAAACTTGTTTGACGTTTACCTTTCATCTGTAGGCTGAAAAAAGTGCTAGGCTTCAGCAGCTGAGGAGAGAAGAACGTGAGTGGGAGGAGAAGAACGCAGAGCTCATGGTTGAGGAGGAGAACCAGTTTCAACAGTATTCACAGCACATCATCAGGGCAGCAGCGGAGGCTCAGCGAAATGTGTTTCCACTTTGCAAAGCTGCGAGGGAAGGGATTGGAGGAGGGCTTGGTGCCGCTTCCAGTGCAGTCAGGCCCAGCTTCCTCGTTCAGGACCGTACTGGTGCTCAAATGCCCAAATACGTCTCTGGTGCTACCCAGAACATTAAAATGCTTAATGAGGCTGTAGATATTCAAGAAGCAAAGAGGAGACTTGGATTCACATGGTGATAGGTCACTCCCAGTTGTCAAATTTGGTTCTGAGAATGTTGCCCTAAATTTACCATCTTTGAACATACTGAATGTTTCAATAGCGGCCTTAAAATATTTTGACAAAAGCTGTCTAAAATCACTCCCTCATTCACTACTCCGTATGTCACCGACGCTTTGCTCCATTGTGAATTGGTGTTTTGCGTAACCACATACAGGTATAGTGCAGCATAAGTATGATGCATTGCATTGTGGGATTTAAGTGGTGTCCATGGGGAATCCAATGGGCAATGATCTAAACTGCAATATCCCATTTTTTTGGCAGCCAGCGACCTATTGTTACCATCTCTCTCCCTCATTTCCTGCCGTCTCACTAATAAAAGGCATAAAACATGCCCCACATGTAATTAAAAATACAAATAGTCTCAATGCCATGGACATTTTTACACTTACAGTACACTGTACAGTATATGGTTAATAGGGAGTGATTTTGGACAAAAACGTGTGTATTATGTATAGTAATATGTGCTGTCAACATTCTCACAAGTCTGAATGTTAATCAGAATGTGCAACTGTTTATTACAGACTTCTGTAACATTTCACACATTCTGTAGAGAAACTCATGGTCAACATTTTGAGATTATTGTGAGATTGCAACACATACATACTTGTTTGTAATGAATCACACAGCAAAATGTTATGTGGATGTTGTTAATCAACTATCCCAAGCAAAGATGACTTTCGTCTGGGCTAAAAATATTCACTAAACAGTTATTAATCACCTCTGCAGACACAATGTTAACAGTACGGTATAAATTTCCTGTAATGTCATTGCTGATTCGTGTAATTTTGGATGCTTATCATGTTTGGGCTTCCAAAAGATATTGTTTATGTTAGCATTTATATAATATTACAAACATTTATTAAAATCAAAGTTGAGCCTTTTATTACATTCTACACTGCAGTCGAGTTCTTCTTAAAAGCAATTTGCACAAACCACAAATTATACAAACTGATTTAATATTGTACTTACAGCATGACATGTTTTTTCATTCACAAAAAACAAACCAGAGGTATCTCAAAATCAGGTAACAAACAGGATTACAGTAAAATGTTATGGATGTACATATTTCATCTAACATGGCAGGGATCAGCATGCAAGAAAGTATGTATTCTCTTCCAGTTTGATTGTTGAAGTAAAAACAACTGAACAAGTTTGAATCACATCACGCCAAACTTAAGACACCCTTATTCCATAAACAAACTGTTAGATAACATTAAAACAAATTACAGGAGAAAATCAGGGGGAAAGACATTATTTTAAAATGCATCTAAAGCCAAAAAATAATTTACCAAAGAATTCAAAACAAACAGCCTTCAAACTGACTTTCTCTGGTCAAACAAAAACTGGTATTTTTACACACTGTAATTGAACTGCTTTGGCAGTAACAAAGCCTTTTCTCTTAACTGGCCACAACGCAGATTCACCTACCCATCAACAGTGTAATGCACTTAATGGGGGACAAATCCAGAACTTCCATTCATTCAGTGCCAAATTGAAGTCCACAGTTCAGCCAAAGCTCACATGGTTGCAAGTCAGTTTTGAGAATTAGCTTTGACAGAATTTTGGACAATTGTGTTAGCTTTGGCTGAGCTGTGGAGTGGGGTTTTTGCACTAAATGAGGAATGTGAAGAAATCCCACTGTGGATGGAAAGCTGGTGCTGCATACTGTGTGTGTGTAATGGGTAAAAAAAAATATGGACAGACAGACTTCAAAACTCCCAATCTGTTCCTTTAGGGCCTCATCACAGGCTCAGTCGCTGTCAGAGCTAGAGCTCGATTTATTCCTCTTGCTGTCATTTCTGTCTCTGCCTTTTGTACTATCCGGTCTTGGTTTGGCCGGGCTTCTTCGGTCTTTGGATTTGGAGGAACTTTTTGCTCGGCTCTGTTTGCGTTCGGGACTCTTTTGACCCTTCCGTTTGTCATCTCTATCACTGTCAGAGCTGCTGCTACGTCTTCGGTTGGTATTTTCTCTGTCTCTGTCCTTCCTATAAGAGGACCCGTCTTTGCTGTGGTCTCTCTTGTTACTCTTGCTTCTGGAGCGCCTGCTTCTGTGCGAGTCTCTTGGCTTGTTTCTGTCTGGACTTCTTGTTCGAAGTTCCTTATCCTTGGATGTTGGGCGCCTCTTATTCTCCCTTTCGCTGTTGTGTCGTCTTTCCTGACTCCTGCTGCGTTCTCTGCCCCTCCCTCTGTCCTTTTCTCGTTTTTCTTCTTTGTCTTTTGATACTGCAGGCCCACTTCTATCCCTGTTCCTGCTACTTGATCTGTGCCCATCTTTTGTAGTTGTTCTTTCCTTGCTTTGAGACTTTGCCCTAGTTCTCTCACCATTTCTTCCTTTGGTATCTTCTTTATGCTTTTTATCAGACTCTTGGCCCTTATTTCTATCTTTATTATGATCAGATTCTGACTCCTTCTCTTTTTTATTAGCATTTCGGTCTTTGCTCCTTGAGAGACCTCTCCTGTCATCACTTTTGTGCTTCTGAGCCTTTTCTCTGCTTTTTGACCTCCTACTCTTTTCTCTGCTTTTACTGCGGCTTTGAGACTTCTCTCTTTTCTTTGCCTTGTGTTTGCTATGTTTTTCATCCTTCTCAACAGCACCCTCTTCTTTGCTTTTGGACCTATGTGACCGAGTTTTCTTGTCTTTTTTACCCTCAGCTGAGTGTTCATGCTTTGAGTTGGAGGTCCGTCTCTCTCTTCTTGGAGGTTTAGCGGCCTCATCCTTGGCCTCATTCATGTCACCTCTGTAAAATAGTGCAGAGTCAATGTCACCTACAGAACATGACAACTATGAAGTGAAATGACAGCGTTCATCAATGTTCTGAGCCAACTGATATATTCTGTTCTGTTTACTCAAACAGGAATGCTTCAGATTTTAAATGTAGCTGTCCAAAATGATTCGTGCTTCAATTGCATTTGACATTTGTAACTGCGTTCACAAAATTAAAATCCATTTTCACTTAAGCATGCAAATACATCATTGTGTTCTTGGCTGTGAGCATTGACAAAAACACATCAGGCTGGCTAAAACAGTGTGTTTACATACTGCTGAATAAGTCAAAGTGAGGTTATCTTACCGGTCACCCTTGATCCAGCGCTCTCCAGTGAGTGGCCTCATCCTTTGACGGTGCATCTCCTGACGCCAATGTGGAGGTGTTTCACTGCGCCGAAAACGATCTCTGGACCTTGAACGAGAGCGTGACGGAGTCCGATACCGCTGGATGGGAGAAATGACAAACCACTTACTTACTTCTGTTCTATACAGACTGGAACCAATACAGACACCTTACAAAATAAATTAAAATGTTTAGAAATGGTGAAATTACATGACACTGTTATTAGACGCAGTATGAATTGTAGGGGAAGGAGGACGTCAAAAATCGATTAAGTGCAGCGCCCGGACCGTCTGTGGCGTGCACACAACAGAGACCGGTGTGGAAGGAATGACTACTTAAATGTCACACAATCATTAACAGAGTTTTTTTTTTAACTTGCACACTGTGTGAGGATGGTGACACTCAATGCTTGACGAGCTCTCTGTGTATCCTGTGTGTGTGGCCGAGCAGCAGAACATGACTGTGAAAGTTAGTGGACAAAAATATTAGCAGTAAGTTTCACTCTGGTATTAAACGTGCAGTTTACTTCACAGTGTGTCCGTTAATCAAAGTATTGTTGTTTCCCCAACTCCTGGAAAATTGAAGGCAGTTAGTGCTAGCTAACATCTCCCTGTAAAGCACGTTTGTTGGCTGTTATGTAATGTCAGCTAAATTAGAAATGAAGTAATATTAATTAGTTGTATGTCATTACTAACGTCCCTAATACTTGTCCAGGATTGAGAACATCAGGTACAAGCTTAGACTAAACTAGTGTACAGCTTTCTCCTGTATACATACTGTAAGTTACATCCTGAGAATTATATTTAAGTTTTCAGAAGAGTCTGACAACTGGTAGTTAAAGGTTGTGACCATGGAGCTAAGGGTTAGTGAAGTAAATTAGAGATGCAAATCAGTCCTTTTAAGCTAATTAGATTTTCATTTGAATTTTAATGCACAAATTAAATGCTTAGTAATTATCCAGAAATCCTGTATAGTAAAAAAAATGATACATCAAGATAATCGTTTTATAATTGCAATGTAGCCCTCTGAATCGTAATCGAATTGTGAGGTACCAAGAGATTCCCAACCCCAAGGAGTTGTGGACAAAATTTTAGCCGAGCTCCTCTCATTGTTACAGCGCACCTACCCTTGGACCCCTGCCTTTTATCTTCCTCCCAGATCGTGTCATCACTAGTCTTCTGTGAAACGCTGACTGAGAATTAAATGCGCCAGTACTAGAGAGAGGAAAAAAAAAACAAGTCGTGAAAATTAACTGACAACTGCATTATGTTTAGAGTTTTGCTATAGCATGCCATTTGTCAAGCAGACTTACCTCTCTCTCTGCCGTTCCTCTTTATTTCGTGGCTCCTTTTCTGGCTCCTCATTTGACTTCTGGGCTGGCTGGGGGCTCCTCCTCATGAGGAATCGATTCTCTGGGATGGGTGGAATTTCCTCAGGACGTACAGTAGATGTAACCAGCTCTTCTTGTTCTTTCTCTTCTGCACTTTCAGCCTCTGACCTAGGAAAGCATTGCAAATCAGAAAATAAGACACTAGGTACAGTTTACACTGCAGACAGTGAAAATAAATGGAGGTACCTTTTCTTTTCCTTCTTCTTCTGCTTCTTTTTTAGTTTTTTCGCCTTCTTTTTCCTCTTCTTAGATTCTTTCTCTGATTCTTCAGAATCAGAGGAGGATGCGGATGAGCTTGCAGAGTCGCTAGAGCTACTGCTGGAACTGGAAGAGGCCCGGTCTTTCTTTTTTCCATCTTTCTTTGCTACAAACATTTAGAGTCTGTTAGAAGCGCTGCTCTATAAAATCTAAAAACAATATCCGCTGTGTCCATCTTGGCAGACAAATCACAAGTGGAAATTTGAAACTTATTTTTATTTTATTTTTTTAAGTAGGGACAATGCTTCACACAAACAAACCTTTAGATTTGGGGATGAGTTCTCCACAGTTCAAAACTTTCACATCAGCATATGGTCTGCTATTAGGATCCGTTTTCTGGCTTTCCATGGTTTGAACAACCTCTTGGCCAGAAATCACATGACCAAAAACTACATGGACACTGAGAAAATACAGTGGTGTTGATCTTTAGCTATGCTGATCTAAGACAAGCAAAACATATTGTGTAAATTGTGCACTATGTGATCAATCAGCACTTACCCATCAAGATGTGGTGAGGGTTTTGTTGTTCTGAAGTGTCACAGGCCATTCAAGAAAAAAATGTACTTCATTATTTGTTGGGTTTAGGCACAACACAATGAACTCATAATGCATGCACATATATATCACATACATACACATATATACATATATATATATATATATATATATATATATATATATATATATATATATATATATATATATATATATATATATATATATATATATATATATATATATATATATATATATATATATACATACATACATACACATGAGAGTATATATGCATATATAGATATAGAGAGAGAGAGAGAGAGAGAGAGAGAGACTAACACAGTGCTTACATGAAAAATTGTGATCCATTTGTATCTTTGCCTCTATTGGCCATAGACAGCAGGTACTCCTTGTTGTGTTTCACAGCAAAGCTTTCATCTGGGGGAAAAGGAGAAGATTGTACTGCCATCTTGAAGCCAACGCCGGTTTGGATAACAACTGACAGCTCTGACACTGGCCTCTTTACCTTCAAAAAAGCCTCCGTAGATGGATTCGCCTCCTCTTCCATTACCTACAATGTCAGTAAAAGAATAAAACACAAGCAAGGAGGCTGCTACAGGGAAAAAATGATGCCGTCATAAAACTTAATTTCTAGTCATTCAAATAGATTGGGTAGAGTAATGTTAACTGGCAGCTTTTTGATGCTATTAACAGAGATTTGCAGCCAGTAACTACACCCTTGCCTTCTTAAAGTGTGCCATATTTGGACTTAAGCCATGGGTGTTCTAAGCTAAGTACATCGTCCACAAACTTACACCTTTATTAACTCACCTTCACTGAAGTCTCCTCCTTGAATCATAAAGTCTTTTACAATTCGATGGAACAGACATCCTTTGTAGTGCAGAGGTTTCTGAGTTCCTTTACCAATGCCTTTCTCACCTGAATAAAACCACAGTATGTGTCAATATGAATCTGTGACATGAAGTAAAATGTTTTCTGACACATTCTTGTTGGAAACAAACAAACAAAAAACAGTATTCACCTGTGCAGAGGCATCTGAAGTTTTCACATGTTTTGGGACAGATGTCTGAAAACAATTCCACCACAACTCTGCCGACTGAGAGGAAAGAGCATCATTACTGTGTTAGTTTTGCTTATTCTGATGAGAAATTACTTTAAGTTCATTAGGTGAATCTCCCTAAAACGACTGCAGTCTAACAACATCATTGCAAAATATCTGACAGAAACCCTTCAAGACAGGTGTGGAATCCAGTTTATGGTCATTTTGGAGGCTGTAGTTTTAGGTGCTGTTGATTATTACTGCATACATAGAGGAGTTTCTAATATTTTGCTGAGCCCACATATGACAGTGACAGTAGACTAAATATTAGAAAGAATGCTTAGTACACTACAACACAACAGCAGCACAAACTAGTCTCCAAACTGATCTTACAGTTGAACCATCGATTACTGAAACGTATAACATTGCAGGGCTGTTGTATTATACTGCATTTCTAAAGTTACTAAAGTGAATATTTCAGTAAGTAAGTTAGCAAGTTTACATAAGTTTATTTCTTACCGAGCACATTACTGATTCCAATGTCAAGGAAGCACCGAGTGCGCTGAGTCTTGATCCCCATGATCAACTCTACTGATCAAACAGCTGAAAGTGAGAAACACACAAACACAACTTATTAATACCTTATCCGTAGGATATCAATTGACAGTCGGGATTATCTAAAAAATCTTGCACATGTGACGTTACCGGGTCTGACCAGCTAAACGATTTTAAATGCTAACTGAATACCAGTTAGCATTATTTTTTAAGTTTTTAGTTTTATGATGTAATACACATCATAAATGTGTTGACTTACAATACATCAAATTAACAAACGTTACTGACTCAGTTAACGCTGCGACGACAGCTTGATAATATGCAAAATTAGGCTGGCTAATGTTGGTTTGTTTATGACTCGCTAGCTCGGTTTAGCTAACTAGCAACGCCTTTTAAGTCCAATTTGACATGTGGAGCTGATTGCAAAGATCATTTTTTGTTTTAACAATTGCCCCGCTTACACACTCACCAATCTGGATTGTATCGCTATGCTTTCACGTAGGCACACCGAAGACAGACGTTAGGCCTGGTGTTAGCATTAGCAAGTTTGCCTAGCCTCCGCCAGACAACATGTACAGAGATTCTCCCTCATAATGTGAAACCATGTTACAATGTATTTTGGACTTATTAACTACACACACATATCGCTAAGAAGTGGTTAATGGGAAATCACATCACCTGGAAACCCAAGGATATCACTCCATACAGCGAGCACTTCTCACAAACGGAGAAAATTAAGTTTCATTCAGCGTTGCGCTCATAGACTGGTTGAGCTCAGTGTTTTCTAAAGATGGCGCGGCAGGGACGTCAATGGATCTGGAGGATGGTGCGCAGCAGGGCGCGCAGCTGAGGAAGCCTGTGAGGTGTGTGCCCTGATACTGACCTGGCAGGTATGAAAAAAATAAAGGGTATTGAAAGGGAATGGTAAAGATAATGGGAAAATTAGATCAAGGGGAGTCACATTGTTCTTTGCAATCTCAACTTAAAAAAGCCAGGTATTATTATAGTTCCAGAAGAGATTCTATTAAAATCTGTAGGTTGAGGTTCAGCATTCTTAAGTGCTTTTTGAGTGTAGGGACTCTGAAGCTGTTGATCATGTTTTAATGAAATGTAATAAATGCAATATAGAAAGGAGCATTTTATAATAAAGATTAACTCAACAACAACAACAACAACAACAACAACACCTGTCGGGTATAATAATCCCTCTGGCTTCTCAAACTCATTCATATCGCTCAGCTTCTGCATAACGGGAACGATATATAAAGAATCAGTAATGTGAGGTCAAGTGAGGGAAATCCGGGTCCTGTGAAGTTGATGTATAGTTTCTTTGGGTGATGCAGAAGGATAATTTGCGTTTGTGTGCGATGTGTTTACATCATGAAAACACCTGAAACCACTAACCCTTTAAACATCTGGTTGCCTTTCCTAAGGACACTCACGACCTCCCCAGCATGCGTGGGCTGCTGCTGCCTGAAAGTCAAAGCCCAGGGTTTAAAGATAACCGAAGTTCCTTATGTCACTGGCTACGGAAGTGAAACATTATAGCACACATGCTAGGTAATTTTGACTTTGAATGAGCGATTTTAATGACAATATTCTATTTGTGTTTGGTATATAATATTTGAATCTCTATAATCTGCAGAAATCTAGCTAAAAACCCAGTTAGCACCGCTAATCTGGGGTTGTCAGTCTTTTTAGGTGATTGTTTCTTCATCCACGTGAATATCGTGTTAGCAAACTGAGTTTAGCTACTGGTCGCTCACAGGGGTGCACTAAAGGAAAGTCTTATGAAATCTCTCAGAGGGTCTCTAAGCGAGATGAAATCGTCAGAACCTGAGGTCAGCATGTCACATTGAGCTAACATCACCATCATGAAGGGTTTTCTTTGTGCATACAATTAAAGTCATAATCAAAGATATTGTGATAAATGTTAAAATAATGTGTTTCTGTTCTTTTTTTCCAGTTGACACATAAAGGAGCACCTAACATCTAACGTACTGCTTCCAAACTGTAGCTTTGTGGATGTTATCTCAGCTGCCTGAGCCAGCCTGTTTATTTGACATTGAGGTGGACAGTGTGCTGGTACAATGAAGATCCCAGTGCATACTTAATTTGAGCCAAGGCATTGTGGTGATGTTGCGACTCCGGTGTGTGAATTCCATCCTTCATAGGCTCCTTCATGGGGGGACAGTGAACCGAGACCAGGTTCTGGAGCAACTTCGGGTTTGCTCTGCTGAAGATCAGCTGTTTGATGTGGTGGGCAAGAACAAGGCCAAGCTCACAGTGAGCCATGTCAGCTGGGCTGTGGGGATGCTGTGGCAGTTTCAGAAAGAGAAACCACAAATGCTCAGGACTGTCGAGCTCCTCAAGAACCACCCACAGTTCTTGACTCTTCGGGTTTTGGCGGAGAATAAAATAGCCCTTATGGATGATTTTATGTTAGTCGACATGCTTTACAGGTTCCTCAGGTACATTAAGATATAGACACAATCAGATTATGTGTTGTGCATTTGCATTAGGAAATAGTAATGATAACACTGTATTATTGTTTGTCTTTTAGGTTGAATGTGGATCCACATGACTCTCTTGTTCAGCAGTTGGTTTCAGAAGCATGGCTCCGAGTAGACAGGTGTGATTTGCATTCCATTGTTTTTTTGTTTTGTGTTAGTAAGGCTGCAACTAACCATGATTATTAAATATACCGTGATATAAAAGAGAGAAAATCAGCAATGCCCCATAAGAAGCTGTAACCAGCAAAAGCGAAGCATGTTGTTTGATACATTGACAAATTGGATATCAATTCTTGTTACATTTTCTGTCCATCCATTAGTAGATTAATTGTCTTGTGGATTTTTGCAGATTTTCAATGGCATCCCTGTCCAAGTTTGCCATCTGTCTAAGTGATCAGAACCTTCAACACAGTCCTCTGATGGGCCACATCGCCGGAATTGTGGATCAGAGGTTGTCATCTATTGATGATGCCAGGTTGGTCATGAGACAGATATGATCAAATACCTTCAAATATAACTACATATTGTGCATTTAATCTACTGGCCACGCTTTCCCAGGATCCTAACTACACTGATGATAAGCGTGTCCTCCCTGGTGTCTCCCCGGCTTCGGGATGCCCTCATTAGCAGGGCAGACCTTCTCCTGGATACCATGGATCCCTCAAGTTATAACAACCCGCGGAGAGTGGTGCAGTTCCTCCGCAACATTAAATACAGTCACCGGCCCCTGCTGGAGAAGTGCAACCGGATCCTCTTGTGCAACATTCCCAGGCTGGATGCAGAAAACATTAGCATCATCGTGGGGCTGTATCAGTCCCTGCAGTTCAACAACTGTGACTTCAGGCTTGCTGTTAAACAAAGACTAACAGAACTGATTGATTCAAGCACCGACCCTTTCTCCTTCACTAAACTGTTTGTCGCTCTGGCTCCAATGGCCAGCCAGGAGATCAGAGAAGGGTTCGTATCGTGGGGTGGTCCTTGAGTGTAAATCTAACCCTATACAATAATTCTTGAGTTTCACAAGTCTCCAATATGGTTTCTTCTTTCCCAGGTTGGAGAACACTGCCCTCCTGTTGGCAGATGAGCTCAACGCACAGCAGGCTCTGGCTGTAGCTGAAGCTCTAGAAGAGATTGAGAGCAGAAATCTTAGCTTACTGAACAAGTGAGTTCGACTCTCTACCATACAGCACCTGCCTAGCTTAAGAAGTGAAGCTGATATAATAAAGTAATAAATATTTTGGATATTGGCTAATATCAGCTTATTACAGAATTAGAAAAGTTCATTCTTGATCTTGAAAAACAGACCCGTTTAAAAGCTCTGCTGTTTCTTTCGATCACGTCCCATGATCTTCCTTAGCCACTGCAGTTGCCCAAATATCATGGACTTGTTAAAATTTTGATTGAAAATTAATTCTCCGTGTTTCCATTGCATTATCATAATGTTTATTTAATGTACTTATGTAAAAAAGACCTATATATATTGAAATATCTGTTAAATATTTTGTATTATTACTATATTATTTTCCAGAATCGCATCAGTAATCCAAAAGAAACTTCATGTCTACAAGCCAGTGGAGGTCGCCAGAGTCACCCAAGCCCTTTTTCTGTTGCAGTACCAGAACCCCGAACTCTTCACTAAACTAAGAAACATTTTGGTCAAGTAAGGGTTTGTTTCAGCTATTGTGTCCATTTTTATTCACATTTTGACTGAATAAAACATAGACTGATATAACTTTATCTTGCAGCTTTTTTGCAGCGCAGTGTCTTCCCCTACGAAGTCACCATGTTGACTCGCGTCCTCTCCATGCTGCCCTGCCCGCGGCTTGACGAGGGCGTGATCTCACGGGTGGACGCAGTGGTGTCTCAGTGCAGTCTCAATGACCTCAACACCATTTCTTTTGCCGTTGCCAAGTGGGTACGCAACGATGTCTCCTACCGCCACAACACCCCCAGCAAATACGTCCGTCTGCTGCAGATTCTGAACCGCTGCGGGCACGAGAGGCTGAAGACGGCTGAGCGGCTGGAACTGCTGCTGGAGGAGCTCAGGTACATTTCGGGAGAGTGGTTTGAAGAAATGCTGGTTGAAGAGACAATGGTCACACTGCAGAGGATGATGGACCAAATAAATTGGACCAATGTTCCTGAGCTGGCCCTCTTCCTAACAAGGATAAATCACATCTGCCCTCCGCTGATGGACCGCATCGCCAGTGTGGCCATTAAAGACATTGACAAGGTGCTGTAAGAGACATTGCAGTAGATTAAGTCTGGAAAAATTAAATATATAGTAACTGTACCTCTCCTGCATCATTTTTAAGATTCACCACTCTGCAACATATGCCACGCTGCTACCCTTCTCTGTCCTGAATTATGATTCTGCACAAGCAGACGAGTTGTACGATGTTTGTATTCAGCGCATCACTCCTCATATAAGTAAGTGAATCCGTTAACACATTTTTTTTTCTTGTTTTAAGCTTACACTAACACTTTATCTGTGTTTGTAGGTTCCTTTGACCCTCATCTGCTAGTTTTCCTGGCATACTCCTTGGCTGTGGCTGACTGTTTTTCTGAGGAACTAGTCAGAGAAATCTTCAGTATAGACTTTCTGGCAAAGCTGGATGCCCAACTAGAAAGTAAATTTGAAATACAGTTGTTAATATGCAACAGGAGCAAAATATTCATCTTGAGATTAAAGCACTACACACTTGTTCAATCAGAACTAGTGTAACTGTTCTCCTTACTTCTTACAGCCCTACCTGATGCCCTCAATATGCGGACCAGACAGCGCCTCATGGAGCTCAATCGCGCTGTGTGTCTCGGAGTGTCCTGAGTTCCAGGTGCCATGGTTTCATGAGCGCTACTGCCAGCAGCTCAGAAAGAAAGGTAAAACAATACACAGAGAAATTATTGTCAGGTTTTTAAAATGGAATTTAAAGGACTCTATACAATTCAATTGTGTGTCAAAATGTTTTTCAGTGAATGGCATTGTCAGTCCTGCGCAACAGCAAATCCACAAAATGCTGGGTGAAATTCTTGGTGGCATTAACTGTGTTCGAGTAGCAGTTGTCACTCCATATTTTTACAACTTAGGTGAGTAAGACTAGATCATTCTGCATCTCTCTGATATTTTATCACACCTATTCTATTCTATTCTGAAAAAGGATAAGTGGGAGTAGGAGCCTTTAGGCTTGAAATGTATCGATTCAGTTTCATTTCATAAATTGATAAGGAAAATACACCTAATTAATCAACCTAAAATGATAAAATTTACAGAACAGGGACATCAAAATGTCATGAAGACAGCAACAAAACAAGCATTCTCACGACAGAACACAAGCCATGCAGAACAACATGAAATGTCAAAACATCAGTACAAAAACACAGTAACAACAAACAAAGACTTTGATAGAAAGCCATGCATGCAACACATTGCAATAACACATAAGAAATAATAAAATACAGAATGATTATGTTGATATTGAAAAAATTTATATGAATGAATTTCACTGTATAACTATCGAACACAAGCTTGGTTTTCCTGCACTGGCCTCCAAAAAAGGATGGGATGTCATGTCACTGATGCTGGTAATGACTGAATATTGATCAGAGCGATCACAAACTATTAACTGTGTATGAAGCCAACAAAAACACAAGCTTGAATTTGTCCATGATATAGGCTTCGACAGAAGTGAATGGGAAACAGAGCGAGTACTCATAGCAGTCATAGGACGAAAGTGTAACGTGCATTTTGTCGTTTCAGACTTTGAATGCATACTGGACAAACGCCTGCAGCCGTTGCCCTACAGCGAGCCTAGCACACTCCAGATCTCAGACAGAGGAAAGGTTCGCTGGGGGACAAGCTCACTGGAAAACACCAGGGATGAGCTGGTACCTGGAGCTCAGCGGTAGGCGATACATTGGAAAACAGCCTGATTATTGAAGATGAATAATAAGACCACTCAGAAATGAAGTATGTTTGATATTCTGTTTTTATGTATCACTTAGAGTGGCTGTGGACTTTCTGGATTCAAAGTCCTTCTGCAAGAATTCTCACCATATGAAAGGTGAAGCCCTGATGAGGAAAAGACACCTGGAAATTCTGGGATACCGAGTGGTTCAGGTGAGAAAGCAGCATTTAAGATTGCCTGCGGTATTGTACATCATTTACTCGGAATCACATCAAATATCAGAGATCTTCCAAAAGACACTATAATTTGTGTTTTACAGATCCCCCACTTTGAATGGAACTCGATGGAACTCTCAACACAGGACGCCTGGAAGGAATATCTAAAGAAGAAAATCTTTAGAGAGCTTTCTTCTTGAAGGCCGTTATTTATTGAATAATGAAAGTAATGTAACATTATAAGGAACCAACACTGAGCCTTTGAGAATTTTTCAGGCTGAACGGCAGTATGTTAATGTACATCAAGTGCTCCTTAGTTTTAGTCATTGTGCATAAAGTTGACATGAATCTACCTCATTCATGTTAAGTGCAATTGTGTACTACGTGCTTTTGTATGAAAATGAGTATTTTAAATAAAATGTAACACTTCTTGGTTATATGCCCGTGTTGTTCATCAAACTGAATTCTTTTGTACTGTTACTGTAGATAATTTATTACAAGTTAAAATTCATGGTAGTTAATAACAGCTGTTAACATCAGCTGATACCACTGTCTGCTTTTGGTGAGTACTGTATATTAATTTACACAAATCATTCTAACAGAACCTTTAGTTGAATCCAGTCAGTTCTTTTTAGTTACTTTTCTCATACAAAAACAACGGTATTGTCTGGAAATGAATAAAATTTGTCATGAACATGCACAGGGACACAATATTTCTGCTCTTGAATATTTTCCATATTTTATGAGCTGCGTTAAAACTATTTACAATTGCTTCAAAACAAACCAATCTAAAGTGTAAAACACACACTGAGTCTATAGGAGATAAAATTTTAATATTAATTAGTTAAAACATACATGTTGTAATTGACTGCAGGAGGAACATCTCTAGATTAACAAAAGAAAACATTTCTATGCAAAACTTTATTAGTTAACAGTGAAATACTCATTTAATGGGTGGGGTGGTGGGAAATCCTCAACAAGTGATATATGTTTAGAAGATTGGAATCAACAATGGTCCAAAGAACAGCGACTGTTGAAGTTTAGACACTCATGACTTAGGAGAAACAAGCCAATTAAAACCATGATACATTTTATTATTTTATTCACAGCACAGGCAAATGGGACCTGTGCCCCATTAGCTCATTGTTGTCATACTAAATGACAACAATGAGCTATTAAATAAGAGCATGTACATTATAATCTGGCCTACAGTGGTAAAATTAAAGTCTCTTGTTTGTCCCTGCACTATTGTTACAGTTTGGGCATTCTGGCTGCATTCAGACGCATGGACACACAGGAGGCTCCAGCTGCATAACGCATCTCTTTAATCATGCCAGTCCACTGTTTCTTGTCATCTTCATACCTGGTAAGACAGTTAACAAGTGTTACTATAAAACGCTGTAAGAGCAGAGCTATCTGTGAATAAGAACGTGAACAAAATGACATTGTTCAGTAGCACATATTCTAAGATATAATGCAACAAAATGAACACATACTGCCAAATGTCAGTGATTTCACTGGGTGCACACTCTTTGTACTCGTTCTCCATCAAGGCGAAGCCTCCTACCGCGTACAACAGACCTCCACAGCTGACCAGGTTGATTGAACTCCTCTCCTGGGGAAATTCTGTGAAAGGTGACCACCTGCAACAAGGTGCAGCTTAAAATAAAGTGTTTCCCAGCAAGACTTCATTGACTTTTTATTTTAAATATAGATTTAAGTTGTAGTTCTAACCTTGACAAGGGGTCAAAAGAAAATTTAAGGAACAAGAAAGAATGCTGAGTGTCTGTTGAACAGTCTTCCTTTTAAAACTCCAAAAATGCTTCAAATTAAGCACAAGGATGAAAAACCAACCTTTGGTTTAACTGAGATGAAGGTTGGGATGTGGTCCCTTCCCTTCTGTCACAGCCCCTTTATAAGCCAATAAGGTTCATGCCCCCCTACCTCAGCAAAAGTGCATTTATTTTTTATCAGTCGTTAACAAAACAGGCGACTGAAACAAAACGGGTTAAATTTAAAAAGATTTGCAAAATGGCCTTGCTAGCATCATGTCACCACATGGATAAAATTCATGCAACGTTAGGTCCTCAACATCCACGAAATCCCCCTGAGGACTATGCGCCTGTCCCCCTTTTGAGCACCACTGATGTGAAGCATCCAAATATAGACAAAAGCTGCAAGATTTTATGAAAATTTGATTGAAACTTATTTGACCATAGTTAAAAATGAAAATGGTGTATAATAGCTTAACAATCTGAGTAGCCTGTTGTTTGTATTTCAACACAATAACCATCCATGCACAACACTTATACATGGATTACAAATATACAATACAAATAATATTATAAGCACATACTTGTTGGTCCCAAAGTCATAGGTTTCACATGTAGCTGTGAGGCCTTCTTCATTGACTCCCCCAGCGACAACAATCTTCCCGTTGTGGATAACTGCAGCAAACATTGATCTGAGCGTCTTCATGGAAGCAACCTCCTTCCACTCTGACCTCTTATGGTTGTAGGCAAACATCTTATTGGTTGCTTTACTTGAGACAGAATTATTCCCAGCAAGGGTTAATGTGATGTGAAAATCATATTTTAACTTAATATAAAATGTTTTGGCATTGCAGCTTACTTGTCATCTGTTTTCCCCCCAATGCAATACACCAGCCCGTTCTCAGACACCACACTGTGGCCGTGAATTTTCAAGGGCAACTTCTTAGTTTCAGTCCACTTCATTTTTCTAAAAGGGCAGATAAAGTGACAGAGAATGTGCTCAACAGTAAATGTGCATCGGTGCTTTCAGTTAGAAAGAGATTCTACTGAATGAGCACATCCAAATGTTTTTTATACTGAACTTACTCAGTGTCATAGCACAGGACAGTGTCGTGAGACTCGTTGGACTGTAAATCTTTTCCTGCTACAACAAAGATGAGGTTTTCAAATTCCCCCATACCAAACAAACACCTGGGGGAGGGCATGGGTGGCAGAGCAATCCATTCAGCGCTGAGACTGTCCAACTGAAAGACACATTTCAAGATTTTATTTTAAAGAAAATGAGGGAATTACTTTGAATGTATTCAGTACATATGCAATACAAATGTAATGTTTATACCTGGTAGTGGTAACACTGCAGTGGGTGTTCTTTGTCCTCTTCATCTACAAACAGTCCTCCCAACACATGCAGATTGTTCTTCTTTGATATCAGACTGACGTGGTTTCTGGGAATTTGCTCCGTCATTGCAGCAAGAAAACATTCATTCTCCTGGGCGTCATAGGCCACAGCAGCTGTGTCATTGATCATCAGAACCATGTCTTTGGCATACATGCCATATCTACGGTTATCATTTAGATAGCCGGGCAACTTTCCTTCTTCTCCCTCTTTACCATCTTGTCCCTTTATCTTGTCGGGCAGCTTCCCTGCAAATGCTTCCTTTACAACTTTAATTATTTTGAGAATCTCGGGGTTGGCCTTAATGAGGTCATCTTTCTCCACCTTTTCCTTGAAGTACTTCTCTGGGAGTAAACGGAAACGAATGTACTCAAAGGCCTCTTCAAGGGTTTTCACACGTTTTTCTTTGTTTTTCTTGATCCATCTCATGAGGGTTTCAAACACTGCCTCCTCTTTTTCAACATTCAACGCATCTGCTCCGATAATGGCAAAGAGTTCAGGTGGAGCGAGCTCTAGGAAGTCCTCATCTGTGGCTATGGTCTCAAACCGATCTGCAATGTAATCTCGAGCTGCCATTGCCAGCCTGGTGCAGTTCAGCAACAGTCCCAACCTGTAGATAGCAAGGCAGTTTTTAATTGACAGCTTCTTCTGGAGGTAATTCACACAAACTGTGAACACTGAGGGCACCTGGAAACGATTGGCAATGGCCAAAATATCCTGCACATTGTTGTCGTTGATGTCAATCTCTGCCGAGTACATGTAATTTACAATCGCCTCCATGACATCGGGATCCAGGTTCTCCAGGACAACCTCCTTTTTGTCAGCTTCCTTGCCGTCCTCTGAGAAGTACAACTCCCGGAAGTAAGGACTACAAGCTGCCAGGATGAGCCGATGGCAGGGAATGCTTCTCTCTCCAATCTTTAGGACACAGTCAATCAACTTATTCTCATTCAGAAGCTCTTTGAGTCCATCCTGCAGCAAAGTGGTTTGAAACAGACGGAGATCTTCCCTCAAGCCTTGGGGATCCATTCTGTCAAGACAGGAAGTGGGGCAGTTCACAGCAGATTGTCCTAGCTGGTGAAGACAGAGAACTATAGGCACCCAGGTCTGAAGCCTCTTCAATATAACCGTGCCCCCGCTAAATATAGCCAGCCACCCCATCCATGAAGAATTCAGGTTGGCCAAATCGGAGAGCTCACACAGCTGTCATAGAGTAAAAACAACTGTGGAGCCTTGTCACCCTAGTGATTAAGCACAACATTGTTGTATGGCCACACAGAAATAACCTAGAATATTTTCACTTCATTTAGTCCCTAATAGGGTGAATATATTATTTTTCCAAGAAAACACCAAAACACTTTTTAAACTTCACACAATGGAGGACTATTTGTTCCAGTACCCTGCTTTGTGTTCACAGATATTGTTGGCATTTACTACAATCATGTGTATTCTAGGGACATCTACACATGGAGTGAATCACAATTCCCTGATAGTAATGAACACTTCACAACAGTGTGATTCAGTGTTTGTGTGTGACGCATCCACAGGGGAGTTATCTAACAAGTAGACAGGATCAGTGAACAGCTGTTGCCACAGGAGGTGACAGTTTGTCCTCTTTTTAGATTTTTAAAATACTTTAGTGCCTTGTGCAGTTATGTGTTCAGACTGAGCTCACAGTGTTCTTTCCACATACAAATGAATTGTAAATTAGGTACAGTACAAACCTACTGCATTAATGTTATTGAAAGGTAAAAAAAAAGCACTCTCCAATATCTATTTAAATACATTTAATAGCTTTAAACAATACAAACTGCATTATATTTCACATTCTAAATCACTGCAAAAGTTTTGTAAAACTATACCCAGCATAAATGTGTCATACATGTAAATTAGTATTTCCGTTTTTATGAAAATGTATTTATGCATAAACTGTACAAATTTTAACCTGACCTACGGATAAATATACTGTTGCCTTTATAGTCATAATATGTACAGAGAGCACATAAATGTTTCATCTTATTTCAGCCCATAACTTCCCACAGTCCTTGGAGTGTGAAGCCGTCCTTCAGCTTTTCAATGGCGAGGCCCAGCTCCTCAGAGAAAACTGGCTCACGGTCTTGTTGCTTTGGAAAAGCCCAAAAGATGTTATTATGATAATGCCACATACAACATATTTTACAATTATAGCTGGACATAACATTTTATTGAGAGCCTTTACCTTATTTCCATCTGCAAAGTAAGCCTGTAGGCAAGCAACACACACAATTAATCAAAATAACTGGGACATGTCTGTAATGTTATTGTTGTATGATGAGCATCACTCTGTACAAACACGAGCACTAGGCAACAGAAATTTATGTTTGTTCATTATGCCGAAGGGCATGCGCTAACAGCTATTCTGAGAGTCTGAAAACTGAACCATTAACTCCCAGAGGACTGATGAGTCTAAGGGTGGCACACTCACAGTGAAAGCATCAGTCTGCTCATCGGGCTCAATTTCCACATCATCTGCAGGCTGTTCCACTGTGAGTTCTTCCAACGGCTGGGGCTGAAATCATTGTTAGAACAAACAGCTCTATGACAACAAAATCAGCTTAACTGGTGAAAAAGCAAGCTTCAATTGGCCATTTAAAACATTTATGGGAATGTAGATTTAAAAAAATCAGATGTTAAAATGACAGTAATTAAAAAAAATTGACATGTAGAGTATTTTAAAGTTTGTTGACAGTTTCAACAGTGTACACTTTCTAACATATTTTAATGTTTTAGTATTGAGCTGATGATTCTAATACTGTGCGCAGATGCCTACCTTTTCTTCCATTTCATATTCCACTCCAAAGATGGGGTTGGCAGAGTACACCTTATGCAAAGAGTTAATTTCCTTCAGCGCATCTTGAAGCTTATCCACAGGGTCAATCTTAAACCCGAGCACATAGCCACCACTCTAAAAAAAAAGAACAGTGTATTTGTGTATTATAAGCAACAAACCCGAATTACTGGTATTAAATCACTATATTGTGATCAGTTCAAGTGAATGTGACTCAAAGTGTAGACTAAAGCAGATTACCTGGCGTGAACTCTCAATTACCAGAGCCAAGCCAAATTTTGAGTCTCTTATTCTGATAGACCACTTAGGGGGGGAAAAAGACAAAAATACAATTAAAATACATATATCCTCAAACTGAAGGTAAAACAATACACGTTTTTTACAACAGAAATTAAATAATAAGTAGCAGCTCATGTACAAGGGTAAAGGGTAAAGAGGTGTCTGTCTATGACTGAAGTGAAACTACTTCAGTTAAGCCTGTATGTTATCACCAAAAACACAAACAATAAGTAACCACACAGAGATCCCATCACATACAGTAATAGCTGTTGTGTATGTTTGTTATGACATTATGTGAACTGGGCTGGTACATAATATTTTTTTTAAGTTATGAATACTACTATCTACATTATAGTGTCTGGACAAGCTAGTAGGTGCCGTGGACATTTTCTAATAATTTGTGAGTTTTGAAACATTTTGAGCCACAAATTGCAGATTTGGCCCATTTACTTGACAAGTCAGGTAAAAAGTGAGGGCTGGATAGGTAAGGTTATTTAGTGTACTGTACTTACAATCTGGAGGAAAGGAATGCTGACATTGAAGCTCTCATTCATATTTGCGTGCCACACAATCCGAACGTTGGTGATAAAGAAGGTTCCAAGGTTACCCTAAAAGAAAGAAGGAAAATGAACTCACTCACTAATGATCTCCAATAATCACTTCAAATTATCTGCCATGTATTAGATGTGGACTCTTTAGGAAGAGTTCAAACAACAACGTAATTAAATGAGAAAAATCACTTGTTACATTGTTAACTAACATTTTCATACAACTACTTGTTAAAAATGACAATGGAAAGTACACACACCTCAATATATTTAGAATGTGCAATGTAAATCTTTAACTCTCTTTATGTAGAGCTAGTTCAGTTAAAGTCTGAATGTGTATGTTGTCAGAGAAATTCTAAATAGGGGTGTACCTGATCACTGGATAAATTCCAAACTCCATTAATTTTATCATATACTTGCTCCCGGGGCAAAAGTCTTAGTTGCTTGTTTTGAATAAGAGCAGCTCGCAATTTCAGGTCCCTGTACATTTTAGATGTCTCATAGGCCCTGTAGCAAAAAACATTACCACATATTTAGTAGGACATACAGTATATGGAGAGTGTAATCTCTAATTGAACAATACCTCAGTGATGTTTTACCTGTGTACAGCAATAACAGAAGTAAAGAGTCGCGGACTTCCTGGAACCACATTTGTGAATATGAACTCAAATCTTGTGTTGTTGGACTTTGTCAAGATGTAGAGGGCTTCAGTTTGGCCTCTCAATTTCTGGAAAACAGCATTCAATCCATAAATTAGCATGTTAATCTATCTTTACTTCATTTATTATTTATTTCAACACCATCAACACCATAATGTAACAATGGTTCTGTTATTGGCTTTGTCCTTGCATAAATTAGATTGAAAATGGTTTCCACTTTAAAAGTGAATGACTTTGAGGCAATCAAGCATTTGTTTATTTAAGAAGTGGCTATGATATAAACAATATATGTGATGAAATAGAAAAAATAAACTCTGGACTTAATAAAATATTTAATAGTTATAGAAATAAAATAAAGGTTTACTTACTGAGTTAGCTGTCCTTGTTGTGATGTTGATGATGGAGTTGTAACCCACAGCTGAAAAAAACAACAGATTTGCATTTAGGTTTGTTAGATTTTTCATATGTTTTCATGCTTGGCTTGCCATGTAAGATCATTTAATGCCATGCATTTCCAAGAGAGGGCAGAAACATTCAGCTGCTGGTGGAGAAAGACTTACAATACAATATACAAATCATAAACCATGCAGGTGTAACGTTACTCACACAAATTGACTCTAGGTAGGGCCAAAGAATGCCAAATGATTCTCAGGTTTGTTACCAACAGTCGTCCTACAAAAAAAATGGACATCAGCAGTTATAAGGTGACCAGTCACACACAGATTAGACAGATAACGTTAGTTTAATCTTCAAGTTAGTTAACTACCTCGATCTCCGTTATTTCCTTTCGTGTCTTCTATAGAGTCCAGACAGTCTATTAGTGCTTCTCCTGGACGAGTTTTCATTTGCCTGTGTGATAGATTTGACAGATTTATCAGATAGACAGGTGAGTACTGAGGCTGAATTTAGCTAATTTAGCTAAGCGTATCACAGCAGGTTACAGTAATTTAATGCTAGTATTCAGCTAACGTTAGCCTATACATAAGACTAAGCTCCGGTAAACCGTTTTTCCACGATCAGATAAAAGCTAAACACAGTTATCTGGAAAGCCTTGTATTTTAGAAGTAACGAGACCAACAGGTGAATTATATCATTTATCTGAGGTTAACTTTGGTTAGCGAATTAGCGTTGCTGAGATAACTAGCTGGTACCGTAGTGGAACAATACGAATTTCAGTGAGGTAACATCAACTTACTGTGCTGTTATGTCGAATCTAACGTCTCTGTCTTCCCAGAGAGCATCTAAAACAGATGTCATGACTGTAGCTTAGCACTCCCTCGGGTTATCGTAGGTTAGTAATGTTTCCTAGCTTCCTATCTTTGGTTTACCAGCTAGCTAACACTGGCTAATCTGAAAAAGCCTCTCTAGCGTCATAATCACCGTGGCAACAGACGGCAAGCCACAAGGACACGGGCGTGGACCTGTTCCTCTTCTTCTTCATATGGATTTGCGGCAGTTTAGACGCCTCTACCTTTCTCAGGAAGTAAGTATAATGAGAGTGTTATTGCTTCAAAGGTTTATATATAGCCCTGTATCTATAATGACAGTGTTATTGCTTTAAATGTTTATATAGCCCTGTATCTATAATGACAGTGTTATTGCTTTAAATGTTTATATATAGCCCTGTATCGTGTAAGAACTGTAATACTACTTTGACAATCAAGTGGTGGTTGTCATTTTGCGCCAATATAGATTTAAGTGAGTATGACCGAACTCTGAAATCTGATAATCTCTTGAATAAAATGCTCCTTTCTATCTTGTATTTGTTACATTTCAGTAAAACATGTTCCACTCTTTCAGAATGATCACACTCACAAAGCCCATTAGGATGCTTTCCAATAACATGTAAGGACTGATTTATTTTTCTCATTTTATTTTCTCTGAATTTTCAATAGCGATTCAACTGTATCTTCTGTTACTAAATAAATAAACTAATAATAAGCTTAATAAACACATACAAAATAGGCAACCATCATTATTTTATATTTTATTATTTAAAACATACAAATAATTATTTCAGATGTACACACGCTGCCTGAATAGAAAGGCCTTTAATAGATGAATAGATGGGAATAGATAGTTCCCAGTTACCCTCTATTGCAGCTGCCAACAACAAACAGAACGCACGCAAAAGTACTCCGCAAAATCACATATAAAACAAGGTAAACAAACATCTTATTATTACTGTCTTGCTAGAAATATATTTAGTGTATGTACTGCATGAGGTAAAGGAATGATCTACAAGTACATTTAAAATGTAATGACTTTTTATTTGTCAAGCCAGAGCCAGGCCCTAAATATAGAATTTCTTCTGGTGTATCAAGCACAATACAATTTCTTTGAGGTAATAAAGTCTGTTTTTGTGTAGAATAAAACAGCAACAGGATATGATTCCACTGATCACTTTTTAGCAGCGTTTTGCTGTTTGATCAAAAAATGCATTTGTGTGTGAGGACAAAAGTCCGAACAGTGCATTCAATTTTCTGAACATAACTGACAGAATGCCTCAAAATCAGCGGATTGTAGAGTAGTAAATTCCACTTTCTGTTGGCTTCTTCTTTTATCCTGCTGGGGGACAAGACAGTAAGTAAGTGAGTAAGTAAGTAAGTATATTATTTAGAAAATAAATAAGGGAATGTGACCATTTGCTGTTTAAAATGAACAAAAGGTACCTGTTCTGAATAGAACACAAGTCTCCTTGCATTCGTCTTCTGTTTTGTAACGGTTGTCATTTCCACCACAGCCTCCATACCAAAATTGTGCACAGGCATTTGCCTGCTTGTCATAGTACCACCAGATGCTATAGTTCCGGCAGGTGCCTTGGTCCAAGCTGAGGGTACAGCGGAAATCAAGAACAGGGGCTTCTGAAGAACAAAATGGTGTGTGAGATCCACATTTTCCAATGAGTACTTGTGTATTCAATGAGAATAGGCCCACAACAGATATTGTGATTTGTCATATTAGGAAAAGCACAGGTGTTACTAATAACATTAATGATGGCTCTGGTACCTTGAAATCTCCCATTAAGCCAAGCAGCTAAATGCAATCCTAGATTTCATTATTTACACTTGTGCTTTCCCTACTTTGACATGTCAAAATCTCCTCTGTGAAAAAGCCTTATTGAGCAGGAGTGCAGAACTTACCTTCAGGCAGGACAGGACTCACCACAGGCTGCGACTGAATAGAGTTTAAAGATGAATCTGAGCGCAGTGTTGATGAAGATGTAGACGATGATGAAGATGATAAGACTGCCTTACTGGAGACCGAGCTTTTCTCTCTCACAGGCAATAAAGATGTTGTTTTGTTAACTACAGCTATAGTACTGCTGCCCCATGCATGGGCTCTCAAGTCTAAATCTTCCCCATCATCATCTTCATCCACCACCTAGAGTAAGACAACAACATAAAAATTCATCAGTATTGCGATGACTTTTGTCCTATCAGCAAAGAAAATGAGATCAGTGTAGAACACAGAATGAGTTTTCAGCGAAGACCTGAACAGGGAGAGGATCAGCACTGATGGGCAGCGTGAAAGTGTCTCCACGGCCTCGGCTGTTGGTGCGTCTCTGATTTTGGATGTCCTCTTGGTGATTGTAACCATTCCCGTTGTTCCCATATCCATTGTTTCCATAAACATAACCATTATTGCCATGGCCATTATTTCCCTTGGTGTTCTCTCCATGTCCATTGTTTCCATTAGTACCAAGCACATGCCCATTGTTGCTGTTCCAGTGTCCATTTGTAATGTGATTGTAAATAAGGGCACCATTTTCATCTTCACAGAACTGGCTGACAAGTTTAGACTCCAGTGCTGAAAAGAGAAATTAAGAAATCAGATAACTTGGCACTAGGCAATTTACAAGCCTATTTATAGCAATTTATAGCCTAGCTATATATTTTAATGAACAAACTGCTGAAGGTATAATATTTACAACATCTGACTGTGATTGTCACCTGTTAGAGTATTGAAGTCGTCAATAAGGTACATGTGTTCGCTGTCGGGGTCAGAGGCAATGAGGTTGAGTTCTCGCAGGAATTCAGCCTGCGTAGGATCAGAAGAATTGACAATCCCCAGGGCATACATCTCAATGTTTGCAGCATGCGCTTCCCTTACAGCTATGTCAAGTTTGACAGGCTCCCGTTTGTCAGCTTGACCGTCAGTGATGACGATGGCTACTTTTCGGACTCCAGGCCGAGAGCCGAAGAAAGCTTCCTGAGTCGCCTTTCTGATGGCTGTGCCAGTGTAGGTGCCCTCACCCATGTATGGCATTGTCCTGATTGCCTGCTTAACATCCTGTTTGGTCATGTAGCGAGCCAAATTGAATTCCAAATGGACATCCAGACTGTAGAGGACCAGTCCAATTCTGGTGGCGTTACGTCCAACTGTGGTCCGGTCCACCAGCCTGGTGACAAAGTCCTTGATGATTTCAAAGTTCTCTGGGCCGACGCTCTCTGAACTGTCGATGACGAACACAAGTTCCATTGGCCTTTCTTTGCACTTGATGCCACATCCTGAAAACAATGAAATACTGTTACCACTTGACAACTGTCATATATTCTAGTTTACCTAACCACCTTTAAAGCTACACTAATCAGTATTTTTATTGTAACAACGGAAAAAATAACAATGTGTAATGTGAAACGGGACCCTCACAATGATAGATGATCTGACTCTGTAGCTCCCCTCAAGTTTACAGTGTCTTTCAGCTCATTGTTTTCATTTTATGGCTCACAACTTTGTTGCTTTGGTTCACTCTCACCATTCTCATAACCTCATTTCAAGACACGGCAGGTGGCTGTTTTCAGTAAAACCGCTCTAAAAACCCACAGCAGACAGACAAAATTAGCGGCTAAAAGGAGAGAGAATGGACTTACATTTGCCAGGTGGAGAAAAACATGAATTCAAATGAATGTTAATGTTGCTCCATGTCTGCTGGATGTATAACTAGGCAACCATTTACTAACATGTTTGCAATTTCTCATTTTTTAGAAGAGAAATTAGAAGTTGATCACATGTGTAACTGTAACAGTTTGGCCCTACTGCTATAAAAAGTGTACAGTGGATAGAAAAAGTCTACACACCTTTGTTAAAATGCCAGGTTCTTATGATGTAAAATAACGAGACAAAGATAAATCATGTGAACTTTTTCCACCTTTAATGTGACCTACAATGTGAACAATTCAATTGAAAAACAAACTGAAATCTTCGAAGTTGAAAAATGAAAAATAAAAACCTTACAATAACCTGGTTGCATAAGGATGGGGATGTGGCTGTGTTCAGAATTAACCAATCACATTCAAACTCAGGTTAACTAGAAGTCATTACATGCCTTCCATCATTTAAAGTGACTTTGATTAATCACAAATCAAGCTTAGCTTTTCTAGTAGGATTTTCCTGATATTTTCTTAGTTGCATCTCCGAGCAGAAGCCATGGTCCGCAGAGAGCTTTCAAAGCATCAAAGAGATCTCATTGTTGACAGACATAAGTCAGGAGACCAGTACAAAAGAATTTCCAAAGCATTAGATGTACCATGGGACACAGTGAAGACAGTCATCATCAAGTGGAGAAAATATGGCACTCCCTCCGAAATTGATGAAAAGACGAAAAGAAAACTGGTCAGGAAGGCTTCCAAGAGCCCTACAGCAACATTAAAGAAACTGCAGGAATTTCTGTCAAGTACTGGCTGTGTGGTACATGTGACAACTATCTCCCGTATTCTTCATATGAATGGGCTATGGGGTAGGGTGGCAAGACGGAAGCCTTTTCTTACAAAGAAAAACATCCAAGCACGGCTGAAGTTTGCAAAAACAAACATCAAGTCCCCCAAAAGCATGTGGGAAAATGTGTTATGGTCTGATGAAACCAAGGTAGAACTTTTTGGCCATAATATCAAAAGGTATGTTTGCGCAAAAAACAACACTGCACACCACCCAAGGAACACCATACCCTCAGTGAACCATGGTGGTGGCAGCATCATGGTTTGGGGCTGTTTTTCTTCAGCTGGAACCAGGGCCTTAGTCAGGGTGCAGGAAATTATGAACAGTTCCAAACACCAGGCAATTTAAGCACAAAATCTTCGTGTGTCGGTTAGAAAGCTGAAGATAAATAGGAAGTTCACCTTTCAGCATGACAATGACCCAAAGCACACATCCAAATCCACAAAAGCATGGCTTCTCCAGAAGAAGATTCATGTTTTGTAATGGCCCAGCCAGAGCCCAGACCTGAATCCAATTGAACATCTGTAGGGTGATCTGAAGAGGGCTGTGCACAGGCGACGTCCTCACAATCTGACAGATTTGGAGTGCTTTTGCAAAGAAGAGTGGGCAAATATTGTCACGTTGGCACAAGATGTGCCATGCTAATAGACTCCTACCCAAAAAGACTGACTGCTGTAATAAAATCAAAAGGTGCTTCAACAAAGTATTAATCTAAGGGTGTGCAGACTTTTCATTTTTCACCCTCAAAGATTCAATTTGTTTTTTCAATTGAATTGTTCACATTATAGGTGGAAAAAGTTCTGAAATGATTAATCTTTGTCTCATTATTTTCATATCATAAGAACCTGGCATTTCAACAGGGTTGTGTAGGCTTTTTCTATCCACTATAGCTTGTACTGTATAATACGGTGCTGTCAGAATCTGAACCAAACCAATTACATTTGAGAATGAAGCACCTTTCGTACTTTCTTGTACTTTGGCTCTACATACAGGCCATTTGTCAGTTCAAACATATGTCCAGTTCATTGCATATTATACATTGCCATGTATAATATGCTTTCCCTTTTGAAACCTGATACTTGTTCACGATTATACCAATAATCTAGACTTGGCTTGTAGTCTTACCGCAAATTTCTTTGATCAGCTTAATTATGTCTTCTCTCTAAAAAATAATATGAAAACATTTCTATTAGTACAAAATCACGTTGATGTATTTAATGTTCAAACATTGATTGAAATAATGACTTACTGTGAGGCCTGGGTCTCCTTTTGCTCCTGGCCTTCCCTGGGAGAAAAGTTGAAAACAACATTACCATTTCCATCTCATCAGCCACACAGCTGATCTGAAAAAATCATGCCTCTTCTTTATGGTTCTCTCACATGTTAATCACCAGCAGTTTGTTTTATCAATCTCATTCATCGAGTAGTACAATGTCAAGTGAAATAGATTTTATTTAGAGCTATTTTATGAGTGATCTTCATCTTGATCTCAACAACTTCAGGCCAGTGTCTATCTTCATTGGCAGTTTGATTATTTATTTGAGAAAGTGGAGTATATAATCTGTTCTGTTTACCGCTTCACCAGGGTCTCCAGGATCTCCCAAGTCTCCTTTTGTACCTTTCATTCCCCTCTCACCCTGTAATCCACGATCACCCTGTAACAAGTGAAGAGTAATTCATCAGTCAGAGACCAGTTCAATAGATATCAATAAAATGTTTGAAAGATACGTGTAAATCTATCACCTTAGAGCCAGGAAATCCATCTCCTCGAGGCCCTCTAGGCCCAGTCATACCTTGAGATCCTGGCTCACCCTGAAATGAGATTTTACTGAATCATACAGGAGTGTTCCAAGCTCTTGGTAGATCATAAATTATTATATTTTGTCCTGCAGCTAGTTTGTCAAGCAGTTACATTGAGTAACATGTCAACACCGATTGAGCGATATTGCATCGCTCTTACTGTGAACAAGAAAGCACAAATATGAATTAATCCTGATTATGAAGAGCTTTGCATGAACTGCATGATAAACAGTAAAACAGTGGCAACATTTACCTTTGGGCCTTGAATACCCTCTCCTGGTGGACCAGTTGGACCAGGAGGTCCTGACCTCCCAACACTACCCTTGAATCAAATGTTTAAAAGTTGTCAGACCTCTGGTTTATGACAAAAACCACCTGCAAACTTGCATATTGTAAATAATCATAGCAGAACATTTGTCTTGTTGTCAAAGGTTTAATTTGTGTAGGTATTAGCTATGATTCAGATGTGAATATTAATTACAATTCGATCAAGGTTTTGGCTAGATAATGTTTCTTACAGGTGGTCCTTGTAATCCCTCTCCAGGTGGGCCGGGCAAACCTGGCAATCCTCTGAATCCAATGTCACCCTGAAACCGATAATGAAATTATCAAATGCACTGTGAGCATCCCCGTGCAAAAAAAAGACAAACCAAAACACATGTACACACAAACCTTGGGTCCAGGAATTCCCATTCCTTCCAGGCCCGGCTCACCCGGTAAACCTGGCATGCCTGGAGGACCCTAAAATAAGCACATAAATAAGTCAACTTGCACAGGACTTCCTGGTTCCAGAATTTCAGTGTGCAAAATGTTAATGATACACACCACAGGGCCGGAGATGCCTTCGCCTTTTGGACCAACTGGACCTGGTAAACCCATATGGCCACGGTCACCCTGGTTAAACAGAAATTAGTGATGAAGACCACAACATTATGCTGATTGGAGCAATATGGTTAATAAATGTTCTAAAACATAAAGGTTACAGTGTTTACCTTTGGACCAGGTAACCCATGGCCTGGTTCCCCAACAGGACCAGAGGGACCAGCAGGGCCTACATCACCCTGGAGACAAGACAACAAAGTCATAGTGATGAAGAATGGTATCAATGTTTTTGCATCACATCAGACCTTATCTGGCAGTTCTTCTAGCTGCCTGCTGCTTGTCAATCTCTGTGCCAAGATCTGTGTTTGATGAAGCAGCTTTATTCATTTACCTTTGGGCCTGATATGGACCGTCCTGGCTGCCCTGGCATGCCCTGCTGGCCTGGTATCCCGCGTTCACCCTAAAAGTGGAAGTTGGCAAGAGACTTAAAATCCAATTCATGTTTGTCTTTATTTTAACAACACTTGTTTTTTGGCTCTATTTAGAGCTGCTTATACAACTTAATCACGGAAGCTATCAAACCACAATAAATTCTTACCTTTGGCCCAGAGGGTCCGGAGATCCCAGGAGGACCATGTAACCCACGGATGCCCCTCAGACCCTGGTCACCCTGGGAGGGATTGCAGCACACATCATCTGATTAACAAGTGTTGTGATATAAATTCTGAACTACATAAGGATGTGTAACCTAAAAAATACCTTCTCCCCTTGAATGCCAATTCCTTGAGCTCCTTCTGGACCTCTTAAACCAGGTAAACCAGGCTCCCCCTAAGAGAAGAGAGGTAGATGAGATATAGAAACAATTTTTTTTAAACCCACAACAAATAACTCTGAACACAAAGGAAAGGAAGGTAGAGTTCAGATACTACTAGGTAGTGGACATTTTCCACAAAGTTGGCATAATGTCCTTTACCTTCTGCCCTGGTGCCCCATCCTCTCCTGGAAGACCATGCAGGCCACCCAAACCAGCTGATCCAGGCTCTCCCTGTAACAGTAAAATCGTATTATTTGATTTTTCAGTACAGTGGCACTCCCCATATGTTATTATACACAAGAACTATTTTGACTTGTTCAGGACATAAGTTGTCTTACCTTTGGACCAGGCTCACCAATGCCTCTCTCTCCTGGAGCTCCCTGCTCTCCTGGTAAACCTTGGTCTCCCTAGGAATAGAAATAGCAGGGAGACACAAAGTATATTGATGTTATATCCAAATTATAGTAAAGTTACAACCTTTTTCGAACCACAAAAAATACTTAAAAACCTAACCTTATAGACAGTTGATTTGCAGTAGCTGTGTAAATTCAACTTCTGTCCTTTGTGTTTTGTACCTTGTTTGCTACTTGTTCATTCATACAACAGGAAACTTGGAATGAATGGAATGAATGAAAAATAGATTGACCTGTTAAAAAAGTTAACGATCGTACCAGCTCTCTCTCTGACCTTGCAATCTTGCATTTCATACAGTAGGTTTTTAAACAAACCTTAGATCCAGGTAAACCCTCTCCTGGAGGTCCTCTGACTCCTGGTGGACCTCTTGGACCCTCGACTCCCTGAGGAGTAATAAAGATTAAAGAGACTTCAGTGCAGAATGTCCGACTCTATGTGTCATTGGAACATTGTGAAAATATAGATGAACCTACCTTCTCTCCCTGTATGCCCACTCCTGTCAGCCCAGTTGGCCCTGGAAGACCTGGAGGCCCCAATTCACCCTGGAAATAAAACACCTTAGTCAGTTTAATACAGAAGTATCAGTTTGTAGTAACTCCCTTACTACATGTGTGCATATGTTAGTTATTTAATCAATATCTAGCAATAAGGTATATAATAGATGTTTAATAAAAAACACGATACGACACGATACACATGCCAAAGGTTTCACACTATTCATAACCGATTAACAGATAGCGGGAACGATCCAAGAAACACAGGAATCTGCCAGCAATGGTAATGAAGAAAAAACGGCACGGTAAAAATGGATGTAAACAATGCAGGTTTTAAAAAGTTTTTAAAAATCTACTTTGCACATGTTTTTTGAGAAAGGAAAAGCAGTCAACAAGTTTGCTAGACGTCCGTGACACACCATGTGTTTTGGTGAGCAAAACAAAATGTAAACATGACCTTTGTTGGTTTACAACAAAACTTCACAGGGCTCCTTTAATTAAAATGACTGAACCTGTCTAATCTCATCTGTAGACCTGAGTGTTTGCAGTATTGCACTCTTTCTTAGATGATGAATTTATAAAACCAACCATTTCTCCTTTGATTCCTGCACCCTGCTGTCCCTTTGGCCCCCTGGGTCCAGGGAGCCCGCGATCCCCCTGTGGAACAAAACCAGGTCATCTGTGTTAGTTACATCACAGCCACTTGCTGTTGGTTCACAGCCAAGTCTGCATTGTTCTCAGTGAAGAGAGAATATGACAGAAGAGCAGGTTGGCTCCTGTTACCCTCTTGTGGTTGATTTAAAAAAACAGAAAGATTGTACAAGTTTTTTCCTGTCTTTGTCAGTGAATTATGAAGTGAAGTGGTTGCTGATAGGAGCAGCCTGAACAATATTCAAGTGTAATGAAAATGAAGACACACTAATTTTGTGTGTGTGTGTGTGTGTGTGTAGAAATGAGAGGATATGATCTCTGACAGAAGCACTCTGATCCCTTTTTACAAGAAGCAGAAGACATGTAGTTGCTTAAGGACACTTTCAGTGCTCACTTTTCCAAGATTTCTTTAAGAAGTAAAAGTATGATTACATTTCTTTACAGAGAATCCTCAACAAACTCATAAATATGCTCTTCCTATTGTCAATTTTACCCACAAGTTCTGTCTTGTGAGAAGGTATTGATGCAATTCTTTTCAGTCTTACTTTGTGGTTAGTTTTTTTCTGTGCTGCTGCACAAAAAGACATGCTGTTATCAGTAATTACCTTCAGGCAAATCTTATACTTTAAGCCATATACCATTGTGCCTGGTCGTGCATATCTTGTCAAACTCTTGGATGGTATTTGCGTAGTAAATTATAAAACATAATGTCACATAGTGCAACATGTTGCAGCATGGTGAAAAAAATACAGTTTTTACAGGCTTAACAGATCAACATAATGACAAGTAATGCTAGAGTGAACACCTGAGTTGTGAGTCAGTGAGCTGTAACAGAGTGAGATTTGGCTTTGACAGATGCAGGCCATGAACTGCAGAATGACCTCTAGTCAGATATCCAGTGTGCTTTGTTGTTAGTGGGTTTTTTTTGGTCTGACAGGTATATCTATAAGTGGTGCCAGCTACACCCTAAGGATTCTAGCAACTGATTCATCCCATGTTTATGCACGTAGGTTGTAAACATGGTCAACCTGAAAACAGTTGGTTACTTGTAATGGATAATTTGGATTAAGCAGTTATAATTTATGATTGTTTTTTTTAATATACTAGAGATAGGTCCTTCTAATCAATTAATGGATATCTGTAGCATCTACTTTTATATTGATATCAGGTTGACATTCAGTAGAGGAGCAACAACAAAGACTAAAATTTAGTCTTTGCTGTTTAAATTTAGTAACTGAATCAAAGGAATGGTTCATTTTCAGATGGGGACCTTTGTTACATGTCATCCCCACTGCTCTATCCCAGTGTTTCCTGTCAACTATAGGGAACATAGGGGGAAATGAAATATCAAATGAATGATCCATAACCTTAGAGAGTGTTAGAGTGGAGCAACTTCTGGTTCTTCAGATATTTCCTGACTACTTTAATGTAATTGTCTGCCTAATTTAGGTTTTAATTACTTTTCCGGCAGCATTGTGCATGAGATGTACGCAGTTTCACACACCTTCACTTCACTGGGGGTTAAGTGCTTTGCTGAAGAGCACCTTGACAGAATAATTGATAGATATGGATAGTGACATCTTTGCTTACCTCAGTCTTTCTATTTATATTTTTGAAAAAAATGTCCATCCTGCCTAGTGTCCTTGTATACCATTGACATGCTCTTTTTTAAATGTATGTGGTCATATATTGAACCATTTTGACTCAAGGCAGCAAAATGTGGACCTTTACAGTGGATGACTAATGTAATAACAAATCATCAACAGTGCATGAGTAATGTAAGACAGTTCTCTGTAACAATTTACATTTATCAATATTTTTGAAGCATTACTTGATGAACAACAAATTACTCATTGATGTACTTCATTTGTAACTCATATTGTGTTGCATGTAATGTTATCTAAGATTTGAATTGTTATGTCTCTTGCTGGTTGACAGAACTTTAGCAAACCGTTGCGGTGTGTTCTAGTTTTCACCTGGACAAAGTTAATTGTTTTGATGAGTCTCTAAAATAATACCTTTGGTCCGGGAAACCCCTCTCCTTGTGGTCCTTTTTCCCCTTGAACACCTTGTGGTCCTTGAGGTCCCTAAACAAAGCCAGAGTATACAATATGTCACCCAAACTCTGGTCAAAGAACCTTTATAGGCTTATGGGCTTTCTCAACAGATCACATTTTCCACTGAAACCAACATGGACATTGGACAGAAACAAAAACATCCAACAGTTTGCCATAGCAGAGATTCTGTTTCTTCTTCACTTACAGGAAGACCAGGTTCACCAATTCCAAGAGGACCAGGAGGACCTGGTCGGCCCTGGAGTCCCATGTCACCCTGCAGATTTACATAGTTACATTATTTAATAAGAGAAACCTAAATAAAAGCAAATTAAAAATAAACACTCACAAAGTACAAGAGAATATTTAGAGGATAATCCATTTACTTTTGGCCCAGGTAGACCAATACCAGTTTCCCCTTGAATTCCAGGAGGGCCAGCTGGGCCACGTTCACCCTGTGATAACAAACATAATAAGGCTTAACAGTAGTATACATTTAATCTTAAATCATGTATCAATATAGCAAAAGGACATGAGTCCTGACAGACAGGAATCAGCATCTTTGAGCTGGGAAATTCTGTTTCTGATTCTGAATATAACAAAAAGACATGAGTCCTCAACTGTAAATTAAATGTCTATGTCTTTCATTTATTGTGTAAAAACACTATGTTGCACCGCTGAGAAGTTCTAACTAACTCAAAACTAAATTTGTTCGTATATACACACTCCCTTTCACACACACACATACACACACACATGCACACAACACACATGCACACACTCCTTTGAAGCAGAAGTGAATGCTGTAATCCCTTTTGGTGTTATATTTGGTTCCTTCCTGCAAGCTGGGATGAATAAAAGCCAAAGTTGAGCTCCAGTAATAACTCAAAGTTCAAACAAAGGTGTCTCTAAATAACAAGGAATGCTGTTGGAAGCTCCATCAAAGCTTGGATTAGTTTTAACTAAAACAAATGCAGAGCCATGTAATCATTTAGCTTGTTTTAACAAAATTTCTTGTAAATTTAACCTGAACAATTAATTTAAGTGTCATCCTCAATTCATTGTGAGGACTTTGGAGAGGCACACTTAAAATTTCACATTACATATGGATTTTCTTCTAGAAATACAGTATATAGCAATAAAATGAGTATGTAAAAAGGCTTGTCTTAAAGGAGTCTTTTGTATATATGATCACAAAGTATACAACATAGGGACCACCAAGAGTCCTGTAAATCTTTGCAAATGCTTCCTACATGTCGTTACATGGCGAGACACTGAGCATAAACTGACTTTCCATGTACGTTTTTAACTGCAGGTCTTGTTGGAGAAGGTGACAGTGCTGTAGGCACTTCCTAGTCTGTGTTTAGAAACAGGATACAAGCCATTAAGAGAACCTGTAGTAAGATTTCTGCTGATGGTTCATATGCTGGTGAATAACAGTAATGATAGGGAAGACTTTGGCTTATTGCCAAATGTTCACACAGGGGTATATTAACAGACAGACAGATCTCTTTGCTGCTTGGAAAGATCAGGGTGATAAAGCTCCAACCTCATGTTTGAATGAATCATGAAAGGAAATGTAAAGGTCACAGCAGATGTGCACAATAAGGTAAGTAAAAGTTGTTCAAAAGGGGCTGACCTGCTTTCCCTGAGGGCCCTCTGGGCCAATGTCTCCATGTGGTCCTGGTAACCCCTGGGCAGAAACAACACACAGCCATTAATAAAGAAATATCAGGAAACATTTGGACATGTGTGTGTACAAGTGTGTCAATCTGTACGGATAGAAGGAAATAATGACATGATTCTGCAGCTGTTTTCTTTCATATGAAGATAATTTTCCTGTAGTATGTCTCTCTTTTGCCTGCTTGTTAAAACAATATAAAGTGTTAAAAATCAAAGACAAGCTATATAAACATGTATATTTACTACTAAAATATTACTGACCTGCAGACCTCTAAGTCCTCTTGTTCCAACTGAACCCTCAGGACCCTGAAGCACATCACACAGCGATAAGAGAAATACCACAAGATCAAACACAGTATGTACAGTAAGTAGGAATTAACCAACTGAAAACATAATATTTAGTGTGTGTAATGTCAGCGGTGTTGTCATACCCGGTCTCCTTTGATTCCTGGAGTACCACACTCACCCCTCTCACCCTGTGTACAAGTATGGTATAGGCTTGAGTTGTTTCCAACAAATATAATGTTATAATTTACATTCATTTAAATTACCTACCTTCTCTCCTTTGTAACCTGGTTTCCCCTGAAAATAAAATGAATGAGTGACCAAACTACACAGACAGTTCTGAATATTTTTTACATTTTTGTCATGAATAGTGCTATTTACCTCAGCTCCCTCTCGCCCAGGAAGACCACTTAGTCCTGCTTCACCCTGATATGACAGAAAGTACACAACCTCATTCTATCAATGAATCAGAGTTTATACAAGCTACTGTTAAGTAAATACATTAACACAGAATAGACAGTCTGAAAATACAGCGAATACAAGAGAAACAAAAAAAGAAAAAAAGAGATGAAAAAATTAAACCACTGTCACCTACTGTAAGATCAACATTAATGGACTGAAAACACATTTTAAAACAGCTGACCTATAAGTCCTAAGAGAGTTGTTATTAAATAAATTAGCTGTTTATGATTATTCATAATATATGAGGCATATTCTAATCATTTTAAACAGATAATTTTAACAGATTAGTATTTCATGGCTAGTTAATATTCACATTATGTGGCATGTTTTACAAGCATGAAAATGGACAAAACTACAAAAAGTCACATAGTCAGATTAATATTTGTGTAGATTCAAACACTTTTTTAAATTTTAAAAAACGAAGGATGTGACTGTAAACCAGACTTGGTACAGAAATGACAAATGCTCAATCACTGATTAGGGGTGTGTAGGTGGAATAGGGAGGGGTGTGGTCAGAAATGTTGTATGCCACAACATCCAGTGCAGTAAATCCAACCACCTCTACAGCAATCTCCAGGGACTCTAAGGTCACAAACTGGCATCACCAGTATTTAAGGGGAGGTACAGCTACATATGGTTTGTGTGGCAGTGAAAACAGGGCCTAAAATCAAACCTTGTCCACAGGAGATGGGTGAAGAGTAAGAAGAACAGCTATGAGTAATAACAGAAACTGACTGTTCTGTGTAAGTAAGGGGCAAACATGTGCAAAGCATGAACTTTAATGTTGTCATACGGTAAGTCAGTTTGGTTCATTACACACATGAGTGTTTACATTTGACATGTTCAACTTATTTCTTCAAGAGCACTATAAAGCTTGTTTCTTGAGTGCATCCTAATAGCCAACAGATCAACATCTTTTTGGACTTGATTAAATATTCATTGGTAATGATGCAGATAATGGTTATCTGGATAATATGTACAGTAAAGCCAGTCATGTATTATTTTATGAACAAAAGTATTATAAGAAAATGCCTTAGAATAAATATATGCCTTAAATAATATCATGCACGTATCTGTAACAAATTACTAGTAACTATGTTAACTATGGGCTTTTAAAATTCATAAATCAAGTTTTCCCAAATTCTATAAAATTAAGATATTAGTTGACCCAGCTCAGGAGTCAGGACAACATTTTCCAAAATTCAAACAGAATTTATGTGTGGAACACTCAGGAAATATTATTTAACTCCTGAAAGTGCCCGCCAGCTAAGAAATTCATAGGTCATATGTCCGTCAATATGCACGCACCTTTTGCCCTTTAAGCCCTGGGGCTCCATCATCTCCGGGGCGACCTTTTTTCCCCTAGAGAATGAAACAAAATCAGGGTTAAGATTTGATTAATGTATTCCATTTACATTTTGCTATCTTCTTGGTGTGTACTAAATATTTATTGTTTCAGAAAGACAGAGGCAGGGAAAGGATGGTGTCTGAATGTGTATGTATGTACTTATGGATGTGAGGGCTGTATGACAGCTGAAGCCATCCGTGGGCATGAGGTGTCTTGTCCACAGGATTAGGGGTCATTCCCTTGGGCTGCACCTGGACAGTGTGTGTCAGTTGCTATCCACCAGGAATTGCTAGTTTGAGACCATTACACTAATGAGAGCAATTATGAGAGTCTCCTAGTCTGAGTGTAAGAATTTGAAGAATCTCTCTGAGTAGAAAGCACCTGGTTAATGGTCATGCAGCTGTCTGTCAGCAACATGATTATCTGGTTTCTATCTTTTATCTGAGGAGGGGGCTTGAGTGGAAGTTTGCGTAAATGAGTAAATGGGAGCATCTTCTCTTAGCATCACACAGAAATGTGTGAAATCTGGTGCTCTTTACTAAGGTCACTCCATCTCTGTGTAACTGACTGTGGCAGTAGGGGTTGTATGTGTGATTTATGGTGGGCAAAGGTCCAGTTTTATAGGGAGTGGAGCGCCAAATGTGGTGCCTCTGGTTTCCATGGCAGACAACTTATGTTATAGGAGAAATGCACAATAACTGGCTGAGACTAGGCACGAGTTGCAGCAAACATGTATCTTTGGGTCAGACCACAGTCTCTTCTTTCTTTTTCCTGTTGCCATAGATTTACTTTAGAATGTGGGACAGGATCATTTATCCACTTTCGCTGATTGTGCAAATGCCTGCAAGTTACACTGATGGGAAAAACACAAGTAATTATGCTGATTGTTCAAAACTGCACATTACCTTTTGTAAAATATCAGGACCATGGTGGATTTCTCTGCCTAGACGGATTTCAGGAGTCTTTCCTTCTGTCACTTCAAAGGAAACCTCTCTTTGTTTGTGAAAAGTTTGGGGCTAAATACTCACCACTGGCCCGCTTGGCCCCCTCTCTCCTTTCTCACAAGCACATGTCTGAACCAGAGGGCACTTTAAAAAAAAGAAGACACATTTGCTAAGCTGTAATTCTATATAGTCAAAGTGGGCCCCTTCACCCAATTACACATTTTTAAATGTCAAAAGATTCCATATATGAGTTGGCTAATTGTAACAATACTTACTCCTTCATCAGCCAAGCTCGTCTGCAAAGACAACAGAAGCTTATTAATATCTGACAGAATTTGAATTGTGGAAATATTGTAGTGCTAATTTGAGATTTGTTCAGTCATTGCTGAGTGAAGCCGATCAGTTTTTTCACTTAATGTAGCACAATGAATGCCGGTAAAACTACTTCATGCAAACAGTAGTTTTGGGAAACCAAATATATAGGCACTTAAAATTGAAAGGAGAAAAACTGATAAAGACAAATAACATTCCTGGATACTTCAACTTTAAGAACAACACTGCAAGAAAAACAAGGAAATAAATCATTAAAATGGGGAAATATTACTTAATATAAGCAAAATTATCTGCCAACAGAACAAGAATATTTCACTTGATATTTAATGCCAATAAAACTTAAACTGAAATTGTCTAACATAAAAGCTGCTTGGTAAGAAGAAATAGCTTGTCATACAGAACACAAGTATATTTTGCCTTCAATTAAGATAATTAATCTGACTAAGATTTTAGTGTTTGGAGTGAAGTCCTTTAAGAATAATAAGTTAAACCAAGTGACAGAAGAATCACAGTTTAAAATCTAAAGTTATGCGTTACTGTATAAAGAATATCACTTTTAACCTCCTTAAAGGAATGTAATGTGAGGTTGCAAGACAAAGAAAATTCTGGGGGGATATGCATATGCAGATGTCAAGCAGTATTTTCTTAAAGCTGTGTAAAACCTTATTATCCAGAGCTGTCATACAATTTTGTTTCATTTGGTTCTCCAGAGCATTGCCATCATTCCATCTCTACATGAATACCTGAACAGGCCTGTCCATGTGTCAACTCTGAATAGATGCTTATTCAAAGCAAACACATGACTTTCCTGTCAGTGCCGCCTGCTAACAGACAAGAATATTATACTCACAATCTCAGTGGCGATTTTTTCAACAATGTCTTCGTCCTGCAAATTATGGAGGAAGCGTGAGGCCGGGGAGCTGGCGAGTTGACGGAGTTGGGCCACATTGGCTGCCTCTTTGGCTGCCCGGGTGATGCCCACAATGAAGAATTTGATGCCCTGGTTCTTGGCATCCGCAACAGCAGAGAAAATGTCAGGATTCCTGGGGTGGGAAATGCCATCTGTAAGCAGCACGGCTACTTTGATGCTGTCATGGCTGGATTCCTCCAGGTAGATCTTGGTCATGTTCGTAATGGCGTAGGTGGTGTAGGTGCCGTGCCCAATGTAGATGATGGGAGCTGTATGGGTCTTGAAGTTGTCTGTGCCCTTCCAGTCTCTGAAGGTTTGCTCTGTGATAACATGACTGCTGTACTGCAGCAGAGCCACCCTCAAGCTCAGTCTGCGGCCGGTCTGCAGCTGTACCCCTTGGAGTCTGTCCACCACGTTCATAGCTAACTGCTTTTCCAGCTCGTGATTATCCTTGGCACTCTCAGAGCTGTCCAAAAGGAAGGACAGCTCCAAACTACAGTCCTCATCTAGGATAGCTGTGAGCACACAGGAAAGGATGAAGGACTCTCTTAACTGGCAACACAAGTTTTACAAGTGGTATTACTTTGACTAAATGACTTCATTTTAATGTAACATCATGTCTGTCAAAATGATGTATTTGTTTATGTTATTCTTACAAAGTCCTCACACATAGGAGAAAAATTGTAGATGAATACAAGAATACTGAGTAAGACAAAAATAAGTTCAGGCTTATCGTTTGTTGGTCAGCAACATGAAAAATTCATTGTATTTTTCATTCATTTTCTTACCTTGTCCGTCACGAATATTTGCAACCACAACTTTGGCCTTGGATTTCTTGTTAGTTTTGGTCTCTTCATAAAGGTCTTGGGCCCAGACACTGGTCAGTGCTGTGACCAGCAGCACCGATGTAAAGGAGGGGAATATCCTCACCCCAACTATGGAGAAAAATGGCAACAACAAGTTAAAATTGTCCGCAAAAGTACTTTCTGCATGAAACCAGAGTGGATCCACAGTTTGTGCATCTATATATTTCATCTGCTAGGATTCAGAACATTAAACACAAAACATTTAGTTAAAGTTAAAAGCCAAACTAAATTGCTGAATATAATTTTGTCTTCTCGTTGACTCACAGTCCAACATCTTTTGGAAGTGCTGCAATTTCTAGTATTTCAGTGTCGTATTTTGAGTGTAGCTCCAAATACAGACTTTATGATGGTAGCAGGAACAGCAGAGGACCGGAGTGCGCAGTGAGCTCCAGTTAACTCACTGATTGTGCAGCAGCAGCAGTGTCAGTCATTCTGTGGAACAAAGAGTGAGAGACCCTGAGACACTCACTCGTCTTTTATAAGGAGGCAAAGACAAACCAGATCTCATGGAGCTCCGCCAAGGCTCCTGCTCTGCCCTTAGGGCAGGGGAAGGCTCCTGTGATATATTTGCTACAGTGAAGCTATGTTGTTAGCTGAAATTTGTATTTTATTCACAAGTACGATTGACTGTAGATGTATTTGTTTACTGTAGGGGTAACTCATTTTTAAATACTACAGAAGTACAGTTATCATGTACAGTGATTGCATATTAGTTAATATGTCACACTTTGTCTTGTTTTTATTTAAACACTTTGTGTGGTGGGCCTGGGGTAATATTGGTTTAATACAGTTTATTTCCATAGCAAGCAGGGATGAGTGAGATAATTAGACATGCAATCTGACAATGTGGTATAGAGTATGCTGTATTTTTTAACATCTCCTTTTAAAAAATCTGTTAATTAAGTCAGTAAAGCTTGCAGGGAAATTTGGATATAACGTACAATAAGGTTACATCAGAAAAAAATAGATAAATAGCACAAAATTAAATAAATAAATAAATAAGAAGAACAAAATTACTACAATAAAACTGGGTTAAAAGGTAAAAAGTGGCAGGATGAATGCATACATTCCACAGGTATGTTTTTTCTTTTAAATTAAAGGCCCTAATGGCAAAGGCCTGGTGACCTTGAGACTTTGGAATGACCATAACAGCCCTGCCTGAGGAAAAAAGGGTTGAAAGCCAAAGAATGAAATTAATCATAAAATTTACCAAGCAATGGCATTTAGTGTAGAGATGCTAGACATTGTTTCCTCTTCTGTTATATTAAATATCATGGTATTCTCCACAGAAACCTCAGCTAGACCAATTGATGAAAATGGGCTAATGGGCGCATTTAGCAAAGGATCAAAAGCTCTACAATATCTTTGTAATACCATCCGGAGAGTAATATGTGCAATGCATATGAACTCTCTTTTTAGATTAGAAACATATACGATACATCTTCAAAGTACGAGCAGTTAGTACAAGCAATGAGGGCCTCACAGTAACCTCAAGAGTGTATGAGCTGTTAGGGCACTAGATTTACAATACCTTTTGTTGGCTGGTGTGATTTGATTTGTTTCCTTTAAATATACTTGTATGAAAAGGGGGTTGAAACCACGAGGACATGCAATTTATCTTTCAGAAAATAAATAACTCGAAGCTCTAGGTGGTGCTTCACCTTTCAGACCCTAAGAAATGACCATATGACCGTTCAGCTGTCGAGATGACCTTTTAGTGAGCGTATTCCTCCTGGTGTGGTTTCTGGCTCTGTGCAGAGGATTCATGGAGAGTTCTGCCTACTGTGCTTAAGGCGAAGAGGCTTTATATTGCAAAGCTTCAGGCAAGAAGTAATTAGAGGAAACTTTCTGACACAAAGGAATGTTTCATCGAATCATGAAATGACAAAATCCACTCCACTTTGCCCTATGATGTATGGCAACCATTCATAGTGTTATATGCTGCAGCAGTTGCAAAAAGAAAGTAAAGTCAGGTTATCGTTCATGTACATCCATCACTGACTGAATATGTTTGTCTTTTGCTTCCTATTATGTTTGTGGCTACTACTGATTAGAGAAAATTGCTCTACTTTCTCCTCATTCCTGCCAATGAGTTGCTGTGTTTTTTAATAGTTCAACTATTAAATGGTTCAACTACATACATCAAGTAAATCCTTTTGTAAATGGTAGACCAGGATTAGAGAAGTTTAGGTCAACAAAACAGGAATAGGGAATTTAAAGCAGTGATCATTATAGGGAATAAATCTGCCCAATAAGTGCTGTGGAAATGAAAAAAACGATATTGCACTGACAGGTTGTCTTTTATTGCATCAGAATTAGTCAGGATTCTGCACTGGCGATCTGGTAGAAATTTGAAGCATTGATTACATTATTGATGGAATTTTCCTCAAGAGTTGCAGAATTTTACAGATTATCTGATCAAATCTCAAACGCACTTCTTAGACACACTAAAAATTAACTTCTTGATGAAATAAAAAGTGCTTATGGCACACTTGAAAGATAAGTCTCTGCTTGAATGTTCCTGAGCAGTGTATGTGCTATTTTTTTTCCATCATTACCATCTTCATATTAGGCCTGATCATCAAAATTATAGGAGCGATCCTACTGTATATGAGTAGCAGTGTAACAATACTGCAAAAACTCCAACGTAGTTGGAAAACACAAGAACTACGTACTCTGCTCCTTAGTATAACAGAATGATAGAATATGCAGGTGTGCAGTCCACAGTATGCAACATTAACTATAAAATGCTATGCTTAAGGAAATACAACACAAACAGCCTCCTTATTTAGCCATGTTATCATAGAGTACAATGGTAATTTGAGTAATATCAGGGTGACTTTACTTAACACATTCATGATAATGTAAATCTTTCATGAAATAAATGAACACTTCTGTAACAATACCAAATCTCAAGGAAATCCTACCAGATTGGTCTACGGTGCCATCTTCTGGTACGTGAGAGGACTTAAAACGAGAAACTACGCATGCTCAGGCAGCAGCAGAGCAATTTAAAGAGGAAGAGGGTTTTAAAGAGAAAGCCCTTTAAATGGCTCTGCTCAGCAGTATCTCCTGCCTTGTACAGCTTGGCTGTATACAGTTGTTGTGTGTGGCTTCCTCACCTTCACCTACAACAATTTTAACCACGTTGGGTGCCGTGGGACAGTGCAGCAGCAGGTCAGTGGGAGAAATCCGGCTCTTTCTTCGCAAAATGAACATAGGCTGACTGTCAGCGCTATCTGACCTTTGGCTTGTCTTTAACGCAAACTGATGCATGCGTGAATCACAGCATGCATCCGAATCAAGTTTAAGCAGCTGAAATAAGAGATGAGCAATTATTCGTCTCTTCAGTCAGACGTTGTAGGCCCATTCATGCCTTGGTTTACTGTTTCAATCACCTTTCCAAGTAACTCAGTAAGTCAGTCTCTCACACTGCCTGTTTCAACTTTTTGAGTTTCAGTGGCAACAAAATATGAGCAATGCTATCTTGAAGCACCCAAATGTGTTAATACATTTTAAGTTTGCTTGTCTTGTAGATTTATTATATTCCATGCATTGTAATCATAAATGCTTTTAATGACCAGGTATGAGTACACAAAGTGGAAATTAGACTATTACATTGTTCTCAATGTACCTACACACAGAACAAACAAACAAAAAGACAGCAAGCTAAACAGACACAGTGTAAAAGTGAACTGTACAAACCTAAGGCCCATAAGCAAAACATTTGTAAACAGCAACACAATAGTGTTCTAAAGCACAGTGCAAGGGATGCTAGAGTAAATATAAATATTTTTATGGAAGTATTACTACATAAGTAGGTATATATTATGCAGTATAAGCTATAAAATATGAACAGCTACTCAAAGACTTACTACTCATGAATAAATAGTAGTAAATATACAGGTGGATGTTAGAGGGAGGTCAAGTCACTGGGTTATTGCAGAGATTGTTCCTGACACTGTGTCTGGAGTTAATTGTTCATCACAGTGAATGCCTGAGCATACAAACTATTCCTGCTAATGTTTATACTCTGTGGGATGTTTTAATTTCTCAAATGTAGTTGCTGCTGTCATATGGCCATTATGCAGCAGCCTTACCTTGTGATTGGCGCTGTGGTGGATGTCCAGTTCAATGATAGCCTGTCAGCTATTCTCAATGCACTGGAGGTGGCTGGCCATGAGAGCAGGCTGGTGCTTGAGGTAGCGCAGCATCTGAGGGAATGTGAGTTGATAATGCGGTTGAAACATTGCTCAACAAGTCAGTGGTTGGATATCTGTTATGGAATTGAAACAGTGTCTTTGCTGTATCTCCTCAGGTCCAGAGGGTCTAGTCTGCAGGTTCTGGACACTGGCGCCCCCATCAGGATCCCTCTGGGGCCTGAGACCTTGGGCAGGATCACGAATGTCATTGGAGAACCCACTGATGAGGGGTAAAATTAGCACAATTAACACCTGTTCTTCAGGAGATGATTATGATGGTCAATAAATCCCATGAAAGAACCAAAATCAACATTGTCTCTCAGTACTTGTTGACTTCCCAAACCTGTCTGTAGCAGCTGCAAGCCTTTTTGTTCCTGCTGGGGATATAAATCTATAAAAATACAAAAAATGAAAAGCAATTATCTACAGCAGCTGGGGAGGTTTTAGTAAACATAACTCAAGCAGGAGTATAGAGCCTGTTTGGTGATGACTATTTTTTAATGATTTAATCAGCACGTTTTAAAATAACTCTTTATCTTGCAGAACTGCTGCTATTCACCCTGAAGCCAAGTTCACAGACTTGAGTGTGGAGCAGGACATCATGGTCACTGGCCTCAAAGTGATAGATCTGCTGGCACCCTATGCTTAGGGTGGAAATATTGGCTGGTGGTTTATCTGACACCCTAATTTAATTTTGGTCTGCACTCACATTTTCACAAGTGCGAAGCAGGAGTTCATGGTCACTGGCCTCAAAGTGGTAGATCTGCTGGCACCCTATGCTTAGGTTGGGAAGATTGGCTGGTGGTTTATCTGTTACTAATTTAATTTTGGTCTGCACTCACATTTTCATACACACATTTCATGATGGCTGATTATTGTGCATGTTGTTCTGCTTCGGGTCTGTTTGGCGACACTGGTGTTGGCAAACCTGTATCGATTATGGAACTGATCAACAATGTGGCCAAGGTTCCCAGTTTGCGACTCTGTGTTTGCTGGAGTGGGAGAGCAAACCCGTAAGGGAAACAACTTGTACCATGAAATGATTGGTGAATCATTAACCTGAAGAACGCCACTTCAAACACTTCAAAGGTGACGTGCTCAATGAGCTATATTTATTTGTTACAACCCAATTTCAGTTTTCTTTTGACTTTGCTATTTAAAAAACCTAATGCCTAATAAGGCTGAAGTTTAGCCCATCAGGTGGCGAAGTTTCTTGTTTAACTCCCTTTCTTGCATAAGGAGGTTGGTGCTGTGTTCTTTGAAGGCTTCAAAATCCTGTAAAATAATGACAGAAGAAATACGTTGAGCATGTTCTCAGACTACTATAGGCCACTGTCAATCACACAATATTTCAGATTCTGACTAACCTTCTTGAACTTCCTATATTTTGATGTGGATTCATTAAGAGCTAGATTGGAGAGACTTCACTTTTACATCTGCATTAACCGCTTCTGCTTCCTGTTCAAATCTGAGGCAAGGTCAGGGACAGATTTAGACAAGGACAATGTCATACTTCAGTATTTTCCATAAAGCAGTGTTTTGTTGATGCACTTTTACCTGTCCTCTGCTTTGTCCCTGGCTTTTTTCTCTTCTTTCCATTTTGTCTCCAGCTGCTGGATTTCCTCTTGTTTCTCCTGTATTGAAGACCAATTTGCGTGTACATGAAGTGACTGGTTCAGCTGTACAGGGCTTTGAGTTCAGTGAGGAGAACAAATAACCAAATAACTTATTTTCACCTGTATTAGTCTTCCTCTTTCCATAGACAGATGCAATAATTTGTCCTTCTCTTTGGTGAGGCTTTTTATGCTTTCTCTCATGTTGATTTCCTTCAAAGCATGCTCTTCTTCAGCCTTTTGTAACTTCAGCTTAAGGTCTGATCATGGAGAGAATGCCACAAGTTTACAAGTGCTTGCATTTTGTTGCACTCCATATAAATGATATGATAAAATATTGACTACCCACCTTTGCACATCTCTACAGCATCTCTGTGTTGTTGATGAGCATCATGCAATTGATCAAGTAGCAATTCTTCTTTGGCTTGATGCTGAGTTGCTTGTTCCTGGAGTTTTGACTGGCATCCAGCTAATTTATCCCTTAAACACAGATGCAAAATACTGCAAAGGTATTCAATCAAGAATTACAGAGAGAAAAATAGCAAATCTGTACATTTTAAAAGCTAAAACAAGGAAATGTTTGTCAGTTTTACTGGAAAAATTACTGACAGGATGAAAAGATAATCAAACATTCCTTCAATTGAACAATAAATTGACCTTTCAAGCACTATTAATTTATTCTTCTTCTTACCGATATTCATTTTCTGTTTTTGTGTATTTCTCTGTCAGCTGTTTGATTTCTTGCATCAGTTTTTGAACCAACACTTCCTTATCTTGTAATTTTTGGGAGAAAAGCGTTTCATTTTCTGACTGCAGCTGCTTGTTTTCCAGCTTTAACTGGACGTTCTGTTTTTTGTGCTCGTCCATGAAAGCAATAATGCTTTGATTGTTGGCAGCTAAATCCATAAATCTCTTTTCCAATAGCTCTGCTTTCTTTCTTTCGCTGTCCAGTTTTTTTTGGTAGTCCGTTACTCTGTCCTCCAGCTCCGTATTGATTTTTTGCAGGGCATCACAGCGAAGAAGCAGCTCATCTGCTCTGTGCTTCAATATGCAGATCAGACTTGACTGTTCATCTATCCTGGACCGCAGCATCCCTGTGTCCTCCGGAGAAAGGCTTCGAAGTTTCTCCAGTGCCTTCTGAATATTGTCCATATGCTGAAAATGTGGAAAACCCTGTGTTAAAATGACACACAGTTGCTTTTGGCAGTTTCTTAGTAAAGTTATGCTGTCACAATTTGTATAGGATGCCCCCGCATAAAAAAAAAATAAAAAAATAAAAAATATACATTACATATTGGCATCACAGAACAACTGTTCAAAACAGGGAGGAACACAGTCCAATTCAAGAGTAGGACTATTCAACAGTAGAACTATTCAGATACTTTACAGCACCAATACAACAATGTAAAAATTATTTTAAGTAAAAGCTGTCTATAAAGGTATTATCAGCTAAATATACTTTAAATATACTAAGGATCAAAAGTGAAAGTACTCGTTATGAAGGCAGAATGGTCCCTGTCATTGGTATAATGTTATAACGTTATATGTAAGATGGCTCATTTGACTATTTTTCTTTACTTTATATACAGTTGGGTATTTTTAGTTAAAAAATTTCACTATTTCAGCTCATATTTTGTATATAAAATATTATAAAATAACTGTTGTAGAGTAGAAGGAATAATATTTCCCCAAAAGGTGCGTTTGGGAGACGCGAATGACGGGTCACTTGACCGCAGTGAAATGTCGCAAGTAACGTAGAGTTGTTAAAAAGTAGAATAAAATGGTAATACTTAATGCTTACAATTAACGATTAGATTAGATGTCAGAAACTTAGTGTTAAATGCAGTAACGTTACGAGTAAATTTAACTAACAATAACGTTACTTAATTTATTTCCACCACTGAACTTAAACAATGTAACGTTACATGTAGCCCATTGTACTGGAGCATAGTGTTCCAAACACATAAACTCAAATAAACTCAAAATATCGTACTTTTCATCACTCATGAGAGCTAAGTTAGCACAATACTGAATAACAGGTTGGCAGAATATCAACAACAACGGAAGTGTTAAGAGAGTAACGTTTGCTGAGAGATAGCTGTTGTTAGCTTACTTTACTAACGTTGAATCTCTTTTTACCTTTTTAACATTAACGTTACATAACCTATAGCGAAGTTACTCCAGCTGTATGGGACCCGTTTTACACAGCAAGTCTCAAGTTTCCTTAAACTTTAAAGGCATAACACTCGTAACGTTATGTAATTTAAGATTAGATGACCGTTGCGCTAGTAAGATAACTTGACATTCAGTTAAAAGTATATTCATTAGCAAACTAGCAAGTTAACGGTTAGCTAAACCTTAGGTGAACGAACTGTTAGCTAAGAGACAGAGTAATTTACGGTCTCTCACCGACGAAGACCCCACAGAGTTAACGCTTTCATCGATATGTTTTACATACCTCCGTTGTGTTGCCCTCCACCTTCAAGTTTTCTGCATTTGTCTGTGGAGTTGCCATTATCAGAAAAAATATCCCCCTACCATCAAGGCTTTCTAGAATTTATCTCCAAGTTTCAGTTGCTCGTCGCTAATAGAAACCATCCTTGACCAGTACTCTCTGATTTAGCTGAGCTGCAGGTGAAACACTAGTGCCCCTGCTCGGCCGCAAGATGGAGGTGTTGGGTTTCTGATCAGCCACTATCACTGTCACGGTATGGGTCATCTCGAAATATTAACATGGAGGAAAAGTTAGTAGTTTTTTAAAATCTTGCTAAAATCGCTTTGGTACATCTTTTTGTAACTTTATTGTGTCACTTTTCATTTTGAGTTGTAATTAGCGGATGTACAGTCGATTTAATTGTTTTATGCGTTTAAGTCACTTGTGAAATAAGGAAATATTATTCTTAATGGACCTTAAGAGATCCTATTGTACTCGATAATGAACGGGCTGTATGGCTTAAGACATTGATCGCCTCATTTGCACTTACAATGACTTGCGTTTTCTTGTCGCAGGTTATATTAAGATTGGTGTGGGGAAAGTGTGTGTAAAACATACAACTAGGGAGGGTTCTTGGTCAAACTCGAACCAGGGACATTAGGATTACGTGACTCTTCTGTTCCTTCCGGACAGCGCCCAATTTGCAGCTTTCATAGTTTTATATTTTATTACCCCTCATCATTATTTTCCTCTGAAGCGACCACAGGCATCCAAGTGCGGAGCAAATAAACAGCGGTGATAGCCCGCTGTGAGTGAAAAATCACCGGACAAGTCCGACCTGCATGGCATTATGCAGATTCCAGGGCGAGAGGGATTTATCTGGAGGGCCGAGGCTGGCTTGGGGGAGCGGCTGTCCTGGCCTTTGTGCACGCCCCTTTTCATCGACTAGCGGGCCAAGAAAGACAGAAGAAAGCAACAGCATCCCAGCCCCAGTCCCTACAGCTCCTCCATCTGCACAGCGGAGCTGGACGGACCAGCCAGAATGTGGACATCACTGCTACTCAAACTCTTTCTCTTCTTCATATACTGTGTTAGATGGTGCCACTCTGAAGGTAAGTAGTGTGATCCCCCCTTAAACATTTTTTCAACATTCACACAGGTTGTCAGCTGAATGATTGAGGACCTTGAGGACCTGCAGAGTTGTTGTGCTACTAGTTAGTCACCCAGTGCACTTGTTGCTCATCAAAACAAACCACTCCTTGTACAGGGAAACTGAAATTGAATTGTTGCTGAATAAAATTTGTATTTATTTCCTTCGTCTAATGAGTAACAGTTCAAATGTTGATGGGATAAATTAACTAAACACATGGAAATAACCTTGTTGATGATTCAAAAAGCCACTGTTGTAATGGAACTACACAGTCTCCTCCAGTAGTTCTGATGTGGCCACTTGGGTAGAGTAATTCTGGCTCTAGAGCTAAATGTTTTACCACGTTGTATTACTTTAAAGGTTGAGCACAAAGCCGTCCTCACACAGATTTGAGGTTCTCCTGAGGAACCTTTGCCTGAGCTTTACTGTTGCTAGGTAACAGAAAAGAGCATGTGACTTACAGACAATCTGTGAGGACTGAGAGCTGCTGGTACAAATCTCACTCAGTGGAGCAGACTTTAGGCTGTGAACCACTGATTCAAACTTGATTTCATCTCTAGGAAGAACTTTGTTACTTGATGTGAAGCGGTGACAAAGTGCTGGGACACTGCTCTTTATGCATGGTCGTCTTGTGTTTGTCTCTTGTGTTTGTAGCACAGCTAGATCCTACTTCTCAAATTGTAATCTGCTTTCTTTTGCTCAACCCTTAGTATGTAAGCTCCTTAGTGTGAATCAAGCAACTAATTACACTGCAGCTGCTGCAGAATGGAACCATTTCTACCTAAGGAGCAGTTTGGAGTTAAGAAAAAACTGTACTAAGAGTAAGGTCATGGCTACAGATTTCTTATTTATTTATAGTCAAAGTTCCTGGACTTATTCTTTTATATTTCCTCATGAGCTAACAGACACACAACAAAAGAAAAGGTGGAGTGCCCATGCAAAAATACAGCAGCCACAGTACTTGTAGCTGAAATTTGCTGATGACAACTGAGGTGTACAAAATGATGAGTTGACTAACACCTCAGACTCTCAGTAGACTTTGTCAGTATGTTGATCATTAGCTTGGATTAGTTGTCATTAACAGACAGTGATGTAGGCTGCTTAAATAAAAATCATTGAGTAATTTCTCTTTAACCTGAATTTTAATAGCAATTTCGTATTATACTGAATGCGCTCCCTGAACGATATCTGGATCTGTCACTAAATAATGTACACAAAAAAAAAGAAAATTAGTAATACTTTATTTATGCAGTTTTACTGTGAAGTGACAGGGTACTTTATCTAATCTCTGCTTAATCATCCACATATATCCTTTAGTTTGATAATTGTTTCTTCCCCGACCTTCTGTAACACATTATCCAGCTTTTGGGCTTGATGCTGCTGCAGAATGCTTAGACTGGCATTAATAGCTAATGTGATGGTCTGAGGGGATTTCATGGTGCTGGTTTGTTAACTATCCTCTGCCATTTTTGCTGTTCCAGATATGTTTTGTCAGTAAATTGAGTGTTTTCTCCATTAATCATTGTCCAGTGAAATCTTGATAACCTATTTACAGTAAGAACTTGGTATTACAATGTTTTTATTTCACAAGAGCAATATGAAACACAACTATAAGTATTAATAAGTAGTAATAATAAGTATTTGGTTAGTTGTGGGGCTTGTCTTGATTTGATCAAACCTGTTTATAAGCTTGAGCCTTCCGTTGTGTTCAAACTTTTCAAGACGCACAAACTTGGCCAGCATGTGCATGTAAAACCTCACACATGCCGGCTTCTTTCCGGTGTAAGAGCCTAAATCCTTGTGCAACAGTTACACTGCGTTAGAAACAGGAACACATTTGGCACAAATTGAGAGCAAATCCTTTATTTTGCTACAGCTCCCTCAGTCTAAGTTACAGACTCTGACAGTTGGTGAGCTGTGACTCACTGTGCAGAGGAAATAGAAGTTGTCCAGTGGCTGTGTCACTGCATTGTGACATCTTCATTTATGGTTCTTTTTACTCATGTTTTTGTTAAGGCACACACCAAAAATCATGTTGAGTATGCCTCAGTTCTAACCAGACCAAAGCTTTATTCCTCTCTCCATTTATTTCTTCCTTTTGTTCCCATGCCACTGCCAAAGCCCCTTGTTTTTTCACTGTTTTGTGTGTAGCAGTAAGAGCCAAAGTCACTTGTTTGGCAATTGACTGCATTCTGCTGCATTGATTTCCATATGAAATAGGCAGCAGCACTTCGCTCTGACAGCATGGACGGGTCCAACGTTTCATGCTGCCAGCAGCCGTTTTCTCCACATTTCTCCACATGCATTCAGTGAGTGCAGAGGGCTGGGCCAAAACAAGACGGTATTGATGAAAGCTTGAAGGCATCTTTCAGGCGCCCCATGTGACAAGAAAGAGATGTTTCAGTGCCAGTCGACAGGTGTTTTCTTAATGGGTGGCCGTGAGAGGGGAACTTGTTACACTTTTGTTTTACCTTATCGCAGGAAGTAAACCTTACTGTACTCTGCTTTCTGCTGTCCATCTCCAAAGTGGCTTTTTTTAGGGTGACACATCCAGTTATGAGTTGCATCCCTGCTGGCACCTCTTTTGTGTCATTGTAATTTCACAGTGGGGTTTAAGACGTTTGGGGGGGGCTTCATTCTAATGAAAATTCCTCTACTGCTCTTTGTTGGGCAATAGTAGGGCGCCCTTATCTTCCTGCATGGATAGTGCGGTGCTCTCTCCTGCTGTGGGTTTAAGTCGCTAATTAGAAAAGACAAGGCTAGAAAGAAGGGAAAGGACAACATTAAATTACACAAAAACACTCAAAAAAACTAATTAAAGAGGTTTAACATTCTTAATAGCAGAATTGCACCATTCACCCTGGCCTTTACCTTCTCTAATATTGATTGACGTAGTGAAATTTTGACTTTGTCAGGATGAAGACACAGAAATTGGAGGATTTAGGAAAAGCTACAAAGAAAACTTTCCTTTCAGAATGTAAGAAGAACCTTCACAGGAGATAGTGCCGTTGAAAGGTTCAGCTTCGGTGTATCTGTCACCTTTCCCAGAAGTAATACTGTCAGGAAACACTGGCTGCATTTGAAAGCCTCAAGCAGATTGGTTTCTCCTTAGCATACGTGGTTCTAAGTTGTCAGTCTAGCTATGAATGTATGGCAACTATAAAAATCTTTCAATTGTTTTGCAAATGTTTACTGTTTTATTTTATTGTTACATATTTGACATTCAGTTTTTTTAATGTATGTGGTCCTGTACAGACAGTAGTGATGTCTGGGCATTCATACTTAGATGTGTTGAATGAGCCCTTCATTGTTGAGGGAAATACTGTATTTTTGTGAGATATAACATATTGTATTTTCGTTAAATACAGCGCATCTCTTAGCTGTTCGTATACTGTATGCAACACTTGTGGCTGCAACCATGCTATAGAAACCTCTGGGATCACTAACTTGCAACAAAGGGTCCCTTTGAGCAGATTGTGAGCAATTTTATCATTAGTAAACTGAGCAGGAAAAAAAGGTTAGCCTCCTGGATAGCTGCTGAAGGAGTTAAATATGCAGCTTGTCTTGTTGGGCTGGCCGTAAAGCAGTTTGGTGGTGTGCTGGCTAATTAATCTGAGAAAAAAATTCTTGATAGGAGTGCATGCAAAGCTTTTAGTGCTGGAGCACAGGCAGTGAACCCACAACTGTTGTGGAAGTGATCCATCTTTAAAAGAGAACATTACATAAAGGAGATGATAAACCTGTGACTCTAAATGCAATCATTGTCTCATTCACACATCTATCAAGCCAATAGGCTGTTGGTTTGTAGGCAATTCATTTCTGTTTTAAATTAAATTTTTTGCTCAGGTAAACACACGTGGCCTAAAAATGTTATACCATGTTTAAATATGATTTCTTAGAACTAGTAACTTAAGCTAGTAGAATGTGGGATTACATAGCTAAAGCTATGGGGTACTGCAGCATTTGATTTGAGTTAAGAAACCCCAATATTTTGTGCAAGTGTATGAAGCTTTATGATCAAGAAGGAAAGAATATTTCCAATATGCTGGATAAGACAGCACACCAGATAGACCACCAACTCCATGTGTGCACCACCAATCATCACCTCGTTGCTCTTCTCACGAAGAATTTGGGTTGAAATGGTTGTGGTACCACCCAGTACCATTATTTATTCCAATTACATTTCAGACCAGACAGGAACAGCATGCTCCATAAATCAGGCTGTCAGAGAGACAATCAGAATTGCACATTCCTATTTGGACGGGTGTGATGGAGTGCTCTGCCACTGAACTATGCTGCCTGAATCAATCTCTGCTGGAAAACGTCAGGGAAGGTAGAGTGGTGGTACCTTATCTCTACATATGCCACTCAGTGAGAACATCAAAAGGAGGCTCGGGATGAGTGCAGTGAAGGTTGTGTAAGTGTTGGGGGGGATGGCTGGCACGCTTGTCTCCAAGGCTTGTCAATGCTGTTAACAGCATGCTTTGTCAGTGGAAGGCATCGCTACCCCATATGTTTTTATTAAATATAGAGTAATGAAGAATGTATCAATTCTCTTTTGTGACCATATTTTTCATAGCTTTTTCCCCTTTCCCTAAGGACCCAGGATGGACAGGATGACATGTTTTTTATATAATTAAACAAAAGGAAATATACAATAAAATGGCAAAAACATTGATGGAAATTACTAACTGTGGATAAGAATAATAAAAGTCTGAAAGAAAAAGCTTGAAATCAAACACTGAATTATGCTCAATTTGAAATGTGTGTAGGATGTGAGTTGGGGCAGTTTCGCTGTGGGACAGGCCGATGTATACCAGGTGACTGGCACTGTGACGGCACGTCCGACTGTGTGGATGACTCTGATGAACACGACTGCCGTGAGTTACTCATTATATCATTCTGTAGGCCTGTTGTTCTCAAACTGTGGGGGGAGGGAGGTGTAGATCCACTTCAGGGGGGTTGTGGATGTTGAGCGGACTTAAAGATGCATGAAATGTTACCACATGAATATAATTCATGAATATAATTCATGTGGTAACATTTAAACAAACAGAAGTGCTCTGATGCTAGCAAGGCTATTTTGCTAACCTGAATCTTGTTTATTTCAATCACCTGTTATGTTAAGATTGAGAAAATCTAAGGCCTGTGGTGGCAGGCCATGAACTTTTCTTTTGGCTTTCGATGGGGGGCATGACAGAAAAAGTTTGAGAACCACTGTTGCAGGCCAACATAGTACCTGTACTGTGAAAGTAAAAGTACTCTGCTTTAATCTATGACACTGCATCCATCAAATTTGACAAATTGGTTATATGTTTTGTATGTAAAAAAAAATCTGCAAAGTAAATTTTTGTCAAGTTTAAAGTACAGTATTTCCCTTGTTACTGTAGTGCAGCAGCAGTATATACAGTAGTAGGACAAAATGAACATAGTCAAGATAAGTTCAAGTAACAAGTAAAAGTACAAGTAAAATTTTACTAGAAAAATACTGTACTGTTTCCACCACTGGATTACTGTAAATAATGAAATGCTCTGTGTGTATTCCAACAGCTCAGGTAACATGTGATGACAGTCATTTCCGGTGTTTGAGTGACGGCGAGTGTATCCCTGATGTTTGGGTGTGTGACGATGAGGAGGACTGTGAGGATGGCTCGGATGAGAGGCAACACTGCCGTATGTACATTATACGTTATTAGAAATTTTTTTAGGGGATCTTATACATGATATTTATTATTTAATCCAATTGTCTTTCGGGTGAATTGAGATTGAACCACCTGAACCCTTATACCTATTTTAAAATATATATTTTCATCACATTTACTGTATATTTAGTATCTGCTTGATCCAGTGCTTCATTGAAACTACTGTATATATATATCACTTATTTAAATGTAGTTATTCAAATACAGAATGTAATTTTAATGGCTGTCACGATTACATTAAATGAAATATTCCTGACGTGTGGATGAAAGTATGTGGGTGTGTACAATAAGATGTCTGTGGGACTGAGGAAGTATGTTCAGTACCTATATCTATGAGCTGCTGAATCACTCCCCAATCTGTTCCCAGCTGGAAGGACGTGCACCAGTGGCCAGTTCAGCTGTAGTAACGGGGCATGCATCCCAGGAGAATACCGGTGTGACCGTCTGGCGGACTGCTCAGATGGGTCTGATGAGAGAGACTGCCGTAAGTCTTCTACAGGGTGGTTTCCTTTTTTTATTATTATCTCAGGCTCCTGTGGCATTTTAATCAATTTGTTAAGATTAAGAGGCTCGCTGACTGACAGAAAGGGCCACAATATGCTTCTTGTTGTCAGAGGTTGATTGCAGATTCCTTGGTGGATTAGTCAAGCTGAAGTTCAGCTGCTATGCCATTATTGTGCCGACACGGTAGACTCACAGCACTACACACTGTGGTAATCTCACAATTGCATAAAGAATGCTGTGGCGAACGCTGTTGTTATGGTGGTGGCGTTAAATTTGAGTCTCCATTTGCTGAGCTTTTCCTATTTTAAAGGCTCAAAAGAACACAGTTGTCAGGCTTATTTGAATGTATAACGTTATCTTGATGATGATTTAATCTTTCAGATTACCCCGAGTGTACACAGCTGAGGTGTGCTAATGGGGCATGCTACAACCGGACTCAGCGATGTGACCACATACTTGACTGCCGTGATGGCTCAGATGAGGCAAATTGCAGTAAGAAGCCAATTCTTATGAAATTTAAGTTTATGTGGGAGTCATGGTTGTGTCTCCCAACAAATGTAACTAAAAAAGCTATTCCATCCATAGCATGACATCATCATCCAAATCATCATCTTTTTGCCGTTTGCCGTTATGTTTTCTTTAGCACAGCACTGCAATACGGGCCTGTTCCCGTGTCATAATGGGGTGTGTGTTCCTCAACGCTACGTCTGTGACCATGACGATGACTGTGGGGACCGAAGTGATGAGCTAAACTGCAGTATGTAGCCTCTGTCTTTCTACCCTCTACTCTTAATCTCAGATCTTTGCTATGTATTAATATCCTCCACTTCACCTGCAGCATATCCTACATGTAGAGGGAACTACTTCACGTGCCCCAGTGGCCGCTGCATCCACCAAGTCTGGCTTTGTGATGGAGAGGATGACTGTGAGGACAATGCAGACGAAAAAGGCTGCGGTATGGGCAAACCAAATGTCAGAAATCTAGTTAATTTTTTACTGCTAGGACCAGAAACATTAGACATTGGACTGGTTAAGGAACACTAGCATGGGTAACAACTCAAGCTCTTTGTGTGAACCTGATTCATCTCCATGGTTGGTTTGGGCTAGCAAGACGCTATGCCTGTGCTCCTTTAAGTGTGTTATTCAAATGCCTCTTTGTGGCACAAGATCGCACAGCCCCCCAAAGGGCTTTAGAATTCCTCCACACGGCTGTGAAGAGTGTGTGTTTTTAGAGGATGGGCGGCAGAAGCCCTCTGAGCCCCCCATGTGACCCCCTCAAAGCTCTACTCCCCTGCATCGATTTAAAGTGACAGTGATTTCCCTGGCAATAAAGTCCTAGTCACAATTTTCTTAAGGTCAGTACTACATTCCTGTGGAGATAAGGCTGCCTGTCTTTAATACACACCTCACACATAAGAACACTGAATATGTTTTTGTTCAGGCTAACACATGTAAAACTCTCTACTGTCGTTTTTTTCTTTTGTTTTTCCTTTTCTATGCGTAAGCCTGCACAGACAAAAATTATGAATTTGTTTTGTCTGCAGATAACGTACCACAGGAGTGCTACCCTGGAGAGTGGCACTGTCCATCTTCTGACCTGTGTATCCCCATGGATCAGCTGTGTGATGGGACCGCTCACTGTCCCCAGGGAGAGGATGAAACTAACACCACTGCTGGGGCGCAACTGTAGTTAGTACCAAAACAACTAGTACACATTATGACATCTAATGTCACAGAAACGGTCAAATATAATAACTTAAAATAATGTAATTCACTAATTTAGTTTTTGTGTTGGTCAGGTATCTGGAGATGTGCCTCTCTGAGCTGTGAGCATCATTGTCATGCTTCACCTGATGGAGGGACCTGTTCTTGTCCTTCTGGATACATTGTCAACAGCAACAATAGTCGCTCATGTATAGGTATATATCCTGACTACCTCACCCAGATGGACATTTGGTCTTCATATAGACAGTTGCAAGGATAAGTTAGGATGTTCAGTGGTTGTCCATGTAATAGAACATATGTACTTTGGCACAGTAAATGAGATTAGCAGTAGCTACTGCTAGGGACATCATTCTGTTAACAACACAGATGTTATAATTCAATACAGCTTTATATTGTTATCTTAAAACATGTTAAAAGTCTAATTTGACACAAATAAAAGAAATTAGTGTTTAATTCTAATCTGCTGTGATTTTGGTTTCATGCTGAAGACTTTGACGACTGTTCGATGTGAGGCGTGTGTGACCAGCTGTGTGAGGACCGCATAGGCTCCCATCACTGTAGCTGTCGAGAGGGCTACGTGCTTGAGCAGCACAGATACTGCAGAGCTGATGTCTCAGGTGAGTGTCATTTCCTCTCAGTTTGAACAAATTGTCTTACATACAGTATGCTCAGATCTTGAATGTGTGAATAATCTGTCCAATTCCAATTTGCATAGTGCCCTTTCCTCTTTGCCAACCACTGTGGCTACTGTACTGAGCGTCTGCACTTCTTTCTGGTGCATTGTTCCGTACTGAATGTTGTTTTAGTTAGTCTCTTGCCTTTGTGCAACATAGAAATAGTGTTGACTAAGAGGCTGACCTCTCTGCCTTTAGCTTTAGTGAAAAGATAGTGATAATGATAGTGGCTAGAAAATACTAGTAGTATTAGTCTGAGTCAGGGGTCTGAATTATTGTGCTACATTCTGTAAATTTCCACTGATATTAGTTGAGAATGCATAGTACAAAACTGATTTCTTCTTATAGATCAGGCTGTGTTTTTAACCTGACTTCTTCATGTGTGTTTTGTAACCTGTATTTTGTTATTTCTGCAGCTGGGGTTCCTTCTTTGATATTTTCTAACGGCAGAGACCTGCTAATAGGTGACATCCATGGCAACAATCTGCGCACTTTGATTCACTCACAGAACAGAGGTGTTGCAGTGGGAGTAGACTTCCATTATAATCTCCATAGGATTTTCTGGACTGATACCATTCAGAATAAGGTATTTTTCAATCCCATTTCCATAGCTAATGTCATTTATACCTATATACTACAATGTTTAGGGCATTACCTTGATGAAATATTTAGTTGCCCGGGTAAGAATTTACCAGTAGACCAGTTTCTTGTTGGAATAAATACATGAGTTTGACTGGAGCTGGCTAGGATGGAATTCTTTCAGTTATCCTTTAAAATATCAGCCATGTTGATACTATAATAATGGGATAGCTATTGGCTCCTTTGCGACTGGGTCATAATGAAGGGAAGTAGATTTGGAATGGAATCCAAATGGCCTAATCTTGAAACCTGTCTGATAGGCTGGTATGATGTTCACATACCAGGGTGCAATTTTTGTAACTCGATCTTGTTCGAAGCAATCGTGCTGTATTTGTTTTCAGTGGTACCGTCCATCTATACGCATTCTTTGGCCAGCTAAAAAGTCTTTGTTCTGCGTATGCTTTGGCTTAATGGTTTGAACTACAGCCACTGAGCTAAAAGGCTAGGACATATCTGTGACTGGGCATCTGTGTATATCAGCCACCTCCATGGCAGCATGTCAGATTAAAAGTAGGGAAAGCACAAACAGGGCATGTGAATGCAACCAGAAAGGTTAAACTACCAGGCTATTTCCACATCTTCAGTTTCTCTTTAAACAGGTCAGTTGAAAATCCTGCTTTTTAGACGTCTGGATCTTGTTTCCAAAGAAGCAGGGCTGCTAAGAGCAGCACCCCCCTAACCAGCTGCCAATGCTTCCAGTCTGAGAAACTAGTCCCATCATAGTATCAGTGTGTGGCAGATTCAGAAAACCAATATACAGGCTTCACAGAAATGTAACAAGACAGAATCATGAGACAAGCAAACAAACAATCTGTCTCTGCTCTTTTCTACCTAATATGTATTTCTTGTTAACTTTACACTTGACTGCAATATACTACTCTTAAATTGTCCTCTTTCTTTAAAGACATTCTTTTAAGTGCATCTTAAAACAACATTTGCATATCCTTATGTACGGTGAAATAGATTTTGCTTACTCTAATTGTCTCTCTTGTTCATACCACCCAAAAACGTAATCCCCTCTTAAAACAATTTCAGTTCAAGTGATGGGTTTATGTTCTGTCTAAAAAAATGGATCCCATAGTTTAAATATAGCTAATATGAGATTTCAGCTGTGTGAGTTAGGTAAATAAAGTGGCTAAGTTGTAGTCCTATTAGCCCAAAAATCCCTCGTTGCATTGCTGTGCTTTTGCAGTGGCTCTTCAAGCAAGCACTGTCCATTGAAGCGTCAAGAGGGAGTTTTGTACCCACTTGATTTGTCTGACTCATGCTGCTGAAGCCTCAAGCGTTCTAATTCTCAACTGTAGTCAAATTTTTTACTCAGAACAAGGACTGTGGATTTTGTCTCCTATCACTGACATTGAAATCGATGACATTGTCCAGTAAGTAACTCTTTCAATGTACCTACGGGTGTGTGAGTAATATATTAAAATATACTTGACAAAATGTAAACATATCCTTTAATATCTTCCCTGTATTTCTGGTAACAATGACCGCCTAAGGGCTAATTTCCTGTCAACAATGGCATCTTTTGTGTACAGGTGTTTTCTGTGGATATGGACGGTTCCAACATGCAGGTGGTTTTAAATATATCAGTTGACTACCCTGAGAACCTGGCAGTGGATTGGGTGAACAATAAACTGTATGTGGTGGAGGCCAGCGTCAACAGGATTGACATGGTGGACTTTGATGGAAGTAACCGGGTCACACTTATCACTGAAAACCTCGGAAACCCTAGAGGACTGGCGGTGGACCCCACTGTCGGGTAAGCACATCTCCCAGTTTCCATTCATTCATTTAACCACACATTCCCAAACCCCACATACAGTATCTGTCGTGCTCCATTGGCGTGGAATAATGGGGTGTGTGTGAGATTAGCAGTTTGCCTTGGTGGATTAGTGAGGAGCAATGTAAGTGATGACCCTCATTGTAATCCAATAGTGTAGTTCAAGGGGGAGGAGAGCCAGGTGGCTACAGATAAATTGCTTATCGTAAGTTAACGTACAGCTCTTAGGAGAGATGCACAGCCACCCACCTGGGAACATAATGTGATGATGTGGATGCTCGACTTAATTAACAAGAAGAAAGTTTCCTGTATACTTTCTTAATTGAATACATATATGTTGAATTCTGTGTTCCCAGCTGTACAAAGCAGTCCTAATGTCCTAATGTAGGCAGTAATGATCCCACCTCAGAGATAACTGGCAGATTAAACATTTAAACTCCTTTCACAGGTATATGTTCTTCTCAGATTGGGAGGCGCTGAATGGACAACCAGGTTTGGAGCGGGCCTTCATGGATGGCACCAACCGCCATGGGATCATTAGGACTAAACTGGGCTGGCCAGCTGGTATCACACTGGACATTGAGGCCAAGCGCATCTACTGGGTTGACAGTCGATATGACTACATAGAAACAGCAACATATGATGGCCTTCATAGGTAAATATGTTGGATTATTCCTCATAAATAACAACATTTTTGTTGAATTTAAAGCAAAAACATAGCAGCTAATAATTCTGTGGGGTAAACAAGTAGAAAGGCATTTTATAATAGCAGGTTGTAATAAATCAATGTTTTCAACATTTTTTAATAGAAAAACAGTGGTCCATGGAGGTGCTTTGGTCCCTCACCCATTTGGCATCAGTCTGTTTGAGCATAATGTCTATTTCACCGACTGGACCAAGATGGCTGTGATGAAAGCCAACAAGTTCACAGACAGCAGTCCTCAAGTTGTTTACAGTACATCTCAGGCTCCACACGGAGTAGCAGTGATACATCAGCTCAAACAGCCACATGGTAAGCCCCTCAGTGAGCCAAATATGTCTTCAGAGTGGTATTACTGATGCAGCTCACAGTTCTGACAGTTTAATATAAATGTACTCAGATTGTCTGCCATGTAACTGCTAGTGTTTCTAAAGAAAGAGCCATGAATAACTATAGTTAAAGAAAGATGGATCAGAATCCATAATTTAATTTAATAACTAGTTACAAGAAAGAAAGGTCATGCTAATTACTGGGATTGTTTTTGTTTTTTGTGTCCAGTGTCAAACCCTTGCAGTGTAGACAGAGGTGGATGTGAGCAGATCTGTGTTCTGAGTCACAGGAGTGACAATGGAGGACTGGGTTACCGCTGCAAATGCCGCATGGGCTACGACCTACATGCTGATGGCAAGCGATGTTTTGGTAAGAGATCATTTCCTTTATCCATCCATCCATCGTCAACCGCTTATCCTGCGTACAGGGTCGCTGGAGCCTATCCCAGCTGACATTGGGCGAAATCAGGTCGCCAGTCCATCTCAGGGCCACACATAGACAGACAACCACTCACACTCACATTCACACCTAAGGACAATTTTAGAAACACCAATTAACCTAGTCTGCATGTCTTTGGATAGTAGGAGGAAGCCGGAGCACCTGGGGAGAACCCACGCAGACACGGGTAGAACATGCAAACTCCACACAGAAAGGCCGGGGCAACCGGGGTTTGAACGCACGACCTTCTTGCTGTGAGGCGACAGTGCTAACCACTGCACCACCGTGCTGCCCCATTTCCTTTATAACAGTAGTAATTTGTATCTTAAACAGATCTCAGTATGTTTCCTGGTTTAAAGTGTAAAATTATACTTAATGCCCTAAAGATGTAATGGTTCACCTGAAACTCGCCTTTACAACAACCCACTGGATATTCATCTTGTTTAACCCTTTCTTTTTGTGTTATGATGTTTTTGTGAGGCAGAATGTCTTTGGCATGAATGGGCATTTTGTTTAAAATGGTCTTCTGATTTCTTATCTACAGCTGTGAGGCAGTTTCTGCTGTTCTCCAGCCAGCTGGCTGTGAGAGGGATCCCCTTCAACCTCTCTTCTCAGGAAGACATCATCCTGCCAGTCACTGACTCGCCTTCCTACTTTGTCGGTGTGGATTTTAGTGCTGAAGACGATGCAATCTTCTTCTCAGACACAACCAAAGACATTATCTATAAACAAAAAGTGGATGGGACTGGTGAGCATCTTGTCAGTCTAGCTGTCTAGCTGTCTAGCTAAATTGTTTAGAATTTCCAAGCCCTTGGATAATTTCTTTCTGAGCAGAGAGCTCTACCATGTGATTCGGCCAGGCTTATACAGGGAGTTAAGGGAGTGCCTGATGGGGCCGACTGGTACTATGGAGGAGGGAGTGGACAGGAGTATGGACAGGGTAAAATGGATTATATAATAAACTTATATCTCAAACAAATGACCTGAAAATGAGTAGAACAGACTAAGCAAGAATGCTTTACCAAGCAGTTTTGATATTTAGTTTCAAAACAGTCACCTAAGCTGTGGAAAGTAGTTACTAACGTCATGATCACGAGCAGTCACACCACACGAAAAAAGAAACACCGCTGCTCTGATCAGTGATGTTGTTTTTGGAGCTGCTCTAGTTTTTTCTGTCCGGTCCACATGGGGAAAATGCAAGCTGACAGCCTATTTATTTAAATGTGTTCCTCTTTCATCTCTGTGTTAAACGGTGGTCTGCTTTGATCTGCACAGGCAGAGAGGTACTGGCTGCCAATAGAGTGGATGGAGTGGAGGACCTGGCTTACGACTGGATTTCAAAAAACCTCTATTGGACTGACCCTCGATACAGGAGCATATCTGTTATGAAGCTAGCTGATAAGTCCAGGAGAGCCATCATACATAACCTAAACAACCCGAGGGCCATCGTGGTGCATCCTCTCATTGGGTAAATCTATAGAAGACCGATGAGTATTTTTGTGACTGTTGTTCCTTGAAGCAAATATTGGTATTGTACTTACTCATTCACTCAGGGGTTATGTTGATAATGTAAGGTCAAATATACAAGTATAAAAAAGCACCTTTGAGATATGTACGGATTCAGTGGGTCATGTCTACATTCCTTTCCTTCACTGTCATGACACTTACATGACAATTACAATTTAAGCAATAAAACAAATTTTAAAAATGTTTTAATGGCTTAAAAGTATAAAAGAGGTATTCATTGTTTGTGTTGACTTTATGGTAAATATATAAAGCTATTGATAATGTAACTGGGATTTGTAGTTTTTATCAGTTTCTGTTAAACCAACAATGAATGTCTGGTAACACAACTGCAGGTGTACTCGCCTATTCAAAAAAAGTTCTTAATTGAACCCCCCACATGATAAAAGGAAACATTATTTAAAACAAACGTTTTTTCCCCCAGTAGGCTCAAAGTCAAAAGGCCTTTGTGTCCAACCGCTGAGATTAGTGCAGCGTAAAGGGCAGTATTGTAGCAAACACTAAGAAGTTGGCTTAAAGAGAAAAGCTCTATAATGTGGAAGTATATAAAATAAAATCTAAATAAATAGGCTTTTGTCATTCATGTAAAGTAGATGTTTCAAAGTATTAAATGCAGGCACATTTTCAAATGAAATATGACATTGATGTGCGTGGTTTATTTTATTTCGACAGGTATATTTTTTGGACTGACTGGTACCGGCCAGCGAAGATTATGAGGGCTTGGGGTGACGGGTCACATGCCTTGTCTATTGTAAATACTACTCTTGGCTGGCCAAATGGCCTAGCTATTGACTGGAGGTGAGTCAAACATCCTAGCCATCAACTAACCCATCTTAACCATGTGGCTATAAGAACAGTCCCAAATACACCATTTCACCTTCTTTACTACCCTTAAGATTGATGTCATTTTATCATTGTTTTACCCATAAAGTTTGGTTGGTATAGCAATGACTTTTTCTGATCATTCCTCAGACCTCATTTGTGACTGTATTCATTTTAAACTCTTGCTCTCTGCTCTGATCTCCATCCAGCGCAATGCGTCTGTATTGGGTGGATGCCTTCTTTGACAAAATTGAGCACAGCAATTTTAATGGACAGAACAGGATTTCTTTGGACCGCATTACCCAGATCTCCCATCCATTTGGTCTTACCATCTTTGAAGGTAAGAAGTCCTGGCATAAACAACAAGCTGCCTATAAAGTTCCTGTACAGGATCATATTTTGTTTTAAATAAAGAGGATTAGGGTTAGAGTTCTTTTCACTGCCGTTGACTTGAACTGTGGTTTGTCATTCTTGCTTTAATGATGATCATGTCAAAAGAGCAATTACTGTTCCCAGAAGGTGATGAAAGATAAAAGTAACTGAGGTTATGCTCTGGTGCCCCTGTCCCTCGAAGGCTACGCATATTTTACTGACTGGCGCCTGGGTGGCATTGTACGTGTGCGCAAGACCGATGGTGGGGAGATGGTCATTATCAGAAGAGGAATCAGCCACATCATGCATGTCAAGTCTTTCAACTCCCACTCTCAGATTGGTCAGTAGCTTTATTCACTGCTCTTCTCTCTCCACTGTTAATGTGTATCTGAGGCTTGCACTTGTCACTCATATTCCCGGTAATTACACTGCACTCTTCTTCTCAGGTTCCAACCTCTGCAACAGGCAAACAAATCCAAATGGAGACTGCAGCCACTTCTGCTTTCCAGCCCCAGACTCACAGAGAGTGTGTGGCTGTCCATATGGCATGAAGCTGTTGCCCAACCAGCAGACATGTGTGGAAGACCCTTACAATGAACCCCCCACACTGCAGTGCGGAGCCAACTCCTTCTCCTGTGGCAACGGCAAATGTGTCCCAAACAGCTACAGATGCGATGGTGTTGACGACTGCCATGACAACAGCGATGAAGTCAACTGTGGAATTAACAGTAATGCTTATTTTCGTAAATCCATTTCATTATACAGGCTTGACTGACCCGAGACAAAAACAGTTTCATGTCCCTGGGTATAAAAAAAATCTGTTTAATATTACAGTGTGTAATCAAGATCATAATCTCTTTTTACAGACACCACCTGCTCCCCTTCTGCATTCACCTGTGCCAATAAGCGCTGCGTGCCTGCAGGATGGCGCTGTGACGGGCAGAATGACTGTTTTGACAACAGTGATGAGTTCAACTGCCCTACACGAGTGCCTGGTACATGCCCTGCCGATAAGTTTACCTGTGCCAACCACCGCTGCATCCCACATACCTGGCGTTGTGACACTGATAATGACTGCGGGGACAGTTCAGATGAAGCTGACTGCCGTGAGTATCCCCATAGAGGCTATCAACTTCAACAAGATTTGTGTATGGTCTTGTTTTGTTACGTTTAAACACAAAATAGGCAGAAGCACTAAGTAGCCCAGATTCATTAGACTGGCAGAACTTTATTTCAGGGAGCAAAATACAAGCAAATATGGTGGAGGAAGAAGGTAGTTATTAAAGGAAATTAGTGATGAATGGACCTACGTACATAGCCTTAATTATAAAAACATAGACATGAAAGCTGATCAAAAGGCTACTGAAGAAGCATAATTTTTTAGATGCCTCTAAGTTTTTCCAGGATCAGATAATGTGCATATGTTGAATGCCCCACCATGTCAGAAAAAATGGGTTACTCAAAAAACTATTCATGGCTTTAAACTACAGTGAATCTGCTGTGAAAACAAATGGTACACAGTTTCCATTAATCAGCTACTTATAGAAGCAAGACTAGGAAAGGTAAGAGATTAGCTCATAGTCTCACATAGGTCGTCTAACAATTTTTGTTGACAGATCTGGGAAACACATGCCATCCAGAACAGTTTCAGTGTCCAGACCATCGCTGCATAGACCCCAACTATGTCTGTGATGGGGACAGGGACTGTGTGGATGGGGCAGATGAGCAGGGATGCAGTGAGTATATCTCTGGATTACAGTTTTCCTTCAATATACATATTATTGCTGGTCTAATCTGGTGCTTACATATAACATCAACAACAATTTATCAAGTCTTTTTTTCAAAAGTATGTAATTTAATTTAATTCTGCTTCTTTTTATGAAACAAATTAAATTAGTTGCTGATCAGATCTGTTTGACCTAATTATAAAGTCGCTTCAGCATAGTCTCTCACTTTGAGCTATTTTGAACTGGAGCTTTATCACCCCTTTCCCAATAAAGAATTAATTCATTTGTTTAGTCATTCATGCGTTCAGCAATGGTGTGTTTGTACCAGTTAAACATACTCAAAAAGTTGTAGAGGTCAATTGAATGCTCTGTAAAATTCAAAAAGCATTTGCTAAACCTCTTAGTTTATTGATCTCATTACCAGTGTTGCACAACAACTGGCCTCAGCATACATACAAAACTGCAGAAATATTGAATATGAGGTATAACATACTCAGCTTGATTTTCAGTCTACAACTGCACTGTGAATGAGTTCAAGTGCTCCAGTGGTCACCAGTGTATCAACTCCTACTACCGATGTGATGGAGTCTTTGATTGCAGTGATCGCTCAGATGAGCAAGGCTGTCGTAAGTATTTAAATACTGCCTTTGGTTTCTTGCATAATTATATACTATGGTTGCTTATATATTTTATAATATATTTATCAAAATGTTTGATTATTTTTTCATTTTGGACTGCTCTTATTGTATGTGGTGTTTTCTAATGTATCTCAGCTACTAGGCCCCCAGGGATGTGCCACCATGAGAGTGAGTTCCAGTGTCAGTCAGACGGGAGCTGTGTCCCGTCTACTTGGGAATGTGATGGTCATCCAGACTGTGAGGATGGCAGTGACGAACACCATGCCTGCCCACCTCGCACATGCCCCTCCTCGCTATTCCGATGTGACAATGGAAACTGTGTGTTACACAGCTGGATTTGTGATGGGGACAATGACTGCAGAGACATGAGCGATGAAAGAGACTGTCCCACACCGCCTTTCCAATGTCCAAGCTGGCAGTGGCAGTGCCCTGGCCACAGTTTGTGCATCAACCTCACCACCGTGTGTGACAACACTCCTGACTGCCCCAATGGTGCTGACGAGTCTCCTCTCTGCAGTAAGTCAGATCTCTGCTTTCTCAGTCAGCCTTGAACATGTTCTTTGCCTTTCAGAAAGACTTTATTGTTTTATTACATTTCTGAGTTTGCTGGCCTCCTCAAATTCAATAAAATCACATGACAAACAGGATCAAACTCTCAATTGATTTGGTTCAATTTGAATTTCTTCCAGTGCCTGTTTTCTGTAAGCTGGAGGTGCTTAATTTCACAGAAATGTTGTGTTTAATGTTATCTGTTTGTCTTTGAATTCTTGTGTTGAAATCAGGCATGTGTGTGATTTGACCTGTATTAACCTGAAAATTATCTGTGATTTTCCTTTCTTGCCTTTCTCACTACTTTCAGATGAGCCTTTGCCAGGTAGGAACAAACTCTCAATCATTGGTAGAAATGCTGCAAGTAGTTCTGATTCATTTTCAGCAAACAGTATCTTTACTAACTATGTTGATTTATAGATTTGTTTTAAAACATAATGAAAGGATCATGTTGTTAGTAGAGTCTGTGTGGCAAATGTGACAATAATTTCCTGAAGACATACATTAAAAATTATAGTAGCATTTCTGAAGACACTTAGTGAAGTTATTAGTGTTTTGTTATACAAAGTAATTATCATTGGAATGTATATTAATTGCGTAATTTGGTAGATGTTTTATTTGTGCTGTATGACTTACATGGTTTAGTTTCCAGATTTGGTTCTAAATTGTGCTTTCTTTGCTTTAAACTCAGATCAGGAGAGCTGTTCTGACAACAATGCTGGCTGCACCCACGGTTGTATCCAAGGGCCGTTTGGGGCCCAGTGCACATGCCCTGTGGGTTATCAGCTGAGCAATGATTCCAAAACCTGTGAGGATGTAGATGAGTGCAGTCCCCTTGGACTATGTAGCCAGCACTGCTATAATGAGAGAGGGTCTTTCCGCTGCCACTGCCAGGATGGTTACACTCTCGAAGCAGACCAACGTACCTGCAAGGCCTCAGGTGAGGAGGGATGTAGATTAAACCTTCTGTGTATTGAGCATGTTGCTCCCCTGATAGTTTTAAAAACAATCTATAATTTCATAATGCAGTAAATAGGCCAATTCATTCCAGACAGTGAATACAGTGATTTGGTTGTCAAGATGATTTGCCTACATATCTCAGTTTTCTCCACTCTGCTTGCTGTTGGACAGGAATGATCTATGATAAGGGGGGAGCATGACCCCCACACTGTGAGACTGACACACAGTCTTTCTTCTCCCTTGTCTCTCGTTGCTGCTCTGATTTCTAGATAAGACAAATAACATATATGTCACTCACTGGCCATCCCTGGCGTAATTAGGACATAATCACCAACAAAGGGCTGTTTATGGGGAACGTGCCTGACATCAGCCCCTCTTCCACACAGATAACCCGCTGAAAGGCTTTGCAATACAATAGGTCATTATCTGGACAAAAGTGCATTCCCCAAGGGTTGCCAATTCAGTAGGGTCTATTTAACAGTCCTGCCGTAGAGTTTTGGTAGACATGCAAAGGCTGATAAGTCCTCTTATTAGTATGAGAATGGACATAAAAAATAGGTAACAGAGATTTGATTGTCTGTTTACAGATTCTCGTCAAGTGTTCTTGCTAGTGGCCAGTCGAAATCAGATTGTGCAAGATGACATAACCACACAGCCCAATGTGGTCCGCTCACTGGTTCGAGATGGACGTAACATTGTGGCCCTAGATTTTGACTCGGTCACTGACCGCGTGTACTGGTCCGACACAAGCCAGGACAGAATCTGGAGTGCTAACAAAAACGGCAGTGACAGAACTGTGGTGAGTTGGTTCGTTCCTTTTTGTCACCACAGATATATTTCACTAATAGTTTTCATGTTTATTCACAGCTTTACCTGTTGTTTATTTTTACATGTAAACATATTTAACTTAGAATCTCTTGTGGACAGATATTTGATAGTGGAGTGACTGTAACAGAGAGCCTCTCTGTGGACTGGGTGGGTAGGAACCTGTACTGGACTGACTACGTCTTGGAGACTATTGAAGTGTCTAAACTGGATGGCACCCATCGTACTGTATTAGTCAGTGAAAATGTCACCAACCCCCGTGGCCTGGTGCTGGACCCAAGGGACAGGTCAGTGACATAGAGAGAACATGTAACACATGTTATGGTCTCTGCTTTTGATGGTGTTAAAAGACAAGGATTTGTTTTGCAGGGTTCACTTGATGTTCTGGACCGACTGGGGGAGGAACCCTCGCATTGAGAGGGCCAGCATGGATGGGAAAAATAGGACTGTTATCATAAGCAACAAGGTGTACTGGCCCAATGGTCTAACCATTGACTATCCAAACAATTTGTTGTACTTTGCTGATGCCTACTTGGATTTCATTGACTACTGCGATTATGATGGCAATAACAGGAAGCAAGTTCTGGCCAGTGACCTGGTGAGTGTATGAGAATGTTTTCTGAATTATATGTAGAGATCTTATTCATGTTATTGATCTAAAAGTGAACAGAGCACATTGAATTTTCTTTTGAATAGTTTGTGTAAGAAACACTTTTTTTTCTTTTGCTACTCTCTATGAAAAGGTACTGCAACATCCCCACGCAATTACCATTTTTGAGGATTTTGTGTATTGGACCGACAGATACATCAACCGTGTGATGCGAGCCCATAAGTGGCATGGGGAGAACCAGACAGTGATGCTATTCAACCTCCCTCAGCCTATGGGTCTGGTGGCAGTACACCCAGCCAGGCAGCCAGCAGGTATGGCAAATCTACATTAACCAATCTCTGTTGCATCAGTATTAGCTGATGCTAACCATTGCGTTGGCCACCACCTGAATTGGTTTGGTAATTATTAGCTATTGTATCTTGAGAATCTGTGAAGGCTATTGTGTTGATTCTTTGTGGGTGTGTTTGTGTGGTTTGACAATTTGTAGGTCAAAATCACTGCTTGAGGAGTCCCTGCACTCATATCTGCCTGCTTTCTTCTGAGGAACCAAGGTACTACTCCTGTGCCTGCCCCTCAGGCTGGACACTGGCAACAGACCAAATCACCTGCACCAGAGGTATGCATCCTGCCAAATGGAGGAAACACTCATCACTCAGGTTGATGAAAAAGGAAGTTGGGTCAGATGCAGTTGATAAGTTGATGTACCTATAAGTTATTCATCTTAGTTGTGATTATTGTTGTTTGAAAACGCTAAACTCTTAATACAGGTCAATCTAGGTACTGAACTTGTCAACAATCTTCCATTTAGATTCTCTTGTAAACAGCTGTTCCAGTCGTAAATATTAAGAATCATATAAGCATGCCTTTCAAGGTCTTAAGAAGACAAGGGAACTTTAATTCAAAGTCCAAGGAGTCCCAATTAGGTCAACAGCTTAACTCATCTCAGGTTTCAGCCCATTCAAGCCAAGCAGAACACAGTCTCCCCCTGAGGCCAATGATTATCCAAGAATGAAAATGCCCCACAACCATTCACCATCGATTCTAATCTTTGATGACAAAGCAAATCAGATTGTGGAAACAATTTTCACCAGTCAATCCTCTTTATAGATAAAGGCTTGTTAGCTCAGGATCCATATTTTGTGTTAGGTGTTATACACTGAAAGCAACTTTTAGTTTCAGATTTACCATAGGCTAAATCCACATCCAGGAAATATGCTTTCCTTACTCTGTTTCAGAATTTGTTATGTAATTCACTGCTTGGAGGGAAAAATCCAGTTCTATGGTAGAGTATTTGGGTCACAAATTAGAAGTCACAATGTCGTAACTTTTGTTTGTTACTGCAAGAAGAGCAGTTTGTAACTGTATTGTTAGTCTCTGTTTAGACTGCTTTTGTATTATTGGTTATTTCTTGCAGTTGAAGAGCCTTTCCTGGTGGTTGTGAGAGACAGCATCATTTATGGTATTTCTTTGGACCCCGGTGACAAGAATAATGATGCTATGGTCCCTGTTGCTGGGCTGCAGAATGGTTATGATGTTGACTTTGATGACAGCGAAGAGACCATCTACTGGGTGGAGCACCCGGTAAGTTACTGTCCCAAGATACTATTTTCAGTTTCCATGTTCTTACTCTGGTACAGTAAACAGGGAATTTATCAATTTTGCGGAGATGCATTGCTACTGGGTATGCAAGAGACATACTATACAGTTCACATTTCAGTTCAGAACTTTGAGATTAGTGTTAACAGTAAAATAAACAATAAAAACTCAATTACAAGATGCTGGAAAAACATAACACAAGATTTGCCCAACACATCCACATCAGCATTGGTTGGGATTATTCTGTCTTACTTTGTCCGCCAGGGTGAGATCCACAGGGTGAAGTCAGATGGTACTAACAGGACAGAGTTTGCCCCTGCCGCCATCCTTGGCTCCCCTGTCGGCTTGGCCTTGGACTGGATAACAAAGAACCTGTACTACACCAATCCAGCTATGCAGTCTATTGAGGTAGGTAATACTTTGTCCTGTTGTTTTTTTTTAAATGAATACTTTATTATTACTGACTTCAACTTGAACTAAAATGAATAATGTTTTTGTAAAAGGAAAACAGAAAATCAGTGCATATAAGGGAAGTGTTGCAACATAGCTACGTATGACGGTAATTGTACCTGTTTGTGTTTGTGCTTGGCCAGGTTTTGAAGTTGAGAGGTGAGATACAGTACCGGAAAACTCTAATCACAAATAACGGCTCTCCAACTGGCGCTGGCAGTCCTGTTGGCATCGCAGTGGACCCAGCACGTGGGTAAGCCCCATTTAACACAGTCCTGGCACCGCCACTCATCCCCACAGCTACTGAGCTCTAACAGCCTCCTCATCGCCATCTGCTCTGCCTCTAGAGAGAAATCAACCAGTGTTACTGAATACCACACAGCACACTCAAACCCCAGCAACATACAATAGAGTACAATCAAGAAACATGAGAGACATTTCTAAGCCATCCATTCTTATTCTCACATGAAAACACTGCAACACTGATTTTGACTATTTCATACTCCAACCCAGGTATGACCTGGTCTTCTGTGTGTTAAGAAAATTCTTTAACTTAATGAAAATAGAAAATGTATTATCATTAAACTAAATGCAAGACTTGTGTTCTGAGTTCCTGAAAAGTCCATATTTTGGAGATTTTTGTCAAGATTCTCAGTCATCCAGGTCATAGTTATCCAAGGAAGGTTAAAATCAAGGGCACCTGGACTTGGTTAAAGATACTTGAAAAGATTTTCTGCCTCTCATCCAAGGGGCTTCTACAGTTCCCTTCTTTGTATATTTTAGAGATTAAAGTTTTTTATGTATTGTATCTCACTTTCTTGTAAAGCACTTTGCAATTTTTATTTGTGAAAGGTTCTATATAAATAAACATTACTTACTTTAATTATTTACTATAAAATGTATGTAAGCCAAAAAAGACAAAAAAGCAATAAGCATAGATATCCGTGATAGTATTAAACCTTAACCTCCATTCTTTAATATCTTCTAAGCAAACTGTACTGGACAGACCAGGGAACAGAGAGCGGCATTCCTGCCAAGGTGGCATCAGCAGACATGGATGGCTTAAACCCTGTCACCTTGTTCACCAACAACCTAGATCACATTGAGTTCATCACTGTGGACATCCGAGAGAACAAGCTGTACTGGGCTGTTACAAGCACTGGCGTGGTAGGTCTTCACTCTCTTATCACTCAAGTATCATAACTTGTTCATTTAATAAAGTTTTGACAAACGTAATATAATATGCAACCCATCTTGGTAATTGGTAATACAAAATTAACATACTGTGTTTGACTGCCTGTCTGGCATGTGAATCTCCACAGATTGAGCGTGGTGATCCAGATGGGAGTAACCGCATCACCATAGTGACAGGCCTGTCTCACCCCTGGGGTGTGGCTGTCCATCTAAACTACCTCTACTTCACTGACCGAAACTTTGAGGTCATAGAGCGTGTGGACAAGTCCACAGGAGCAAACAAGGTTGTGCTGCGAGACAATGTCTCTGGACTCAGAGTTCTGAAAGTGCATCATCGAGATAGTGAGTAACACCAGGAGACATTGTCATCCTCATTCACTGTTTTTGTCTTGTTGTTGCTTTGTCTTGTGGTTGTCTTACTGTATTCTCTCTAAAAACTCAGCTTCTGCAGGTACATCCAATGGCTGCACCAACAATATGGGAGTGTGTGAGCAACTCTGCCTGCCTAGGCCACGGGGTCTGTTTACCTGTGCATGTGCGACAGGTTTTAAAGTTAATGCTGACAACAGGACCTGCGCTCCCTACCAGTCCTATGTTGTCATCTCCACTCTGTCTGCTATCAAAGGCTTCAGTCTGGAAGGGTCAGACCACTCTGAGGCCATGGTTCCTGTGGCTGGGAGAGGTCAGTGATTCTCATAAATTACCTACTACTGTATGTTGAATGGGATACATTTTTTGAAAAGTTTCAAAAATTGTTGAGTGAATTCAAGTCCAACAATAAAAAAAGAGTTTAGGTGTAGTAATAAACTGAATAACTGACTAACCAATATAAAATGTAATGTGTTTGGAATAACAATAATGGCCTTCAATGACTAGGTTATCCTCTTGCAGGCCGTAACGCTTTACATGTTGATGTACACATGGCTTCTGGTTACATCTACTGGTGTGACTTCAGCAGCACTGTGGCGATACAGAATGGGGTCAGACGGATCAAGCCAGATGGCTCAGGATTACGTAGTCTAGTAACATCTGGAATAGGACGCAACGGCATACGGGGCATTGCTGTGGATTGGGCTGCAGGTATGCTGTTGTGCCAGCTTACAAACGGTTCATCTAAGTATTTGTTTTGTTTAACCACATACTTTAAGTAGTGTGCAGTTAAGTCACTACACTAAACTATACTGTTTTTAGGATCTTTGTAATATATATCGATTGATTTCCTTTCTGGTTGCATTTCTAATCCTCACCTAAGTCACATTTTCATCCACACTTATCCACACAATAATCACACCCAAAATTTCCCACAGAGATGAAAAGTTTCAATTCATCTGAATACATACACAGCAATTAATCTGTTGATGTAGACCAGGAACCCAAAAGAGAGCCTGACTCATTTGAACCTGCTGTAGGACACAGGCCTCAGACAGCAGACTGCCTGGTAGGGTCAAAGTTAAGAGGCTTTACCACAGGACTCACAGAGCAGGGAGATCAAACCCACACAGGTGACAGAGAGGTGATTCAATTAGCTAAACAAAAGTTTAGGAAGAGACAGCTTCAGCCAGGAAAATCTGTTTGCTTGTTTCTCATTTATAATTACATCAGTACAAGTAGGCAGAGAATATATTTTTTTAAGACACCATTATTTTGTCAGCTAGTAATTTCTACTTTAATTGTGACCTATTATAGTTAGCATGATTCATGACATCATCCTCTCATGACTTATAAATATATGATGCTACTGATCTACCTGAATTCTTCCCTCAGGGAACTTGTATTTCACCAACGCCTTCCTAACTGAGACATATGTGGAGGTGCTCCGCCTGAACACAACTTTCCGCAGGGTGCTGTTAAAGACCCAGGTGGACATGCCACGTCACATCGTGGTGGACCCCAGAAACAGATACTTGTTCTGGGCTGATTATGGTCAGAACCCCAAAATTGAACGAGCACTCTTGGACGGAACCAACCGCACAATATTAGTTTCATCAGGGATTATTACTCCACGAGGTCTCGCTCTGGACAGGCAAACTGGCTACGTCTACTGGGTAGATGACTCCCTGGATATGATTGCCCGAGTCAACCCTCAAGGAGGCGAAACAGAGATAGTCAGGTATGGCAGTCGCTACCCAACTCCTTATGGAATCTCAGTGTTTGAGAGTAGTATCATTTGGGTGGACAGAAACCTCAAGAAGGTGTTCCAAGCCAGCAAAAACCCTGGCAGCACAGAACAGCCTGCCGTCATTAGAGACAACATCAACATGCTGAGGGACGTTACCATCTTTGACCAGCGTACCCAGCCTACCACTGCCCAGGAGCTTAACTACAACCCCTGTATAGAGGAGAATGGAGGCTGTGCCCACTTTTGCTTCGCCCTCCCAGGTTCTGGCACAGGTAACCAGAACAAAAAATGCAGCTGTGCTTTTGGGAATCTTGCAGCAGATAGTGAAAGCTGTGTAGTGTCAAGGGATGATTATCTCATCTACACGACTGAGAGCACCGTCGCGAGCCTGCGCCTTGACCCCGAGGACCATGTACCACCCTTCTCTGTGATCAATGTGCCACGTACCTCAGTGGCACTGGATTTTGACCTCACAGACCAGAGGATCTACTACACACAGAGCTCTGGCGCAGGTGCAAGCAAGATCAGCTACATCAGCCTGTCTTCTCTCAACACAGCTCCTGTAGTTGTGGCCTCAGGTAGCTTTTTGCACTTACACTACAACACATACTAATTTATTTGTGTATTTCATTTTTTATGTAGAATTGACACCAGTGATATTGTTAATGTTGCTTTGGTCCCTATCTTTGGACAGATCTAGGGGCTCCTGATGGAATTGCTTATGACTGGATAAACAGAAGAATTTACTACAGTGATTATGTCAACCAGAGTATCAGCTCCATGTCTGTGGATGGCTCTCAAAGGACTATTGTTGCCCATGTGTCCAGGCCAAGGGCCATCATATTAGATCCCTGCAGGGGGTAAGACTAACACAACACACACTCTCTTTGTTTATTAGATTAAACTGAGATTTAAATATGAATCCGTATTTATTTCATAGATACATGTATTGGACAGACTGGGGAACCCATGCAAAGATTGAACGTGCCACCTTAGGTGGCAACTTCAGAACAGAAATTGTGAACAGCAGTCTTGTGTGGCCCAATGGACTGACCTTGGACTATGAAGAACAGAAACTCTACTGGGCAGATGCCAGCTTGTAAGATCAGAAAAATTCCACTGTTGAAATATATATTCAAGTGTGTCTATTACTTTGTCAAGCTGCTGCTATTATCATTATTTTGCTCTGCCATCAGACAGAAGATTGAGCGATCCTCTCTCACCGGGTCCAATCGGGAAGTAATTGTTGGCACAGCCATCTACCCCTTTGCCATGACCATGTTTGGTCAGTTCATATATTGGACTGACTGGAACACACGCAGCATCTATCGGGCCAACAAGCACGACGGTTCTGGCCAGAGGGCCATGATTCAGAACCTTCCATCTCGGCCAATGGACATCCATGTTCTTGCCAGCAGGAAGCAGCAGCAGTGTGATAGTCCCTGCCAACAGTTTAATGGAGGCTGCAGCCACATCTGCACACCAGGTACACGCAGTGCCACACTGTCACTTTTTTTCCCGCATAATGTTGCAGTTATTAAAAATCCCAACTAATTGCATAAACTGTTCTGTCACAATGTTATGTTGTTAGGACCCAATGGAGCTGAGTGCCAGTGTCCATCAGAGGGCCGCTGGTACTTGGCTGACAACAAGTACTGTATCCCTGATAATGGGACTCGCTGCCAGCCAGGCCAGTTTACCTGTATGAATGGCCGCTGTATTCGTGCCCAGTGGAAATGTGACAATGACAACGACTGTGGAGATGGCAGTGATGAGTTGGAGAGAGTCTGTGGTAGGATGTTCTTAAAAGGACTAGAATTTATGGTTCCTTATTTGCATTTCTTCCTCATTTTGTGTTGATTATTAGTCATAACAGTCCTCGTAGCGCCTTTAATCCTCTCTTTCTCTTTACTTTCATCAATACTAATAAGTTCTATTTTTTGTTTTAATAAATTTCTTTCTTAGGACTTAAACCTGACTTCAGCTATGTTGGTGTGTATGCTTGCGCTTCATGATTAAATTTCAACATGCACGTAATCCCTCAGTATTAAAACAAATCCAACTAACAATCGAATCAATGTGCTCATATCTTTGCATGCAGTCCCGCAGTTGCTGTCATCTTTTATCGCCTTGTCAGGTAAAATGAGCTTCCACTGTATTTGTATGTCGGCCCCCTTTCTCCTGACCCCACTCGCTATTGGCCAGAGCTCTGACCTGTTCTCGATTCTGATTGGCAGCCTTCCACACCTGTGAGCCTACAGTGTTTACCTGTGGCAATGGGCGATGTGTGCCATACCACTACCGCTGTGATCACTATGACGACTGTGGAGACAATAGTGATGAGGTGGGCTGTTTATTCAGACCATGTGACCCCAACACAGAGTTCACCTGCAACAATGGGCGTTGTATTGCCAAGGAGTATGTCTGCAATGGCATGAACAACTGCTATGACAACGGCACCTCTGATGAACAGAACTGTCGTGAGTATCCTACCTTTGCCACAGAAATCAAACAGGGATAAATGTTCAGATCATAGTGGTTATTAATTAAAATACATATGTTCTAATTCATGATTACCTCAGCGGAGAGAACCTGCCAGCCAGAGCACACAAAATGTCAGTCTACCAACATCTGCATCCCACGTTCATACCTGTGCGATGGAGACAACGACTGTGGGGATATGAGCGACGAGAGTCCTACACACTGTGGTGAGTTTTAATTAATATTTTCTCTCCTTATATTAATTTTATAACTTATCTTATGCATTGCTAGCCTTTATAGGCCTTTTCCATGGCATGAACATGACATGACATTTTGATATGTCCTTACAGAAAAGTTATAATTAACAGGGTTTGTACAAAGTCTGGAAAATTCTCAGTGTTATTCGTTATGTCTTCAAGGTTAAGAATTTGCTTCAGTATACTCCAATATGCTTGACTTTTTAACATAATCTGGTGTTTTATCACAAGCACTCATTTCAAACCAAAAATCTTTTAATATTTGAAATTAATCGATCCTGTTGTCATACTTGTTTGTTGTCTCTTGGCCTCGAAATTAGCAAGCATTAAATAATTAAGATCAAAACATACAATCAAAGTTAATATGAACAGCTGCTAAAGTAAACAATGTGTCTGTATACATTGATTGATGTGGTATAAACGTTATTTGTTGCAGTTGCATTTATAGTAACAGTATAGATGATTTGAGTCTGGAAATGTTTTGATTAAATACATTGAAAGTGCTTGAATTTTACTCTTAAAAAATATGTAAAAACTCTGAATTAATCATATTGATTAGGGTTGCATTCAGATTGGGGTGTGAATGCTGGCTCAGTGGCATGGCTTACTAGGACACATAAAAGGGATGGAGATATCATACATTTTATTATGTCAAAAAATTGGCTTCAATAAAAAAGCTTATTGTCTTGTCACTTAAGCTGTATTCAAAATGACTTTGACCCACCTTAGTCATTCACTATTAATAAGTAAACTCTAAATAGTTTACTTTACATTGAGAAGTAAATTGATTTTTCCATCCAGAAACTTCCATCACAGTCGTCATTTTGTATCATGGTTGACAGGTGTAGTGTTTTTAGATCTATCATAGGTGAAACATTGTTTTTTTTAAATGATATGGACATTTTTATTCTATTGTATGTTTTTGGGGCCACTGCACTGTATAGTGCATACATTTTACACTGAGATTTCACACACTCTAATGAAATAGCTGAAACTAAATATATTGCACCAAGGAGCAAATGTGGAGGGATTTCAGACACAGTCAAAAAGTCAGATAAAAACACCAACTGCTGTTAATGTGAATCAAACCCAAAAAAGGATTTTTGATATAAAGGAGTCAGAAACAGATCAGTGTGTATACCACCCCCCTTCATCAGCGTGATTAGATTCCCACAGTCCTCCAAGTGATTTCATGTCTTTCTACATCTTCTACATAGAGACATCCACATGTTCCCAGAGTGAGTTCCGTTGCTCTAGTGGGCGCTGCATCCCTGCCCACTGGCACTGTGATGGAGGAACTGACTGCTCTGATGGCTCTGATGAACCCCTCTCCTGCCGTGAGTGTCGCACAACTCTTTCACCCCCAAAATGGCCTGTTGGCTTTGTGTGTCTGCCCCCGCCCCATCATCAGCTGCTCAGTTATTGTGTGTTTGTGTCTGGCCGCCAATCTGCATCTGTGTGCTGGTGTGAGTGTGTGCTGTGAGTGATGTAGCAGAGAGTGTGAGTCAGTGGTGTATTTCTTTGTTGACGATGTGGTCAGTCAGGCCTCCTATTGTGTGCTGCATTCCTCTGTGGTGACGCCCCTCAGTGTCCTCTGACAAACAGCACCTCCCCCTCCTTTTGTCAACCAGGGGTTACAGAGGCTCACTTTGGCTTTTGTTTAGATAGCTCACCATGCATGGGAATGTGGAGTTGCCATTACTATTTTGAAAGCTTTGCCAGTGTTGTATTGTGCCTTGTTCATTAGGAAAAAAGCAGTGGGGGAGGTACCTGAGTTAAGTGGCAAAAACAAAAAGGAAAAAAGTTGTTACAAGAGATAATAAAAGTTGTGTCAAAAGATATTAAAACACACTACTGTGCTGTGTTAACTACAGTTTAATGTTATATAATTGTCTCTGCAGCCACAGTGGTCAGGACCTGCAACACAGATCAGTTTCGCTGTGATGATGGCAGGTGCATTGCCTTATCCTGGATCTGTGATGGGGACAATGACTGTGGCGACATGAGTGACGAAGACCAGAGGCATAATTGTGGTATGCATTTTTTCATTACCTCTTATGCCTTCTCTTTCCAGTTGTTCTTTCTCTTTGGCCTCTTCTTCATCCTTTTCTGCATCTTCCCACTTCTTCATCGCCTCCTGTTGTAGCCCATGTTCTTGTTCCCTTCACTTCTCCACTTTTCCCTCCTGCTTCCCTCGTCCTCGTCCCTCTCGTTATTCAGGACGCTGATGGATTTTGGATACACACCACTGGGGGAGTGTTGTGTGGGAGACAGTGGCAGTCAGTGCCCTGTATCTTAGTGTCCTCTAGAAGGTCTCCATTCCAAAGAGCTGACATTCCTGATTTCTCCTGCCTCACTCTCTCCTTTCTCTGGCTTCCTGGCTCAGGGTGGATCAAGTCACTTATGTCTCACCAATCTGTGCTCCAATAATAAGATGCCTGAAGCTAAAGACTTCAGCACTCAGTAGGAGACTCACTTCAAACAATGTGTATCAATCACATAGAATTTGAAGTCACGGCTGCATGTTTTGAAATCCAGTTTGGAATGTTTGGATTGTCAAAAATGCAGGTTGACATTGGGTCACTAATCATCATCGTTATTTAAATCTGCCTGCCTGATTTTTTTGCTTTGTTTTTTCCTAGCCAATCGCACATGTTCAAGTGCAGAGTTCACTTGTGCGAACAACCAACCACCTCAGCGGAAATGCATCCCACGTGACTGGGTGTGTGACGGAGATGCAGACTGTGCAGATGCATTAGATGAACATCAAAACTGCACACGCAGATCCTGTGGCATCAATGAGTTCACCTGTAGTAATGGCCTTTGCATACGCAGCTCCTACAGGTTAGAAAAATTAGCTCCTTTAAAATATCATAAATGACTGTAATCAGTCTGTCTGTCCGTGTGCATTCATTTTTTGTGGCCTGTTTTCTGAAATCAGGTGCGATCGACGTAATGACTGCGGGGACACCAGCGACGAGCGGGGCTGCACCTACCAGTCGTGCCACCAACACCAGTTCACCTGCCAGAACGGGCGCTGCGTTTCCCATGACTTTGTCTGCGATGGCGACAACGACTGCGGGGACGAGTCTGATGAGCTGGAGCACATGTGCCGCACGGTGGCCCCCACCTGCCCCCCTGGAGAGTTCAGATGTGACAATGGACACTGCATCCCCCTGAGCCAGGTGTGCAACAGGAACGATGACTGCTCTGACAACAGCGATGAGAAGGGATGCGGTGAGTGTGAAGACTTTTTCAGAACTGTAATCCTTTTAACCTTTCAGTCTGTGCAGTGTTTGTCTGCTGTTGGGTTTCTCCAGCTGGTACGTGACCCCTCTAGACAAGATGTCAAAGAAGTGCTGGAGGCGGTGTGGGAAAAGACAGAGAAATAACACCGCAAATTGTTATCAGGAAATGGTTTGATGACAATTTTGACAACAACCAAATAGGTGCTTTCTGTACATTACTATCCATCCATCGTCAACCACTTATCCTGCGTACAGGGTCGTGGGGCTGGAGCCAATCCCAGCTGACATTGGGTGAAAGGCGGGGTACACCCTGGACAGGTCGCCAGTCCATCGCAGGGCCACACATAGACAGACACCACTCACACTCACACCAATTAACCTAGCCTGCATGTCTTTGTATGGTGGGAGGAAGCCGGAGAACCCAGAGACAACCCACGCGGACACGGGGAGAACATGCAAACTCCACACAGAAAGGCCGGCAACTGGGGTTTTGAACCGCAACCTTCTTGCTGTGAGGCGACAGTGCTAACCACTGCACCACCGTGCCGCCCCTTACAAATGCTGATAATGTATAGCAAATGAATAAGGATTTGCTACATTTTCACTACACAGAACTGGGATAAAAATACCGTGGTTTTCAATGTGTCTAAGCAACTCATATTTATAATTAGGGTAAAAATGTATAGATCCAAAAACACTATTTGATCTAAATAGACCAAAATTATGAATGAATAAATAGTTAAATTAATAAATACAATTGCATAAATATCTTTGTGTATTTGTTTTGTTTCTCCATGAATACATTGGTCTTACAGGATACAAGTGTTTGCTGATGACTTTACTAACTTTGTTGTTATTTGACTGTAGGTGTCAACGAATGCACAGACCCATCCATCCACCACTGTGATCACAACTGCACCGACACACCCACCAGTTTCACCTGCACCTGCCGCCCCGGCTACCGCCTCATGTCTGACAGCAAAACCTGTGACGATGTCAATGAGTGTGCTGAGACGCCAAGCGTTTGCAGCCAGGTCTGTGAGAATACCGTAGGCTCCTACGTGTGTAAGTGTGCCCCGGGATTCCTCCGAGAGCCGGATGGCCACAGCTGCCGTCAGAACAGCAACATCTCACCCTACCTCATCTTCAGCAACCGCTATTACCTTAGGAACCTGTCGACAGACGGGCAGGCCTACTCTCTGATCCTGCAGGGTCTGACCAGTGTGGTGGCCATGGACTTTGATCGTGTTGACAAGCGTCTTTATTGGATTGATGTGAGCCGCAGAGTGATTGAGAGGATGTCCTTTAGTGGCAGTGACAGAGAGGTGGTGGTCAATGGAGTTCTGCATGGGGAGGGCCTTGCAGTTGACTGGATAGCTAGGAAACTCTACTGGGTGGACAGCTTCTTGGATTGTCTCAAAGTGTCTGAACTGGATGGTCGATTTGTGAGGAAACTGGCTGAACACTGTGTCGATGCCAACAACACCTACTGCTTTGAAAACCCCAGAGCTATTGTGTTGCATCCCAAATATGGGTGAGTCGGAGACAAAGAAAAAAGTCTTTGGATAGAGCATGACTGTATTTGCAGGACCAATATTATCACCAATATTGGCTATATCACTATACCATAGTATCGCCGTATGTGATATGCAGTGCAGCAAATTGCAGAAATAAATGTTTTATAGTCTGAATTATTATGAATATTTAATTTCTATTGGTCATTTATTTTTTTTAGACTGTAATTTTCAAGGAACTTTCCTAGAAGAATTATATAATTGGATACTAGTTATAGGAAAAATACTCACAGAATAACATTTTTGAGACAGTTTTAGTTAGGATTTTTTAGTTAAAGCTGGTGTAGGTACTTTATTTCAAAAGCATTTTTGGTATACTGTAGTTTGAGCTCAATTTAAATCAAGGTAAATATTAATACATGACTTATTTATTATTGGAAACTGGTTTATGCCTTATATTCAGTTGATATGGCACGAGACAATACAGTTTACACTAGCAGTTCACTGGAATTAATTATCTGGAAATGTATAAATTGAATGTTACCTGTAATTGGTACAAATAACAACGTCTTTCCAGGAAATAATCAAGAAATGACTCACATATTAATTAAATTACTTTTTAATTTGTTTTTGATTAATCATTTGTATTCCTAATAATAATCAGGAGTAATTCCTAATAATTCCTTTTTTGGTAAATTTAGCTGTTCAAAATGTACTGTCATCCTATTGCTACTGTCATCTTTTGTGGTATTGTTTGTTGGTCAGCTGTAAAATATCCTTTATCTCAAATCTTAAGAAAATGTCAAAAATGTCATGTCAAAAAGTACCCTTAACATATTATTCAATAACTGTAGCTTTCTAAAATCGGTCTGACTCTTCCTCATACTGAGAGAAATTAGTCAAAATGTTTTCTTCAAAAGTAAAGATTCTCTTTTCTTCAGCTATACGTAGGTATCATGTGACCTAAAGGACTTTTCTTGGCTCCCTTTTAGATTCGTATACTGGACTGACTGGGGAGACAACGCCTTTATAGGTCGTGTTGGAATGGATGGAACCAACAAAGCACCTATCATCACCACCAAGGTAGAGTGGCCTAACGGGATCACGATTGACTATACTAATGACAAGCTGTACTGGTCTGACGCTCATCTCAATTACATCGAGTAAGTACATTTGTCACGAGACGATCTCACTGTTTGTACCGACAGTAAATGCAGTGCAGACTTGTAACCCTTTGACTTTTCTTTCGTCAGATACTCAGACTTGGATGGTCAACACAGACACACGGTGTATGATGGAGATTTGCCCCACCCGTTTGCCCTGACTGTGTTCGAGGACACTGTATACTGGACTGACTGGAACACGCACACAGTGGAGAAAGGGAACAAATACGACGGCTCTGCTCGTCAGGTCCTGGTTAACACCACTCACAGACCATTTGACATCCATGTATGTCATCCTTACAGGCAGCCTATCGGTGAGTTAAAATCTCAGAATCTTCTCATTAAACACCTGAAGTAGAGGTGAAGTGCAGGTGAAGCTGAACAATACCTTGCCTGTATTTGCCCACCTGTGCTGAAGTGAGATTGTTTGACTCTTCCTCTGGCAGTAAACAATCCTTGTGCGGTGAACAATGGAGGCTGCTCTCACCTGTGCCTGATCCGTCATGGGGGTCGGGAACACACCTGTGAGTGCCCCGAACATTTCCTGACTGTCCAAATAGGAGGTGTGACCCGATGCCTTCCCATGTGCACCAGCACCCAGTACAGATGTGCTAACAATGAACGGTTTGTCAAGATTTATTATTGTGTTATGCCTTGCACTGTTTTTATGTGAAGTATTTTAAACATAAATATGTCATTGTTGAAGCGACTTGATAGTAAGACTACTACTGTATAAACAAATTAGACCAATGTTAAGATGATTGGTAGTTGTAATCTCATACCAGGGGTCATCCTGGCATTGCTTTGTGTGTTTTTATTTTGTTTTCCTTTATTGAGGAGGAAAAAAAGTCCTGGAAGCTGGATTTACATGGGGTTTTCACCTGCTCCATCCATAATCTGTGATTTCAAACCACAGTGTTTCTGTTTGCTGTTTGCAAATGGAGAAACAGCGCTCCCTGCTGTTAGTGTCACAATATAATCCTCAAGATTTGTGGCACAAAATGTGCACACATGGTGCAGTAATTGAGTCAGTCGAGGCTACAAACCTTCTTTTATAGATATCTTTGTATAATTATACTGGTGGGTAAAACTATTTGCAGAAATGTAGAATGAGAGTAGTAATTAATTATTGATGATTAAAAACTACACATGCTGCATTAATTTTTTGTGTCCACTTACATTTTAGCAGCCTTTCATAGAGTAAGTAGTGACGAATGAGTTTTGAATGCTTAAATGGAATCAAGTAAACCTTTTTGGAATTTGTTTTATTTAATGTGCTCTTCACTGCATTAGTTACCACATTCAATTTTCTTCACATAATGTAAAGCTCTGGCAAACATGCTAAACATGACCTTATGGCCCTACCTCTGCCTTAACAGATGTATTCCTATCTGGTGGAAATGTGATGGCCAGAGGGACTGCAGAGATGGCTCAGACGAGCCCTCCACTTGCCCGGCTCGCCACTGCAAGCTTGGCGAGTTTCAGTGCAATGATGGAAACTGCACCAATCCGATCTTCCTGTGCAACAGCAACCAGGACTGCCATGATGGCTCAGATGAAGACCCTGTGCTATGCTGTGGGTTGCTGACTCATTTTAAAAGCTCTTATTAATTTCTCCATAAGTGCAATGTATTCTTTTTAAAAACGTGTTCCAGTCAACTGACTTGACTTGTCTTCCCTTTAGCTACACACCAGTGTGAAAGCTACCAGTGGCAGTGTGCAAATAAGCGGTGTATCCCTGAGTCATGGCAGTGTGATGGCGAGGATGACTGTGGTGATCAGTCTGACGAGAACCCTGCCCATTGCTCCACCAGGACCTGCCGCCCTGGACAGTTCAAGTGCAGGAATGGACGCTGCATCCCGCAGAACTGGAAATGTGATGTTGATGATGACTGTGGTGACAACTCTGATGAACCGTTAGAGGAGTGCAGTAAGTAACACACAGTTTCTTTCTGCTTTTTTAAAAAACTGCTTATCCTTACTCCTTTTGGCATGAAATCCCCATGTTAATGTTTAAAATAGTGTACCTTTGTCTCCTTTGCTTGACAACCTTGGTGTTTTCTCCACAGTGGGACCGGCATATCGATGTGACAACCACACAGAGTTTGACTGCAAGACCAACTACCGCTGCGTGCCACAATGGTCTGTTTGCAACGGCCACAACGACTGCAGAGACAACAGTGATGAGCAGGGCTGTGGTGAGTCTGTGACAACCGTCCTTGAGACAGAACTGAGGGCATGTTTACACCGTGGCAGTGATTTGAATAATGTTTGTTATTAGGATTGAATGTGCTGTTAAACCTTACGTTAAAGCTTTCCAGGTTGAGCCACATTCATTCGCTGAGAGGACGATTATTCTAGAGATCTCAGAGGATTAAAACATTTACAGCATGGAAACAAGATTATGCTCTGAAGGAGTGAGTGAGGAGCAATTAGCCAACACATCAGCCTCCCATTTAACATTACACAGTAAGGTAGTGGGAGGTGCTGATGGAGAGGGTCTCACCACTCACCCTCCCCCACTGTTTGCCTCTCCCTGAGAACACCACAGATTTATGAGCTGTCCAGTGGTAGGGGTTTAAATATGGGTTTAAATATGTGTGTGTGTTGTTGCTCTGTCCTTGTGTGGGGGCAGGGTTCACACAAGTCTCTTTCTCTACTTTCCTATGATCCAAACACACTCGCCGTGGCCCTCCCGGCTCTTATCGGAGGCCCTCGCTCCATTAGTGCCATGCCCGCGCAGGACGGAATATCTGTGCTACTCTGCCTGTAAGAATGTAGTAGATGGGCCAGGTGGAGGGCTAGGAGTGCAGGACTAGCTAAGACCGCGCTATCTTTGACCTCCAGCACTGTGTGGTAGAGACAGCTCAGACCAGCTCTCCTCCACTCCTCTAATGTCTGTGCTTCTCATCTCATGCAGTCTTATCCTCTACAGACACAAAGTGGAATGGATAGAGGTCACCCATCTGTCCTAGGCATCCTGTCCTCCTCCCTCAATGACTATTGCAGTTTAATTAAAAAACAAGATGCCTTTCATTTCAAACTGACATTTTTATCATTACTTAAAAGCCTAAGGATGTCCAGTCATACCGTGCTGTTGTTGCTCGTATTGATAAAATGATCCATTGGAGGGTCATCGTCTTTTCTCATCTCCATCTGCAGGATGAAGAAAACAAGAGTGAGAGTTTTCAGTCCTCACTGTGTCATTCAAAGTATATTATACAGACAGAAAGCTAATGAAGTAGAACTGTTAAATCTGTGAAATTGATTGTAACTCTCAATAAACACAGTGCATTAGTTAATCCAGTCTAAAACAACAGCCCAATCCAACCTTCATGGAGACTATAATGTTCAGTTTTTGGCGAAGTTGTTTTAGAGAGGTGATTCAACTGCAATTTGTGATGCTGTTGACCTGTGTTGTGTTACACTGAGAGGTGTTTCTAATATTTTTTTCACCCCATTTACAAGCCATGAAGGTAGATTAAACGTTTCACACAGTATAATTAATAAACATGACAAGAAACTACAGATTTCAAAATGAGTAAAGTTGAGTAAACACTTCTAAACAATAGTTTCAGCATTAACTGAACATTGCAACCTTTATGAATGTAGGATTTATTATAGTTGCATTATATAGCATTATTGGCTCATTTTGACATGAAGGAGCAGCACTTCTACTCTGAGCTCCTCACCTCTAAGACTGAGCCAGGCCACACTACAGAGGAAACTAATTTCGGCCTCTTGTATCCACATTCTCATCGTTTTAGTCACAGTTAATGACCAAAGGTGAAGGATGAAACACAGATAGACTGGTAAATCTAAAGCGTTACCTTCCAGCTCAGCTTCCTCTTCTCCATAACAGTCCGTGCAATGCCCGCATTACTGCAGACACCACGCCGATCTGCAAACGTTTTCAGCTGAACAAATTATTGTGAGATACTTCAACTCTTTCACTTGGGGCAGTAACTCATGACCACTCACTCCTATTTTTCAGATCATGCTCAGTTTTGCTTATGTGTAAATCTTTGTGTCCTCCGCCTTCTCCAAAAAAGGCATGCCTGCTGTTCCTGTAAAGCACACTGTATTTTCCCGTGTGTAAAATGTGCTATATTAATAAGGCTTGCCTTGTATAAATAAATTTATATCTAAAAGACTAGATATGCTTAGCAGAGTAGAGTGGCTTAAATGGTGAAGCTGTACCTGCTCCTTACCCAGATGAACTGACCTGCGATCCTAGAGGAGACTTCCGCTGTGACAACCACCGCTGCATCCCGCTGAGATGGAGGTGTGACGGGGACGACGACTGTGGGGACAACTCCGATGAACGCAGCTGCAGTGAGTGCTGTTCGCAGTCAGTGATAAAGTTACATCATCATTGAGGGTTAGGTTTGAGCAGTGAAAAGCCAGGTACATTGCTTTGATATCATCTAAGTGTCTTTTAAGTAGGTTTACTGTGAGATTTTAGCTTAGCTCCTGTGAATTGTCCAAATGAAAAAGGAGTGTTAATGGCAAAGAGTAGTCCTGCTATCATTTTATCAGACAGCAGGGAGGCTTTGGAAGAGGCTCAACACTTCTTCAGACAGTGGAGCGCTGAGAGAGGTTGTCTTATCAGCTGCTAGAGAAACAGGCTGTCCTCAGCGTGTCAGAAAGTGGGAGTGAAAGGAGTCTGTCACCCTTTGCCCCGGAGAATTTAAACATGTCTGAGAAAATGCCAGTTAATACGGATAATGTAGCTTCTCAAGGGAGAAAGGGTGACTGGGGTTAAATCATGGTGGTATCTCTCCCCTTGTCGCTGCACTGCTAATGCCAGAAGAAGTTTGTCTCCATTGAACGCATGAGCTTGCTGCTGAATAACAGCTGCACATACTGCTTGTGTCAGTCTTGCCTTTTGATATCCCTCTTATAAATGCATCTGTGTAAAATAAAACATTAATAAAGACGAAGTAAAGCTCTGCATTTGCATTTGCTTGATTTCCCTCTGTTTAATTTCTGTTTCCATGTTTCCCCTCAGCTCCACGCGCATGCACAGAGAGTGAGTTTCGTTGTAATAATCTGCGCTGCATTCCGGACCGTTGGGTCTGTGACCATGACAACGACTGTGAGGACAACTCGGATGAAAGGGACTGTGGTAAGTGGAGGCTCTTTGTTGACAAGTTGTTTGTGAGGGCGGCACCAAACAAAGAAGCAATAAAACCTCACATTTTGAAGCATAGACAGACAGGACCACCAATAGTCAGCTATTCAAAAATTGTTTATTCACTTTCTTCACTGCAGTGCCGGTAGAGTGCAGGGCAGATCAGTGCTTTACAAGTTCAAGTTTCACTGGACATCACACATCTAGTTAAATTATAAGTTATTCTAGATGAGATTCAAGAAATAAAAGTTTAGTTTCCATTAGGAATTAAAAAGCGGGGATAAATTTTTAAAATTTTTTTATTCAACTTAAAATAATTTAACTTACTCAACTTAAGTGGGCCTTTAATGTAGTCATAATAAAAGACAAAGTTTGTGCTCCTCTTTTCCATGAGGAGAATACTTCTATGTGAAGTAAAGCTACATTTTTGTGCTGGTTTGACTGTGTTGCAGAGTTGCGGACTTGTCATCCCGGTTACTTCCAGTGCGGCAGTGGACATTGTATTGCTGAACGCTTCAAATGCGATGGCAACGCCGACTGTTTGGACTACACAGATGAGATATCTTGTCGTAAGTGTCCTGAAGTGAATGGTTTTCCCTGTGCACTCTTTGGTGAGAGTTTTAACCTAAGTGAATATAGCCGGCATGTGTTCTTTTTTGTCACCTTCTGGTCTTGGCCTCATTAGGATTGTGAGTTCAGTCACACACTTTGAGTTTGACAGAACGGTTCTGACTTTCAGCAACCCGCTTTCCCAACGGCACATACTGCCCCCCCTTCCTGTTTGAGTGCAAGAACCACGTGTGCATCCAGCCTCATTGGAAATGTGACGGAGACAATGACTGTGGCGATAATTCAGACGAGGAGCTTCACCTCTGCTGTAAGAAGTAACATAAACATTACTAAGTCCAGCACACATAATTAGCCTGAAGGTTTTCTTGAGACTTTGCTTTGTCTGTTCATCCACAGTGGACATCCATTGTGAAACTCCGTTCCGTTTCCGCTGTGACAACAACCGCTGCATCTACAGCCACGAGCTGTGTAACACTGTTGACGACTGCGGTGACGGCTCTGATGAGAGACAGGAAAACTGTAAGTACCGATAAGATGGTGTGTAGTTGATGGTCTCATCTATCTACTCAATAATGTCATGAATGTCATGTCAAGTCATGTTCTATTTTTCTTTTTTTTGAACATAACTACATGCCTGCAGCGTCTCTTGAGTTGGTATGTTTCCCTCTATCTAGGCCAAAGCCCGACTCATGGACCCTGTACAGATGATGAGTACAAATGCAGTGCTGGACAGTGCATCCCCCTGCAATACGCCTGTGATGATTATGATGACTGTGGAGATCAGTCGGATGAGCTCGGCTGCCGTGAGTACATTAACAAAGAGCACGTTAGTAATCATGATGATTAAAAATTTAAAAATATTTTTTTGATGACTATATGTTATGAAACATTTCATTTTTATTGACTGTACCTAATTGGGTGCAGGAATAAATACAGGATAAATCCACAACAGGACATACTGTAAGTACTATACAGTTACGTCCATAAGTGTCTAGGTTGACATTCGGTCTGTGTTTGTATTTGCTCCTGTCAGACCATGGCGGCGAGCACATGTGCAGAGACAACATCTGTGAACACAACTGTACCGACCTGATGGAGGGAGGCTTCCTCTGTTCGTGCAGGCCCGGCTACAAGCCCCGAACGACAGAAAAGCACACGTGTGAAGGTTCGCGATATGTGCTTGATCCATTGAAACTCTGACACAAAGTATTTTTCCACATCCAAATTCATGTGCCCACCCCCCCCTCCCTTCCTTCTTGGTTTGGCAACAGATGTGAATGAGTGTGAGGTGTATGGGACGTGTCCTCAGGAGTGCAAGAACACAAAGGGCAGCTATGAGTGTTTTTGTGCTGAAGGCTTTCTCTCTTTTTGGTGAGCCGCACGGGACAGAGTGTGCTGCCCAGGGTAAGATCTCTGCTTTCGCACATAGAAGAAAGTTCCTAGCAAATGTTCCCTTTGATTGGCGTGTTAAGCCAAAATCTGCATTGAACCTCCTCAATTTCTGTATAGGAAATCCACCAGTGCTGCTCTTGCCAGACAATGTTCGCATCCGTCGTTACAACCTGTCTTCTGAGCAGTATTCAGACTATGTGGACAATGCTGAGCATATCCAAGCTCTGGATTACCTGTGGGATCCAGAGGGACAAGGACTAAGTAAGACTTCTTCCGTAACCATTTAATAATGTTGTTTTTGCCTACAGTGAATATGAAAGCAACCCAGTCTCTAAGTTTGGATAAACTATTTCCCCTGTTGTGCTGTAGGTATTGTGTACTGGACAGTTCTGGGTCGGGGATCTCAGTTTGGCTCTATCAAACGTGCCTTCATGACAACATTTAATGATCACGGCAACAACCCAGTGAAAGAGGTGGATCTGAACCTGAGATACATCGCCAATCCTGATGGCATCGCTTTGGACTGGGTTGGCGGGTAATTCACCAAGATTATGACTTAACCATTGCAGAGATTATTTTAAATATTATTCTCTTGCTCAGTTTGTATTTATCACCTTTTACAGGCACATTTACTGGACAGATTCAGGCACCAATCGAATTGAAGTGGCCAAACTAGATGGGCGGTACAGGAAGTGGTTGATCCACACAGACCTCGACCAGCCCGCTGCTATTGTTGTCAATCCATCACTTGGGTATGAGTCTGTAGAGCTTCAGTGTAAAAAAATGTATTTGTACAGCATGTAGAGGCTTTTCTAACAACAAAAAACATGTTTCTTGGATGATGATTGGATAATGATGATCTGTGTTGGCAGAATGATGTACTGGACAGACTGGGGCAGGAAACCCAGAATAGAATCAGCATGGATGGACGGTCAGCACAGAGTGGTGTTGGTGAGGGAGGAGGACCTGGGCTGGCCTACTGGGCTGACTCTGGACTATCTGAATGGAAATAGAATTTACTGGTGCGACTCCAAAGAAAACATCATTGAGTCCATGAAGCCTGATGGCACAGACAGGAAGATCGTCATATCAGGAGGTCAGAACACTGCCAGTCTGTAGAAATACAAACAGATGTGAAGTTTTATGGGATATATCAAGTATTTTATTAAGATTAAGTATAATGTGCATTTAAAGTATTGTGTTTTCTCTGTTTCAGACATTGGATATCCCTACAGTCTGGATGTGTTTGAGGGGCATGTGTACTGGACAACAAAAGAGAAAGGTGAAGTGTGGAAGACTAACAAGTTTGGGAAAGGAAATAAAGTCAAAGTCCTAACCATCAACCCCTGGCTGACTCAAGTCCGCATTTACCAGGAGCACCGACACAACCAGTCAGGTTAGAACATAGAGGGATTCATATAACAACTGTTCTAAATAAGAGAAACAATGTTTTGTTGTTATTGCTGACACAGTCATGCCTTTCAAGCAAGACAATTTAGTGAGCTTTTTTGCCAAAAGGCTTGAAAGGCAGAATAAGAAAATGTTCTCAGTATGTTACTTAATAAAAATATAGATTCTGAAAAGGATTTGATGATGATATGCATCAGATTTTGTTAAAACAATTCAAGTTTGACTCCTGATCCCTCCATCTACACAGCTTGTTTAGGCAGTTTTTTAAAAACTACTTTTTTTCATGTGTGTGCTGTGCCAGAAAAAGGCAGCTGTCAATTACAGACAGACAACACAAGAAAGATAACACAAAGTCAGAATCAAACCGAAATGCAATTATAAAATCACAATGCAAAGTTGAATCCAGTCAAATTAAATAGTTCATTCTCAACACAACCTACATAGCCTGTTAAAACAACCCAAGAGCTGTCAAAAAGACCCCAAAAACAGTGGCAACTAGAAGAATGGGCATACAGCTAATGCAGCAATGATTTGAATTCACACAGTTTTTGTAAGTTTTGCAATTTTAAATCTAATTGCAGAAGGTATCAAGCAGAGAGTGCGGCATACATGAAACCACTTTTACATAGTTGACTGGACTTGCCTACTTAACTTACTAACTTACCAAAAATAGTCTAAGAAACAAAGAGTGTAGCTACAATCAAGATAAACTGTAACAAAGATTTAGTAATGAGTCATGTGTCACAAAATGTTTTCAACTTGCTATTTATTCACTTTAAAGGGTGTTCTTTTGCCTTGAACAATATCTAACAGTGTTATTCTCTTTGCTCTTTCCTCTTCAGTACCCAACCCTTGTAAGAATGTGTGCAGTCACCTCTGTCTCCTCCGGCCCAGTGGATACACCTGCGCCTGCCCGCAAGGGTCTTCTCCTCAGGAGTTTAATTCCAATGAATGTAATGCAGGTAAACAACCTTCTGAGTGCAGCTCCTGACTGCACTCTTGTATTGGCTATTGTGTTGCATCTCATTATGCTTTCATAAATCCATTCTTCACATTTGCCTGGCTGCTCCTGTGTGGTTTAGTGAAACTGTGGTGTGATGTTGTTGTTGATTCTGTGTATGCCTGGCTTTTTGCTCCTTCAGCCATTGAGGCACCCATTGCAATGCCCCTTGCATGTAGATGCATGAATGGTGGAACCTGCTACACTGATGAAGGCGGTCTGCCCAAGTGCAAGTGAGTTGTAGGTGATATTTACACCAGTGAGTGATTGATCCTCCATCAGTCACACACAGTAATGCTTGATATTTAGTTTTGATATACCGCCTTTTTCAAATGCACTTCAAGATGTTTTTTTTCGCCTGCTAATAAAACTAGATTTATCATGACTTTCTGCAGATGTCCATACGGTTATGTGGGCAGTTATTGTGAGATGGGGAAGTCGAGTGGGGCTCCAGCAGGAACAGGTACAGTAATTCACCCGTTGTCTAACAGGTCTTTTATTTTTTAATTCTCATTCACAGTTCAATTCTAGCTACACTCTGTCTCTCCTTTAACTTGGCTAAACAAATCCTTCCAACCAGAATCTTGTAGTAGTCCTTCACACATGAACTAGTTGACATGTGGAAGCTGCCGCACAATAACAGTTGCAATCTGTAGCTCTACTGGAGCAGATTAAGGCTAAACACAATGAAGTCACACCTAGGCCAACAAAACAGCTTAGAAAACAGGCTCAGCAATTGCTGAAGATGTTGACTCATGCATTTCCTTAATAAATAGACAAGTAATACTTGCTCACAAGAATAGATTACTGTTTAACTTCTCTAATGGGTTTGCAAACTAATGGGCCATCCCAAACACATGGGCTAGTCAGCAAAATGTTTACAGTGAGAATGCCTATGATCAGCACATTATAGCTAGTGTTAAATATGCATCCAACTAAAATATTTTCTACTTTTCCTTTAGCTGTGGCAGTTCTACTGGCTGTCATTATCATTCTGATTACTGGAGCTTTGGCTGTTGGAGTTTTCCTCAACTACAAACGAACAGGATCCTTTATCCCCTCAATGCCCAAACTACCCAGGTCGTGGCTTTGTTTTTCAGAGTCTGTGCTTATGATTGAAATCTGTACTAAAATTGCTGCACGCAGAATTTCAGAATCAATGTTCAAACTGGAGTACTTTGTTTCTCTCCAGCCTCAGCAGCCTAGTGAAGTCTGGTGACACGGGGAATGGGGTGACGTTTCGCTCGGGTGATAATGTTGACCTTGGACCGTCACACATAGGAGTGTCATTCATTGAGACAGCCATGCAGATGGTGAGACCAGGAACGATGTTTATTAGCAGTTAATATTTTTCCAAGTCGCTGAAAACGCATTATCAGCATTTTTGACTTACAAACAAGTGCTCTGGTGGAGTTTATTGACAACTTTCATCCTAGTAGTCCTAGAACTGCTTGTATCAGCGGCTCTAGAGAAATAATTAATGTTTCATTTGTCTTATCTTATCAGCAGTTTTATCAATACATTATCCCCATAGGACAATACTTACGATACTAGGATCGAAACTGGGAGGCAGCCAGTTACATTTGAGAACCCGTTGTACGCCACTGATCCTGGAGTGTCCGGTGATCCTGCAGTCATTTATGCCACACAGGTACTTATAAATGAATGAATGAATGAATGAACACATTAATGCCACATATAAACTTCCAGACTTCCAGTAGTTTACACCCAGAAAAACAAAACATTTCCTGTACATGAGTCAGTGGCTTTCAGAATTTCAGCATCTTCAAACAGAAAGTAATCTTTTTATTTTAGTTTTACATAATAACCAATAATAATAATAATCACTGAACTTTTGTATGCAGGATAAGTGGTTGATGATGGATGGATGGATGGATGGATGGATGAACTTTTGTTGTACTCTAATCACATATATGTATTTGCTTCCACCAAAGAGGTAGACTGTTTGTGAGCAGGACATATCAAGAGTATATAGCATGAACCAGTTTCTTTGAAATATAGTGAATAAATGAACTTCTGGACAATTAACAATTAATTGATTTTGATGGGAACTGTGATGTGGGATTTCTGCCAAAGCTAACAAAGTTTGGATTTTGATTCATACCGCTACGGGTATGTTTCCAGGAGCAAGAGGTACATTTTGAAGTAGCACAGAAAGTCATAGCAATGATATTTATTGATGTAACACAAGTGCTGACCAGGAGAGCCAAATGTTTCTTTTATTCCACATGGACACGGCAGCTTCTTTAGGTCCTTGGGAAGAGTGTGGTCAAAACATTGTCATGCCCATGTAGAATTAAAGAAAAACTTTTAACAATGCAGGCACGTTTTGCAGAGAATTTATGGACATGCGTGTGCCTCCTGATTATTTTATTAACCCCTCAAAATTAAAGATTAATGTTATTAGTTAGGTAATTTACTTCTATTGCCATAGCTGATGACCTGACATAACAAAATACCTCCAATAGGTGACTGTTAATGTGAGTGGGGAGCAATTGGAGAACAACTTTGTGAACCCAGCGTATCGTGGAGCTCAAAGTGTGGCCGTTGTGAACACATCATCTTCTGTCAGCACCAAACCTGAGCAGGTAAGTGTCTTGTATACAGAACGTCCATTTGAAAATGCATGAGCTAAATTATTCAAGAGTGATGTCTGTGTTTGTTTGCAGGAGTCAAAGTGGAGCTTGTTCAAGCGGAAATTAACGCCGAGCACAACATTTGAAAACCCTTCATATTCAGAGGTAAGTTTGGAAAAGCATTTTTTAAAAAACAAAAGACAGAACGTGCAGGTATTCTTTCGGCTTGTTTACCCTCTGCATCATTTTATAGATGAAAGATGAAAAGCCTGTTGGAAACAGTAGGGACCCTTCTGCCCCTGAGCCCTCTCCATTTGTCCCACCTGCCAAACTTCCGAAGAGAGATCGTCCCAGCGCGTTTTCGCCAACTGAGGACAGTTTCAAAGACACAGCCAACCTCGTGAAAGAGGACAGCGACATTTAACCCATCTCTCACAGACGGGAATCGAAAAAAAGAAACACACTTTGCACAGAATTTATTTTTTTATGCAGCCTGTGTACAAAACTCAAATTGTTTTAGGAAAGAGAAATACATTTCCATAGAATGATGAAAAAAGTCTTCTGTGACTATGCCTTCTGACATTTCTTATGCCAATTCTTGTGATAATGTTTTCATTATTCTGATGTACAATGTATGTATATCTTTGCACTGAAGCTGCTGATAGACATGTTAATAAATAAGTTGTATATTTGTAAATTTGAACAGTAAGATTTTGTCAGAAAATATCTTTGAAATAGATCCTATGAATAGTTCAGTTTAAACACAATAACACATAAAAAGTGAGCTGCATTGTGAATGTACAGTACTTATATGATCGAAGGTTACTAGAGATGTGTGTTGAGTAAATACATTTTGCCACTGAACAAAACTGAAGATGTATTTACTTCATCTTTTATGTTTATATACCTCATTTCATGGCCAGAAGCGAAACAAAAGCGACAATTGGATTTTAATTTATGGCGTCTATTCTTCAAAGAATGTATCTTTGAATAAGGAATGGTATAAACAGATGCATGATCTAAAATATGAGTGCAAAGCATACTTATCGTACTAAACCAAACTCATTTCTACCTTGTGTTCCCTGACTGTCTGACTTTAAATCAACCTGATAATTTGTTTTAGCAATAATATTGGAACAATGGCCAAAATTGTTTGGAACAATACTTGAACGTGCCCATGTTTGTTGGTGTGGAAATTAATGTATGCAGTTGATTATCTTGAAGGGCAACACATGACCTGAGGATGCAGATGTAGACAGGCGTTTTATAGACACAGTGAATAAATTCTTAACTTCACAGAATGATTTATTTTGTATTATAATGAGGACAATACAAACTGTATCTGTGATCATCCACAACATGCCCATATGGTTTAAATTGCTGCTGCTGAGACATGAATGAATAAATTTCCTATTTTGTAACACAGTCTTGACACTTTTTTGTCACAATATACTTTATTTTATCACTTTATCAGCATCCAAACTATTTCACAGAGCTAAACTTTTTTGTCACCCTTAGGTAACGGAAGAAGCATTGTTATAAGAAAGTCTGACACAAATGAAGGGAGATAGGACAGAGGAATCCAAAAAAGCTTAGCATCCCAGCCAGCACTATAACGTGTGCGTGGGAAGCGAGCTGTCAGCGCGTGCTCCATACACCAGGTCACCTTAGAGATATCTGAACTGCACAAGATATGCATGTAGATGTCTTGAGACTTCATATCTGTCAGGAAAACCAAAAGAGTTGTTTATAATATTTGTTTGACCTTTTGGCTAAATGTAATTAAATGCGCTTCCACTCACAGTCATCAATGTATGTAGCTCCATAGGAGTCTTTGACATCTTGGGGGAGGTGGTTCCACAGCCTCTTCAGGTCATCTTCAATAAGATCCAGCTGGGTGATAGCAGTCTTGAAGAAACCCGGCTCGATAATGCTCACTTTGATGCCAAATTGCTGCATGTTTATCCTGTGAAGAAGAAGCAAACCATTATGTTTCTTTAATGTAACTTTAATGATTTCCTTTAATTTTAATTTTTTTGTTGGTGATTTCTGTCTAAAAGTAGGTTTACATGTTAATATTAAGTAATTAATTAATAAGTTTGCACATGACTACAATTATATGACTACAATTATTAGCCTTTTGCAACTGAATGCTGTGGTGTAAAGTAACAAAATACATTTACAATACAAGTACTGGGCTGAAGTACAATTTTGAAGCACATGTACTTGAATTTTGTATTTCAAGCAACTTTATACTTTTACTTCACTACATTCTAATAGTTAATGTCATACATTTTTATACAAAATCAATCTTTCTACAGAACAAGTACTTTTGATACGTGTTGATAGATTTTGTTGATGATACCTTTGTACTTTTATTTAAGTAGGAATTTGAATGATGGACTTTAACTAGTAAAGTGAGTATTTTTACATTGTTGCAGTGGTATTATTTACTCTAGATGCATTTGGTGACAAGAGAGACTGACAGCGGTGACATCTGTGTACTTTTTTGTTTTGTTTCTTCTATCCGCTTTACTATATTACTATGTACTATATGTCCCAAATCTAAAAGGACGCGTGATAAATCTGTTGTCTTCCCACTACCTGGTGCTGTCGGAGAAGGCTTCCACTCCCCATTTGGATATGCAGTACCCTCCACCAGTAAGAGACAGTCTACCCAGGACACTGGCCACGTTAACCACCCTGCCCTGGGCCTTTTTCAGCAGTTGCAGAAAGTGGAGCGTCACATCAATAACTCCTATCAGATTCACATCCAAAACCTTTGTGAAATCCTCCAGATGCATCCATTCTGTTGGGCCAATGGGAATGGACCTGCCAGCATTGTTCACCAGACCCCACAGACCTACGCAGGAAAGAGGCAGGATGATTACACGCAGATATCAACTTTTGATCTTCATTTCCTTTTTGCTAAAGAGAATGTTCTTAATGTGCTATCTTCAGAAATATCAGACATGTCCTGGCAGTTAGCAATTAATCTGATTCATTCCTCATCACTATGCAAAATCTGATTTTAAAGGCTAAAATAGGCCTTGATCTCATTGACTACCTGTATTTTTCACTTACTGTGTCATTTACTGTATGTGCCTTGTATCTAAATAGCACACTACTGCACACTACATATAATTACACTGTCCAAACAACTGATTGTACTGCACTACTCTCTAATTCCTGGTATATTGGCACACTATTTAACACATTAACCAGAGCCTTACTCCCTCTGTAAACTCTGTTGTATATACTTTTTGGGTTTTTAAATGTACTTTAGGCTTGGAACTAATGATTACTTTCATTATTGACTAATCTTCCAAATATTTTCTCCATCAATGGGTTATTTTTTTATCTTTCAAATGTTATTTGATTATATTTATTTCTATGGCACATATTTAATTCTAATCTTAAATTACCTATTCTTATTGTCATTCTGTTTTAATGTTTCTTTATTTTGCTAATAAAGTCTGACTCTGAAAAGTTGTATTCTTGCCTCATCATTATGTAAGAGACATTTCTATAAAATAGGGCTGATTTTCCCCAGCGGACTTGATGGCACGTAACTTATTGATGTTGAAATGTCAAAGTAACAGACAGAACTATGGAGATTAGTATATAATGTTAGCAAGATCTGAGAGTTGTGTCCACTACTCAACCCAACCCAGACAGACCAGGCATGTTCCCTAAATCCAATGAAGATCTAAAAAGCTTCTAAAAGGTTCTCCATCATGTTCAGGATCAACTTTTAAAAAAATTGATCAATCTGTAGTTCAGATTTATATGTGAAGCAGCTTTACTGTTCCTGAGGTAAGTATGTTCTCCCTCCTCTTTAAAAAGAGGGTTAAACATATCAGTAGGAGGATGATAAGCTGGTGATGGGACGGTCCAGGTTGCCTTTATCTCCTCAAGTACCTCACTCTGGTCGGCACCCTATCTGTGTGTACCCCCTGCTGTCCGCCCGGCTCACCTCGCTCCTTGACCTCTTTGCTCACAAATTCCACCGCCTTCCTGATGCTCGCTACTGTCTGTAACATTCAGCAGAAGGGTCTTCAGTCTGGAGGAGGTGGATGCTGCCAAATCTGCTGCACCTTTCTCTGTGAGACATGCAGCTATGATCTGGAAACCCCTTTCATCCAGCTGTCTGGCCAGCAGATTCCCAAAGCCGCTGTCACACCCCGTGATGAACACATGCTTCTCGTTGAAGCCATCGACCTTGTAGGAGTCTCTTATGTACCAGCGGATGGCAGCGAGAGTGGCCAGAAGTACAGCACATGTTAAGGCCAAGTGTGACAAGATTACCTAAGAGACACAACTTCTGTAAATTCTAAAAGAAACATTTTAAAAAAAATCATGTAAATATTCAACACAGGGTAAAAAATGTGAAAATGGGATGAATATGTATGCAAATAATGCAAACACTGTGAAATCAACTTACCTCAAATAAATATGTTGTTAGATTGTCAGTTGATACCTGAGTGAAAAAACTTGTTTTAGTTCTTCAGTTTAAAGGTTAAGTGTGTAGGATTTAGTGGCATCTAGCGGCGAGGTTGCAAATTGCAACCAACTGTCTAGTCTACCACTCACTGAATTGAGAGCTTGTAGGCCTACTTTGAAAAATTCTGAACGACATTGAAAAGAGTCTGTAGCCTGTTTGACACACCTCTGAAAGAGCCGTCAGAAAACATGGTTCCTTTTTCCCTTTCTATTGTGTATGGCTCATTCTAAGGTAATAAAAACCCAACGGTTCATTATGTAAGGTTTTTATACACCGCTGAAAACATAGTTATGGATCTTAAACTGCATTTCTGTCAATACATACTCAGAAATATTACACACTGAACCTTTAAAACATTTAAGATCTCACACAGCATGAAGATGTACATTGAAATACCTAACTTCCATCTATTTTGCAGTGAAAGTACATTCACTCAAGTACTGTACAATAAGTAAGTACAATTTTGAGGTAGGCTACTTGTTCAGAGAGAAATACAGTAGGCTACTTTTTACTCCACTACATTTTTATACCAGCTTAGTTACTAATTACTTTTCAGATTTACATACAAACATCATGAGTGGTAGAAACTAAACGAGTAGTTTCTACCACTTTGAGCTGAAAAACAGAACAGTGTTACATTTCAGATGTTAATTTGTTAGCTTCAGTTTCACAAAAGAGACATTCCCCCGCGCGACCCCTAGGTTGGGAACTAATGGAATAAACTTGTATATAAAGCAGTTAAACTAGCGCCACCTCAACCAACTACATCAGTAAAATCCTGTTTTTACACTGATGCTTTGTATTAATAATGTCATTTATAATACCAGTCACAGGTGCTGATTTTTTGCAAAATACTCCTTTTACTTATTTAAGTAAATATGTAGTAGCTATATAGTAGCTGATAGTAGCTATATTTATTGATAGTATATATTACTTTACTTAAGTTGAATTTTAAAAGTAGGATTTTTACTATCAACATAATTAACCAATTCTCTTCTCCTCCCACTGTCCACTCTCCATTCTCAATAACACTGATCCTTACTGAGAATAAGCCGCAGTAATAGAGGCTGAATTACTAACAAGGCAAAGCTAAGCGCCCTTAGCCGCGCACACATCTTGGATGACTGCTCATTTCGGTTAATGTAGCAAAACGTACAGTAGATAACAGACTAGTTAAGTAACGGAGGTATGAATAAAAAATGTAGCGAAGGCTAAAGTAGGTTACTGGCCCCAAAAATACTCGAATAAAGCGTAAAAGTACAGTTTTAATAAGGAACGTGAAAAGTTGCCAAAACTTTTTTTCCCCTTAGACCTATCTGCGTTACTTATAACGAGTTACTAGGCTACTACCCAACCCTGCCGCCGGGATCCTCACTGTTGTCTCCGGTATTTGTTGCCGTAAGTAGCAGCACCAAAAAAAGTCATGTAATTTTGAGGCACGGTGGCGCTATCAACACTTCAAAATCTATTGGGCGTATACACCGCTCTTTACGGTAAAGCATTAGTGTGCTGATAAGGCCGTCATGGTGCATTAATGTGCACCTCGTAACCCAGCAATCTCTAGGCCTACTAGAATCGCAACTAATATTGTTTAAAATGAGAACCTTTATATATTACTTTATAATTTACTTTATAACCTATATTTTGTCTTTTTTCCTTTGTGTATGAATTTCAACAAAGAAAAATAAGTAGCCTATTGTATATTATATATTACTTTCTTCCTCTTTCATTACAGCATTTTTAAGAATCACTTGGCAAAGCAAAACCAATCGCCTGTTCATTGCTATAGAGTCCAGTCTTCAAAATTCCATAAAATAACCCAATAACCAGATTCTTGTAGGTAGCAACATGTATCCAGGTACATCCGTGTTGATTTACAAGTTGATTTACAAGTGTTTTGCTGCAGTTATATAATAATGGAATAGGCCTTCTACAGTCATAGCCAACATGCATGGATTGCTATATGGCCATATTTTTATTGCTATATGGCCATAATTTGATTCTATTTTGGAAGGGATATTTTAAAATATGTACATTTAGCTATGTATTCAAAAATAGCATGAGGGTATATATATGATTAATTAATTAAAATAACGATGCAGCCAAACAACTTGAAGTACCTGGAGACATGTTTTATAAGAATATAATGGATTGGAGATTGCTGATAACATCCCCAGTTGACAATTTGACTAGATTATTTTATAGGATTTCGACTGGAATCTTTAGCACTGATTTAGCGATTGGTTTGCTTTGCCAAGTAAATGCTGTGGTGAAAGAGCAAGAAAATAATGTATATTTTTTTCAAATTATTCCTTGTTGAAAATAAAACTATTAAAAATATGAAATAATATTTAAAGTCTTCTGTTTTAAACAACCTTAGTGGCCATTCGAGTAGGCCTATAGATTACAGGGTTTACCTGGGGCGAGTTCAGCCCCGACGAAAAGTAGCAAGACGGTTATTCCAACGGAAACTGTGGTGCCTTGAACTCCCTGTTGTGTACACAAGCGCACTGCACTTGACTGCGTTTTTAATAAGGCTGTGTTTACATACTTGTAGCTAACTGGGTAATACCTCAGCAAACGGAAGAAAGCATCGAAGCCCGTTGAATTTGCGCAACGTTGCACACCGTTTCAAGAAAACCTGTCTTCAATCCGGAAACGTAGCAAAACGGTGCAAACGTTTTCAGGTTGAACTCGCCCCTGGATATTCATTTGGGGCTGAGATACATCTTCATCACGTTTAAGGCGCGGTCTCTTCTGTAGTTAAACATATTATGACATTTATGTTGAATTTGCCCCAGATGTTTGATTCACATAGCCAATCATATTATAACAGTCACGCCCCGCCCCGTCTGGGGCAGTAACCACACACTATGGGCCAGTCAATCAAGACACATACCAATCGATTTTAAACTTCAATTTTTCTCTATTTCAATACTATGTGGTTTATCGACTTGTCCAGCGGGCCACCGGGAATACTCGTCAATCTGCCCTCGCCTAGTAGACATGAAGCTTCCCGTCTTTTAACTCAAAGAAGGGTCTATTTTTGTATACACATTTGAAACCAGAAGTTTACATACATAAAAAGACACAGGCTTTATTCATCACTGTTTGACATGAAATCAGACAATCACTTTTCCTGTTTCCCTTAGGATTACCAAAATTATTTATATTTGCTTAATGCCAGAATAATGATAGAACTATTTAGACTATTTTTTATTACTTTCTCAAAGTCAGAAGTTTACATACACTAAGATTACAGTGTTGATTACATTTATTCATTTAGCTGACGCTTTTATCCAAAGCGACTTGTTATATATACAATTGTTATATATGTCAGAGGTCACACGCCTCTGGAGCAACTAGGGGTTAAGTTTCTTGCTCAGGGACACAATGGGGGATTGAACCCAGGTCTCTCACACCACAGTCATGTGCCTTATCCATTGCGCCATCACCACCCCATTACTATGCCTTTAAACAATTTTGGAAAGCCCAGATGATGTCATGTCTTTGGAAGCTTCTCATATGTTTATTGACAACATTTGAGTTAATTAGAGGCACACCTGAAACACACTGTTTCTTTGTGTAATATCATGGGAAAGTAAAAAAGAAATCAGCCAAGATATCAGTAAGAGAAATGTGCACTTGCACAAGTCTGGTTCATCCTTGGGCGCAATTTCCAGATGCCTGAAGGTGCCACGTTCATCTGTTCAAACAAAATATAAGCAAGTATAAACACCATGGGAATGTCCAGCCATCATACCGCTCAGGAAAGAGACGAGTTGTTGATCTCTGTGTTCCAGAGATGAACGCGCTTTGGTCCGAAATGTGCATATCAACCCAAGAACAAAAGCAAAAGACCTTGTGAAGATGCTTGCTGAAGCTAGTAAAAGTGTGTCATTATCCACAGTGAAATGAATACTGTACCAACATGGGCTAAAAAAGAAGAAGGCCAGGAAGAAGTCATTACCCTAAAAGAAACATAAAAAAGCCAGATGCAAATGCACACAGGGACAAAGACCTTATATTTGGAGACATGTCCTGTGGTCTGACGAAACTAAAATTTAACCGTTTGGCCATGATGACCATTGTTACGTTTGGAGGAAAAAGAGAGAAGCTTGCAAGCCTGAGAACACCATCCCAATTGTGAAATATAGGGGTGGCAGCATCATGTTGTGGGGTTGTTTTGCTGCAGGCGGGACTGGTGCACTTCACAAAATAGATGGCATCATGAGGAAAGAACATTATGTGGTAATACTGAAGTAACATCTCAAGACATCAGCCAGGAAGTTAAAGCTTGGGCGAAAATGGGTGTTCCAAATGGACAATGACCCGAAGCATACTGCCAAACTGGTTACAAAGTGGCTTAAGGATAACAAAGTCAATGTCTTGCAGTGGCCATCACAAAGCCCTGATCTCAATCCTATTGAAAATTTATGGGCAAAGCTGAAAAGGCATTTGTGAGCAAGGCGGCCTACAAACTTGGTTCAGTTACCCCAGTTCTGTCAGGAGGAATGGGCCAAAATTCCTGCCATCTATTGTGAGAAGCTTGTGGAAAGATATCCAAAACGTTTGATGCAAGTCATACAGTTTAAAGGCAATGATACCAAACACTAATGAAATGTATGTAAACTTCTGACTGATGAAAGTAATAAAAAAACATAAAAAAATCCTTCTGTCATAATTTTGGCATTTAGCAAATATAAATAATTTTGGTAATCCTAACGGACATAAATCAGGAAAAGTGATTATCTGATTTCATGTCAGACCGTGAGGAAAAAAGCATGTGTCTTTTTATATAATGTATGTTAACTTCTGGTTTCAAATGTATTCCTATAATACAACTCTTTCCAATCCTAAACTGAATAATTGTATATGCCTTATACAATAACATATTTTATAATATAGAACCAGATAAAGCAAAAAAGAGAAATTGAGTCTAAATAAATTATTGGTTCAGCCTATATGAGGAAATAGGACCAAATGACAATGTCCAGCAAACAATGGGTCAGTTCACCATTACATAGATTAATACATTACATCTAAAAAAAACAAACAAAAAAACATAGTACTTTTTACTCCACTACATTTATCTAACAACTATGGTAGTAGTTACTGACTTTAATTTTACATATAAAAATATTTGTTATAAATTAAACTACGCAACAGTACTTCAAATTCAGCTCCACCTCGACCAATAGTAAAATGCAATACTTACACAAGAATGTGTGTGTAACATTAATCCAAGAATATAATTGAGTAATTAAAATTGTGAATGCAGGAGTTTTAATTTTGCATCGTGCTGTTGCAACTTTTACGGTGAAGTAAAAAGTACTAAAAGTGAAGGCTCTGAACACTTCCTCCAGCGGTGCGCTATAACACATGAGATGAACTGAATGTTGTTTGTGGTGCGTAAACCATTAAAAAATTACTAATTACATTTTGTGAAGCTTTGTATACAAACATAACCCCATTTGCCTCCATTGTACTCTTAGCAGTGGAGATCACAAAACCTGGACAGATAGACCAAACCCATCTGCATGGCATGCATGACACCACAAGAGGTAAGTGGAAGTGCAACAATTATCACTCAACCAATAGACTGCATCAGATGTCATTAAGCTGGTTTGTGCTAAATATACTAAATCGATCAATTAGTGCACTCCTGACAAATTAAAATAACAGTGTCAACATCCAGACGCCAGCTGTGTGGTGCTCCTAATGAGCATCAAAGCACATGAAAACTTACTGAAGCCATGTAAAATGAATAATAATGCAAACATACCATAGCAACAGTTTACATGAAAAATGTGTCTTCAGAGAACGTGTGACGATCCTTTCTTAGTAGACACTGGAAACTGAAGTTGTGCTGGGGTGTGATGATTGCGCATGTGTGTTTGTCTGCAGAGTCAAGGTCCATTGTGGATAGAGCAGCAGGGCTTTTCACCAACATGGGGGGTTGCGCAATAGACAACACCAGACTACATGTCCCCTGGTTTTGATAATTGCATTCCCCCCTTTTACCTCAAACTCCCTCTGAAAACACATCAACTCAGCCCAAAGGTTATATTGATATTGAAGGGAAATTAACATTACCACTTTGAAGAGCAGGTCAAAACAGAAACAGAGGAGCCAAAGTCCATCAAGGGCTGAAGCTTTACAACTTATGAAGTTGTCTGTGGTCAAAGGCCATTACCTTAGATCTTATAATCATTAGGGCAGGCAGTGATAATGCCAGAGTCAAGTCAAAAACATAATGAAGAGACAAACATGTTTTATAACAAAATGTTTATATGGTGCCATCAACGGCGTAAACTTTTAGGTTCCAACATGTTCTGCAGTGAAAATAAAACACATGTGTGTGATTTAACAAAACTACGGTGCATATAATTTTTTGAGGCCATCTTGAATGAAAAGTCTATCAGAGATGCAGGATGGCATGTACGACATAGGCAACCAGAATAACTTAGCGTCCCATCCGGGAGAGTAGCGAGTGCGAGGATGAACGGCAGTGATGGCGTGCTCCATACAGCCGACCACCTTCATCAGGTCCTTGTCTGTCAACTGATTAAACCTGTGATCCAACTTGTCAAGAGCTGAAAGAGAAGCATTTCACACATGTGATTTATATACAACAAGGCACTTATCATTTTAATAAAAATTCCTGATCAGTTCCTAATAATTTCCTAGGAGGTTTCTTGGAAAGACCTTTGTAATTTGGAACCAATTATAGGCAAAATACAGACAAGTTTAATTGGTACACTAGCAAATCATGAATTGCAATTAAACACTAAGCTAGTGAGTGCAAAGAAGATCAGCGGAACAAGCAAAAAAGTGCAATTTATCTAGAGGTAAACATACTGTATGTATGTATTGTTTTGTACATAGTATGACTATTTAAGAGAGTTCATTTAGCTAACTTTGTCTCAAATGCCTGGGGGAAAAAAGGCAAGATTTTTTCCAAGAGTAGGCTACATGATAAATGTTTTTTGTATTCTGTGACGGTCTGAAGGTTGGACCGTGAACATGCTGCAGCTGATTCTTGAGTTTTGGACTTTCTCTGTTGTTAAATAAATTAATTGTGTCTTGCCCATGTGGGCTGGGCATGGTTATATGCATGACAGTCATTTAAATAAACTAAGTGTTTATTTTCTCTAAAATTAGCACCATAAAAATGATTAGTTATGGGAAATAAGGGAACCATAGAATAAAGCATTACCTTTAATTGATATCATTGAAGATGAAAGACATAAGAAAGCTCATCAGCATTTTTAAAAATACAATTTCATGTTTATTTCTAAAGAACAAAATAACTTATCTTTTAAATTCTACTACACTGTAGCTTAAATGTCAATAATTTATTCATTATAGAACTGAATGTGTATCTTAAAGACGAGAAAGAGTGAGAAAGTCAATACTTCTGGCTTATTTCTGATCTCAACATCTGACCTTTTCTCTCAGTTAAGAATGTGTGTAATGATGCAATGTTTTGGGTTTATCGACTAGAAATTTGCCAGGGGAAGAAGCTGAATGTTGAAACACTACTGTGGTGTGGCAGAACAGGGTTAGACCAGATTCCATTGCATATCTCATGACAGGCAACACTCTTGAGAATAAATGTCAGCACAGGGCTGATATTGACAGCATGGTAGACAGAATTAAAGCAGCTGTCCTGTAGCATCCTGCAGTATTATGGTGTCGCTATCTGGAATAAGCTGGACAGGTCTACATGGAAAAAAAGACGCGTCTACAGGCTTTGAATCTGGACACAAGTAACGACTGTTTGAAATGGTAATCTGTCCTCGAACTGCCTCCGCATAGTCCTCCATTTTCCCTGCAACAATTGATTTTTAAAATGTTATTGATTACTTTTAAAGCTCAAACAGACAAGATTCAGTTGCAAAGGTAATGCCTATGGACTCAAGGCACTCAGACTATGCAATGACCAGCCAGTGGAGATGTGGGAAGCAAGACCAGCGCCTGTTTTAAAAATCTCTATTAAAATCACACTTTTACAAGTTTACTTTCAAGTGAATGTTTTATCATTGTAGTATTAGGCTTTAACTGAAAACAGAAAAGATATCTCCACTAGGTTTGGAAACTGTTCTATTTATTATTATTATTTATTAATAAAAAGGTGCAGCAACTCACATCTCTTTAAAAAAACCTGGTCCATAGTCGTTCTTCACATCCTGAGGTAATCTGTCCCAGAGCTTCCTCAGGCTGTTTTTCATCATCTCTGTATCAGTCACGTTTGTTTTGAAGAAGCCTGGCTCAATGCATGCCACCTTGATTCCAAACGGTATCATGTTTAACCTGAAACACACAGAAAGTCGCTCTAACTCAAGAAGAAGCTCAGAAGAACAACAAGTGTGTGTAGTATCTTCACTCACCGCAGACTGTCATTGAAGGACTCCACGCCGTACTTGGACACGCAGTAGGGTCCACCAAATGGGCTGATTCTCCCAAACACGCTGGCGACGTTCACCACTCTTCCTTTGGTCTTCTTAATGTGAGGGAGGACGCTCAGTGTCACGTCGATCACACCGCAGAGATTGACAGCTATCATGGCCTTGTAGTCCTCTATAGTGAGCCAGTCAGTGGGACCAGACGGCAGAGCGACTCCGGCGTTGTTCACAACAGCCCACAGGCCTGGCCCAGCCCAAGCACAACAAGAGAATAAAATAAAAGGAGACTGAAATGTTAATACTTACAAGCATGGCACTTTGCCTCAACTAGAAGTAAAGTCACTGCTTCATGATGTGTGTTACTTATGAATACTTTGAGACTCTAGAAAATACAGTTTCTTTGTATTTTTTGCCTGGAGTTAGTTGAGAATGAAAACTGATACTACTCTCATGTCTCTACGGTAAATATGAGGGTTTGACCAGCAGCTGGTTATCTTAGCATAAAAACTGAATACATGGAGAAAACACTATCCTGGCTGTGTCTGAAGGTAACAAAATCCACCTACCAGCGCCTCTAAAGCATACATTTTATTAATAATGTAAAAGTTTTAAAATAAAAGTTTTATTGGTGGTTATGTGCACTATTTCTCACTTCCTAGAGTCTCCAGTGGCTGTCCTGAAAACAACAAACGCACACCAGAACTCACAGTGCCCTGCAAAGATAAGAATCCAGTACACAGGAAGTTAAAGTGGAAAGAAAAAAGCTCAGAATAGATTAGGGGTGGCGATGGCATAATGGATAAAACTATGCCTTTGGTGTGAGAGACCCGGGTTCAATCCGCCACTGTGACCCATCCAACATTGTGTCCCTGAGCAAGACACTAGTTGTTCCAGAGGCGCGCAACCTCTCACATGGATAGCAATTGTAAGTTGCTTTGGACAAAAGCGTCAGCTAAATGAATAAATGTAAATGTAAGAAACATTGACAGTTACCATGCGCAAGTGCTAAGCTAACTGACTAAAGTTTCACAATGAACAGACAGACACAGGATTGGTATCAATCTTCTCATCTAAACTCTCAGCAAGAAGGGAAATAATGTTGAACAATTCTCTTAAAGTTGGACTAAATGTAAAAGTTTAATCATATAGCAAATGAATTTTGCTGATTCACGTAAAATTTTCTACAAATGCTGTAAAATCTCTTGGCTAGTGAGATTAACATAATACCCATGAGATATATGTATAACGTTGAATGTTACCAGTGTAATGTGCACCTCAAAGCCACTCACCCTTCTGTCCAACCAACACCTCGATGGATGCTGCTGCTTTGCTGACACTTCCAGAGTCAGAGACATCCAGGTGAACGGTGGTCAGTCTGTTGGAGGTGATCTTCTTCAGCTCATCCTCGCCCTTCTCAGTGTAACAGCCTGCGATCACAGGGAAGCCCAACTTGTCTAGGTGTCTCGCGAGGAGATTACCAAACCCGCTGTCACAGCCAGTGATGTAGACATATTTATCTTCCTTGTTGGGCACTTTTTTGCTTTCCCTGTACCAACGAAAGGTGAACCAGAGAGGCACCAGTCCCAGGAGATACAGGAACATATTTCTAAGGTAAAGAAGAAAAAAAACTCACTTTATTATTATTACTACATTTGAGATATATCTATCTATCTATCTGTAGATATATCTGTTGATATATCTCAACTAGGGGTTAACTGGGGATGCTGGAATAAATAAGTATTATGTGCAAGTGTTATGTACTTGAGGAAGGTGGATTTGGTATACAGTATATACAATATGACCAGCTCTGAAATAGAGAACAAAAGAATGATGAATGAATAATAGATGATGGCCAGTAAACAGGTGGCTGATTAGAGGCAGAGCTACCAAGTTATTGCACAGAAATTGTTCCTTACACTTTGAGTCACAGTCAGCAGTTTATCAGAGTGATGGCTTGTGGGAAGAAACTGTCCCTGAGTCTGATGGTTTTGGCGTACCGTGCTCTGTAGCGCCTACCAGAGGGGAGAAACTGGAAGAGGTGACCGGGTGAGATAGATCTGCAGTGATGTTTGCTGCCCGTTTCCTGACCTGTCACCACTAGAACAATCAAAGGCTCCAGAACAGCGACTGAATGAACATTCAGGTGAGACAGTTATGTTGGCTGCTGTTTCTGAAGTCAAGAATAAACTTTTAATCTCACATTTTATAGTCAGAGGCTGTCATTAGTTCAACTCCTGCGGTACCTTTCAACACATCTCCACCCTCAGCATACACTCCCTTTGTAATCCTGCACATATTATCTTCCAACTGTTTACAACTTCTCCTTGTGTTACAGTTTGTATAATTTATTAGCAAAATACTCTGTAAATGGTAACATGAAAAAGAGGTTAATCATAGGCTACTAGAGCTGAAACCCTGAAGTTAAAAGGCAACTATTTTGATAATCGATTAAACCTTTTCTAATGAAAGATGCCAAAAAAATGTGATTTAAAAAACAAATGCTCTTTTGAACATTTTATATCTTTATTTTTTAACCGCACACAGAGAGATGACCAAACATGGGAAATGACATGACAACAAATGGACTTGAAATGGGTATTTAACATTGACTCCTTATCTAGGCCATATTTCCCTAAAATTAAATAATTTGCTGGTTTTCTTAGATCTTCTATTATGGTAAACTGAATATCTTTGGGTTTCAGAGTATGAAAATGATGGCATTTTTCAGTATTTTATGATGTTTTATAAACCAAAATGATTAATTGAGAAAATACTTGTCAGATTTATTGTTAGTTGATTTGGTTTTACTTTATGCCTCTGTACTGGATGCTCTTATCTGGTTATTCTCTTAGTTGGGAAATGAGTGTGTTTATGTCGCTGTCAGACAAATTAGATGATAATCTATGAGCACTACTGTAGATCAAATGGACAGTCTCCTTTACAAACACATACAGTATGATAAATGTATAAACTGAAAAGGATTTTTCTATGATCATGTCATAGCAATGAAATGGCCCATCCCGCATTACGTGGGAATACGTGCCTGGTGATTACACAAGGTATGAATCAGGACATCAGTTGACATTCATGTTTCACAGGAAAGACAAGTCATTTCCGCATACTATAATAAAAGAAAAGAATGTGAAACATGTTTAAGCCATGAGGCAGCTGAACACCTATACCTCATTATAAAACATAATGGCGAGACATGGCGAAGACTTCCCCTTTGTTCGGTTGGATAAACGCCCTCATGAAAGACTCTCTTGCGTGATTAAACATGCAGATACATTTTTTGGGCAGTGAGGTTTTTGTCAGCATTGCCCTTTTCCATTATGATGCCTCATGAACCTAGTGATTGTTTTGCAGTGTGAGAACATTTAGACAGGCTAAAAAAGGTTAAATTAGGAAGCCACTATTTTCAGTATTTATATTATAAAGATTTCAATTTATTATGACTCTGCACTTCATCCCCAAATAGAGGAAAGACGGCTGATTGTTCAAAAACACATGGACACAAGGAACAAATACATATTTTACTAATTTGTCAAATGTGATTCATGTTTAATTTGTTTCTTTATAAGAAAACATACATAGTAAAAAAAAACACACCAAATGTAATGACTTCCTCACTAGCCTTGGACAATATAGGCCTAACTTACATAGTTATAGAGGTGGGACTGTTGAAAGATCAAGGCTCACTTTGGATAAAAATGACACCAGAAGTGTTGCCGGATATTTATTTGTTGCTCTCCTGATGTAACGTTAGTTCACCTGTGCTGATCAACCCTGCTAAGTGACCTCAAATGCTTCAATCAATTTGCACATTTATGGCAAAAATATATCACATCTACACACTTTAAAACTGTCATGTTCATTATTAGCTAAGATTAACTGGGCTGAACTGGATGAACATTTCTTCAGAGAGTTAAAAAAAGGAAACTTACACGTGTATTTTCTGCGACCAGTACGATACATCCATCACGGCAGCAGAACAGAGCAGCAGGGCGCGAGAACCTCCAGGACAAACACCGAGATGATGGGTATAAACTTCGTGTGTTTGTGTTGGGTTACTACATTTGTCATTATTTAAAGGTAACTTCCGGTGAATTTACCTGCCCCCGTCTGGCCGATATGTCTGGCCTCTTTTCCACAGAAATATATGAGGCGCGCCATCTGCTGGACATTACATAGCACTGTGATAGATGAATGGATAGAGGGATACTATTTCTATACAATATTCCCTTTTTATTGTTTTCCCGTTTTACTTTATTATTTATAATTTAATTTATGTTTTCAATAATAATTTGTGTCTGATATTTGATTTTTTGTCAGAATTTCAGAATCAAGCTTAACTGCTTTGTTAAAAAGCTAGTTAACAAGGTCATATTTGTAAAATCATTAAATAACCTGTGCAATTGCCTGATCACCAGATGCACATTTAGACAGAGAGGATGAATGGTTTTAAAGTGCTGTCAAGGAAGCCATTGAACACTCGGGTTGAGAAACTGTGGCTTAACAGGAGAGGGGGTCAGCGATACCACTTTCTCGCCACTTATAATGCTGTCCTTTCGTCACATCCCAGGAAACTAAATAAACGTTCACATTGTATTGCAAAAGCATAGGTGTTATTTACGCTGGGGACATGTCCCCACCACTTTTGAAATGGCTGATTTTGTCCCTGTCACTTTTTGAAAACATTTGTTAGAAAATGAAACTGCTCTGTGAAGAAAATATGTCTCCACTGCTTTTCAACACAAAGTGACACCCTTGGGCAAAAGCCATAGCACTCTGTGTCATTTTCTGTCTTAAAGTAAGAAAGAAGGAGAGAAAGGGAAAAAATACACTCACTGGCCTTTATTAGGTGCACCTCTTTAATTGCTTGTTAACTCAAATAGCTCATCAGCCAATCACATGGCAGCAACTCATTGCATTTAGGCATGTAGATGTCAAGAAAACTTGCTGAAGTTCAAAACCAGCATAAGAAATGGGATTAAGTGACTTTGAACATGGCATGGATGTCGGAGCCAAACTGCAACTGGGATTTTATATCACAACCATCTCCAGGGTTTAAAGAGAATGGTCCGAAAATAAGAAAAGATCCAGTGAACTGCAGTTGAGTGGATGAAAATACCTTACTGATCTCAGAGGTCAGAGGAGAATGATCAGACTGGTTCGAAATGACAGAAAGGCAACAGTAACTCAAAAAACACTTGTTACAACCAAGGTATGCAGAATACCATCTTTGAACGTACAACACATTAAACCTTGAAGCTGATGGGGTACAGCAGCAGACCACCACAGAGCGGGCCCCTCCTGCCACCAGATAGAGCCCCTTTGGGATGTGGAGGTACAGGAGATTCGCGTCATGGATCTGCAGCAGACAAATCTGCAGCAACTGCATGATGCAATCATGTCAACATGGAAAAATTCAAACACTTTGCTGAAAGTATGCCACAAATTACGGCAGTTCTGAAGGCAAAAGAGGGTCCAATCCGGTACTAGCAAGGTGTACCTAATAAAGTGGCCGGTGAGGATACATTCCATGATGATATGGGCACTGAAGCTAGTGGTAACAACCAGTTAGTGAGTGGTGCGTGTGGTCGGAGGGCAAATTTGGACCATAATTCACATGTGCAAGTACTTCACTATAGGCCTTGACTGTTAAATAGTGGACTGCAGATAAAAAATTCAAGCCCCAACAACCACCTTTGACAAACTAGTTCCATTAAGGAATTGTTTTAAAAGGGGCAGATCTCCATTTCAACAAAAGAGGAATGCAGTCAATTAAATGACAAAGCCACACAAGACGGAACTGCATGGGTCTATCCAGTCTTTTTTGAGGAACACGACTTCTTGGACAGGACACCGACTGTGAAAAACTGACATGCTGCTGCAAAATAATGTGCGTCCACATTTATGTCTTAATGTACTGGACCTTTCAGGAGAAACAACTTTTCTTACATGAGAATGACGAACGATCAAAATAATGAAGTTACTGTTTAAGGCACAACCCTTTTTTATGTAGTGTTCAATTGAGATTTTGGCCTAATTTGCTTCCATGTCTTCTTCTACTTTAATGGAAAATACACATTTAGATGGTGTTTGATTGAAGCTATCTGTACATTTCTTCTAAACTAACCAAACAAGCAAATCTGCATATTTACAGTAACATAACTTTTCAAGGGAAAAGCCTCTTGAGGTAAGTCATTCACTGGGGAAGTACTGTGGTGATTTGCTTTAGTTATTGTTTATCCTATCCTATTTATCCTATTCACCTGGACTGCCTTGTCTAGTGTATGCAAATCAGCACATTTTAATTAGAGTAAGGGTTAGGTTAGGAGTTCTGTGAGAGCATCCTGCAGGTGCAGAGAAAAACACCAAATAATCTATGCAGAGCAGAGCTTGGCCAATACCCCCTCTTACTAAAAATACAGAAAAGATCAATTAAATTTTATCACTTGAAAACATTTAACCCCCAGACACACCATCACAAAGCCCTAACATACCAGGAGCTGAAACCAGAGAAGAGTCCCCTCAGCCAGCTGGTCCTAAGGCTCTCAGGACCAATACAAGTTTGCAGTAACAAGTCCCTAGCCAGGCTCAGGACAGCAACACCAACTCAAGCAGACCAAACCAAATTGCATATTGTTTTACTTAGTACTTTTCTTCTAATATTTATTTTTACAGAATCTTTATATTCAACATTTCCCTCTCTTACACACACACACACACACACACACACACACACACACACACACACACACACACACACACACACACACACACACACACACACACACACACTACAAGTCCACTACTTGTCCCAGATGTCTGCGATATTGCAGCAAAGTTTCAATAGCCTGTTCAAAGACTATTGCTCAAGGAGAGACGCAATTCCGCTCTTAATGGTAGGTATAATATTAAAGTGTTATTACGCACGGCCTGTCGTGAGCTATTGCTTAATTATCACACTGCATCTTTGACTAGAGCCCCCTCCTTCCTGTGGTATTATCAATCACCTCTGTTGTGAATAATAACCGGCTGTAAAGAAAGAGCAAATTCCGAACCCAGGTTGTCTACTACTTGTCCTAACGGGCATTAACCCCCTGAATAGGTACTCGATTACTGCAGGCCTTAGTGTTTCTCCATTTTCACTTTTATTAAATCACACATATTTTCTATTCATACCTTATGTACTAATACTGATAAACTGTTAAATATGGAAATGCCGCACTGTTGGGCTAAAAAGTTGCATTGATGACACAAAATTCATTATAGTATATTTAGAAATTGTCTGAAATTAGTGAAATGTTTCCTGGGTCACAAATTTGCTGGGGTAATTTCCATTCCCATTGTTTAAATGTGTAATTCTAAACTTTTTCATGAAGTGTTCTAATGACAGTTAGGCTGGTAACCCATGTTATTTTAATTTGGATAGGCTATGTGTAATAATGACACAGCACCTAACTATAACTAATAGCCTTACGGTCATTAAACCCACTTTACAATCACTTATGATGACGAATTAAAAACATTTGTACCAAAAGATGCTTCTTTTCGGTAACCAAATTTAGTTAAAGAGTTTTAAAGGTCCACCTGAGTTTGTTTTTGAAGTTACATAATACAGACTTTTGGTACATATTCACAAAGAATAAACATGATCAATGCACATTAGCTTGGTTTGGAGATTGAGTTTTGCCTTACAAAGGCAGTCTAGTAAAGTTCATGCTGACACTGTCCTTATCAGTCTAATGGAGGTGTAGATAATGGGAAAGGAGAGGCATAGGTAACCTGAAAATAAGATAGTTAAGATAGGAATTTACTCAGATGAGCCTCAGTGGTGCTGGTGGATTTCCAAAGAAACCAGACATTCAGTGAGTAGTCCAGGTACAGTACATTTTGCTTCTCTTCTACTATAAACTATGTTAACAGTCAACTGGGATTTAATTATTGCTTATTGTCTTTGAGTAAAAAAGTTAATCACTAAATCAATTCCATTTGTACAAATTCTCAGTGTGTAAAAAAATAAGGATCCGCACATGTTAGCAGTCATTAAAATACACTGTTTGACATCAGTGACTTAACTTATTGGATAATATAATCTTTATATAATACAACCTGACTATACTTAAATGTAAGCATTTTCTTTTAGGATCAAAGAAAAGTGTGTGTGTATATATATATATATATATATATATATATATATATATATATATATATATATATATATGAGAGAGAGAGAGAGAGAGAGAGAGAGAATAACCTGAAATGGTACAAAGGTAAGCGGTAAACTGCCAGAGGTTAAAAAAAAGAAGTTTAGGTTACCAAAAACTGAAAAATAATGTACAGTTCAGAGTTATACAAAAAGGCCCTTGTCAGGGAACAAGTAATGGGTTAACAACTTACAGCTGTTCTGCAGCAATGGAAGTAAATTAAGCCTTGAAAGTTGATGCTAACAATTCCTACAGGTGTCCCAACTTTTGTTGATTACTTACAAACCCTCTGTCTGTATAAAAGCAGTGTTGGAATAGACTGTGTTACTACGCCCTCTTAAGCATTATTTGGACAGTATTTTACTGCAGGAAGTAGTATTTTGCTCTCATAATGGCGACATCTTACATCTTAACATCCACATTTTAATTTAGATTTTTTTTAATTCACAGGCAACAAGTGAGGACACACTTACCTGACAGGGCAGGAAACATGAAGCAATCACTCAAACTAGCAACACTAGGTGTAAATGAAAAAGGTGAGTTGTCTGTTTACACTGCAAATACACTGACAGAAAAAATTAGAATTTTGTGTAAAAGCTCAAGTAATCACAGGTAACTCTAAATATAATGTTCCCTCTTTTTTTTTAGCAGACATTGAGACTGGGTAAGTTTGTATTGCAAATGACATTTCCCATATTATACTATGTTTTACAAGTTTGCAGTTGTCATGAAATATTCCTGTACCTAACTTTAATTTACATGTGTTACAGAGATGAGAAGAAAAAAGAAAACACACTGAGCATTGGATACTTTCAGCTGGTAAATACCAAGCTATATCCTACATTACTTTACATTTATTTGGCAAAGTAAGTTACAATAAAGAGCTAGATGTCATCTAAAATAGTATTACAAATAATTAAAAGCATGTTCAGTGCTGCAGAACAAGTACTTAAAGATTGGCCTTTTAATTTGTATTTAATTTTAAAAAAAATGCAAAATGACAAACGTAAGTAAACAAGCGTTGTTGAGATGTAATCTGAAAAGGTGGGCTTTTAGCCTGTTACAGAATATGAAGATATATTTACTTTAAATATCTGCATTATTTTCTTTAAAATTCCTTTTTGCAGTTTCGATATGCTACTTGCAAAGACACTGTGATGATGGTTGTGGGAGGATTATGTGCCATCATACACGGTGCAGCTTCACCTCTCATGCTTCTGGTGTATGGCATGATGACAAACACATTTGTGGCTCATGAGCTTGAGGTCCAAGAACTGAAAGACCCGAACAAGATATGCAAAAACAACAGCATCTATTGGGAAAATGGCTCCATATATGAAACTCCTGAAAACAGCACTGTGTACTGTGGGTAAGTATTTAGTTATTGTTGATGTGCTTGTTAAAGTGGAAAACTGTTGTTACTCATTTTATTTTCTCGGCAGGGTGGATATTGAAGCACAGATGACCATGTTTGCATATTACTATGTTGGAATTGGATTAGGAGTTCTATTTGTGAGTTATTTTCAGGTAAATATTAATGCTTGCCAAATTCAGCTTTCATTTAAATACCCCTTTGAGTAAAATTATGGCTCATGACTAAAAGAAATAATTTTCTTCACACTGTAGATTTTTTTCTGGGTGTCAGCAGCTGCAAGACAAATTCAAACAATCCGAAAGACTTATTTCAGAAAAGTAATGCAAATGGAGATTGGATGGTTTGATTGCAACTCTGTTGGTGAACTGAATACAAGGATATCAGAGTAAGTTGGAGCTCTCTTTCAGAAGATACTAGTGCAAAGCTGGGAGAATGTTTTCCACAGAACAGTCTCTTTCTTTACAGTGACATGAACAAGATCAACAATGCCATCGCTGATCAGGTGTCCATCTTCATTGAGAGGATCTCTACGTTTGTGTTTGGCTTCACGGTCGGCTTCATTGGCGGATGGAAGCTGACTTTGGTGGTCATAGCCGTGAGCCCGCTAATTGGTATAGCTGCTGGACTTATGGCAATGGTAAGGGGCCAGTTGTGAAGCAAATCAGTTGTGATTTCTTACTGCTGAGTGGGGTGTACATGCTACAGTCTGTGATAGCATATGTTGCCAAATTTAAATAAGTGATATGTTTTTGTCTTATTTTTTATCTTGCCGCTTAAGGCTGTGGGAAGGCTGACTGGACACGAGTTAAAGTCCTATGCAAAGGCAGGGGCCGTGGCTGATGAGGCCCTGTCATCCATCAGAACAGTAGCAGCATTTGGTGGGGAGGAAAAAGAAACTGAAAGGTGTTTTCATCATTTTCTAAGATCACAAACATTTTGCAAATGATGATGAGCCATTACTTACTTAATGATTACAGATAATGATTATATTACTTAATGATTTTAAATTAAAATAAAATGTGAAATTTGTACAGATATGACAGAAACCTTGTGGAAGCTCAGAACTGGGGTGTGAAAAAGGGCGCGATCACAGGCTTTTTTCAAGGATACCTGTGGTGCACCATTTTCTTATGTTTCGCTTTGGCCTTTTGGTATGGATCTAAATTGGTCATTGACACCAAGGAGCTGTCTCCTGGTACTCTTCTTCAGGTATAGCACTCTATTTGATATGATCTAAGTTTTTGAAAACAGTGGCCTTTGTTTTCACCGCAGTGTTTTTTTTTCCTCAGGTATTCTTTGGAGTACTCATGGCAGCTACTTCTCTGGGCCAGGCCTCTCCCTGCCTGGAGGCATTCGCTTGTGGCCGTGCTGCTGCAAAGAACGTCTTTGACACAATTGACCAGGTAAAATCAAGATGCTACTTCATACTTGATTGCAGACACAGTCCAGATTGGAAACAATTCATTCTAAGTAAAATAGACTTCGCAATAAAATAAAGTTCTGTGCTGTTAATGTTCACAGGAGCCAGAAATTGATTGTTTCTCAGAAAAAGGTTACAAATTAGACCAAGTAAAAAGGTGACATTGAGTTCCATAATGTCACTTTCTTCTACCCATCCCGGCCTGCAGTCAAGGTAAATTTCTTCAACTCTCATTTCTCCGTGTTCATTGCTCAGTTCTCAAAATCTAAATCTACTACAATGACTTTTTCAGATTTTAAATGATCTGAGCATGCAGATCAACGCAGGAGAAACCACTGCTTTTGTGGGACCCAGCGGATCCGGGAAGAGCACCACAATCCAGCTCTTCCAAAGGTTTTATGACCCAAAAGAAGGAAAGGTAACAATATGAACAACTTCACAGCCACAGGACATCAGTGGACAAAAGGTTAAAGGCTCCAGTGTAATGTCATATATGTAATTCTTATTCTCAGGTGTCCTTGGACGGCCACGACATTCGTGATTTAAACATCCAGTGGCTCCGATCTCTTATTGGTATTGTTGAGCAGGAGCCGGTGCTGTTCTCTACAACCATTGCAGAAAACATCCGGTTTGGTCGACCTGGAGTAACCATGGAAGAAATCATCCAGGCAACAAAAGAGGCTAATGCCTACAATTTTATTATGGATCTGCCACAGGTACTTTTACATTTTTAAAGATAATACAGAATGCGTACAAATATTTCACAGTCAACGTGTGAATTTGTGTCAGGGATTTAACAGACCTAAAAATAACATATCCTTCCTATACACCAGAAATTTGATACTCTGGTGGGAGAAGGGGGAGGACAGATGAGTGGAGGACAGAAGCAGAGGATTGCCATTGCTCGAGCGCTGATTCGAAACCCCAGGATCCTGCTGCTTGATATGGCCACATCTGCCTTGGACAATGAGAGTGAGGCTATTGTCCAGGAGGCACTGGATAAGGTGAGCCACTATCTACCCATAGACTACATAACTGAGTACACCATCAACTTCAGCTACACATCATGTTTTGTGAAATGGGACCCTAATAACTGGTATATTTACAGGTGCGGATCGGCAGGACAACGATTTCCATATCCCACCGTCTTTCTACAATTAGAAATGCAGATGTCATCATCGGTTTTGACCATGGACAGGCTGTGGAGAAAGGGACACACAGTGAGCTAATAGAAAGGCAAGGTGTCTACTTCACCCTGGTCACCCTGCAGAACCAAGGCACACCCAACACAAATAATGGTAGGATTTATGTAATGATGCTAACCATTAGAGTACGGTAACATCAACTTGTTTTGTCCAACCAACAGTCCGAAACCCAAATATATTCAGTTTACAATAGAGAAAAGCATTAAATTCTCAAATTTTAGAACCTGGACACTGGAAAGATAAAGTGGTTGTTATTTTTGATTGACAAATTACTTTGCATCATGTTGTGTCATCAGGAAGCACAAGCATGTGGCTTTGTCACATAAAGCCTTTTTCATAGAAATTGAAATAGACATTTTGACTTGTCATAGCAGGAACACTACAGGTGTTACTGATAACATTAACAATGGCCCCACCACATTGTAGTGTTTCATTAAGTCTGGCCACTGATGTACATTACAAGAACTAGTGAGCTCAAATGTAATGCAGCCATAGTTAATGTTATTAATTTACACCTGTGCTTTCCAGCAATATGTTTATTGTGAAAAGAGAATATATAGTTGCTTAAAAGGCAAAATATGTACAAAATAAAACTAGTACTGCAAGCCATGTTCTGTGAACACAGGTAACCCCCTTTAACTATGTCACTACAAATCCCTCCCAGTATCAGAGATTGGTGGGTCCACCCTGACAGACTGCAACATCACATTTAAAAACACTCAGCAGGAGGAGGGAGTGGGCAACCTTATAGTGTTTGAAAATCCTTGATACTTGTGTTAAAGCTCTTCTGATTTTTTTTTAAAAATTTGTTTTGCCAGATGTGATCAGTGATGCTCTCGAAGTCTTTGATCTAAAAGCAAGGAGTTGTAGCCTTGGAAGCTCCAGATCCAGTAAAAGGTGCAATCAGAACCAAATCTAGATATCAGCTATCATTATAACACAACGAAATATCTGTATGTTCTCATTATTTCAATATTACTCTAGTGGGAACTCTGTTCGACTGCGATCTCAGAGCAAATTGTCAAAACATTTTGACCACTACGCATCATCAGGCAGCCTCAAGAAACCTTCAGACCAGATCACACCAAAAAATGTAATTATTTATGCTGTGTAATACATTTACTTTGTTCTAAGTTGCCATGTGTAAATTAACAGTTCCAATTCATATTCTTTAACAAAAGTGTAAGGATGATGCAATCGAACATGTAGAGCCTGCCCCAGTAGCACGTATCCTCAAGTACAACCAACCAGAATGGCCCTACATGCTGCTGGGCTCGCTGGGAGCTGCTGTCAATGGCTCTGTCAACCCCATCTATGCTGTCTTGTTCAGTCAAATTCTTGGGGTGAGGGTTTCCATACTCCAGTTGCTTGTTATATTCTGTCTTACAAGCTGTTATTGTTTGTTGAAGAGCTTAAATGATAACATGACTTAAATGATCTTTGTATTTGCAGACGTTTGCTATTCGTGACTTGAACGAACAGAGGGAGCAGATCAACGGGATATGTGTTCTGTTTTGCATTGTTGCTGTGGCGAGTTTCCTTTTCCAGTTTGTACAGGTTTGCAACATAATTAAAACATTTAGAGTATACAACTCTGTCAACTTGATGTAGAAAAGAAGCTGAACAGAATCTAGGATTCATGATTAAATTGATTTAAATGTTCCAGGGATATGCTTTTGCTAAGTCTGGAGAGCTGCTGACCCGCCGTTTAAGGAAAGTGGGCTTCCAGGCCATGTTGACACAGGAGATTGGCTGGTTTGATGACCCTACAAACAGCCCTGGAGCTCTGACCGCCAGGCTGGCCACTGATGCATCCATGGTGCAGGGGGTAAGTAGTGAATTTCCAGGCCTGTATCGATATTTCACATTATTTAACCCCAAAAAAGGCATAGGTTTGGTACTGTAATAACAACAATGTTTTTTTATGTCACTGGCATGGTTTCTGCAGGCAACAGGATCTCAAATTGGCATGATCGTTAACTCATTGACCAGCATTGGAGCATCTTTCGGCATTGCTTTCTACTGCAGTTGGAAGTTAACTTTGGTAATTATGTGCTTCCTGCCACTCCTCGTGCTGTCTGGGCTGTACCAAGCCAAAATGCTGACAGGTTTTGCAAATGAAGATAAAAATGCCATGGAAGCAGCAGTTCAGGTGAGCACCACAGAACAATGGCATTTTAGACCCACTGATATCTATAGTTTCTCTGAGAAACCAAAGGCTGCAGTATAAGTTCTTAACTTTCACCCACAGGTATCCAGTGAGGCTCTTTCCAACATCAGGACAATTGCAGGCTTGGCCAATGAGAAGTCATTTGTGGACTCATATGAGCAGAAACTCGAGCTTCCATATAAAACTGCCAAGAAGAAAGCTAACATCTATGGGCTCTGTTTTGGTTTTTCCCAGTGCATCGTGTTCATGGCACTTGCTGCTTCATTTAGATATGGAGGCTATCTGGTTAGCTCTGAGGGGTTAAAATACATGTTGGTTTTCAGGTTGGTAAAATTATTTCTTCCAAGGAAAAATCTGTCCTTTACAGATCCCCTGTTAAAATGTATGTTGTGGTCTGTGAGGTGACTACCAAACATCAACCCCCTGCTCATATGGTATTTCTCCAGAGTGGTATCAGCTATAGTAACCAGTGGGACAGCACTGGGCAGAGCTTCTTCCTTCACTCCAGACTACGCCAAAGCCAAAATTGCTGCTGCTCAGTTTTTCAAACTATTGGACCGAGTTCCTAAAATCAGCTTGAGCCATTCAGATGGAGAAAAATGGGTTGGTGAATTTAGTAAATAATCAGGAATCATACATAATAAGATGCCATTTTGACATGATGTTGCTTTCAAATCATTAAGCCAGTTATCCGTCTTTAGGGTAACTTCAAAGGTGAAATAGAGTTCCTCAATTGCAGCTTCACCTATCCAACTCGGCCAGATACCCAGGTGTTGAACGGCCTGGTTGTGTCTGTGAAGTCTGGTCAGACTTTGGCATTTGTTGGTAGCAGTGGCTGTGGGAAAAGCACCAGTGTTCAACTGTTGGAAAGGTTCTATGACCCTGATGAAGGGCAAGTGGTATGTAGACTGATTTAAACTTTCATTTTACTAATCACAATGTGTTTAATTGATTCCAAAGCCATCAACTTTGTCTTAAGTGTGTCATCTTTAATTTCAGTTGATCGATGGCCGCCCGTCTCATACAGTCAACGTACCCTTCCTAAGATCTCAGATTGGAATAGTGTCTCAGGAGCCTGTGTTGTTTGACTGCAGCATAGCGGACAATATCAAGTATGGAGATAACACACACAGTGTCAGCATGGAAGAGATTGTTGAGTCTGCTAAGAAAGCCCACCTTCATGACTTTGTGATGAAGCTTCCAGATGTGAGTTGAAACAATTTCCTTAAAAATACTACTTTACATGCATTGCCATTGCAAACCCTGGTACTATCACTGATGTGTCCAAGAGTGCATCACAAGGTGTATGTTAAAATCAATCATAATTTACATTGTTTACTTATTGAACAGTTGTTCCTTGCAGAAAACTGGCAGAATGATGCAGAGTTTAGAGAGCATTCTCACTATAAGTTGGCTAGTAAGTTCTTCTGAAAAGAGCCCAATAGTTAGGAGTTGCAACTTAATTTACACAGGCACTCACTTTGTTCCATAATCTTATGTGTATTAACTTGGGCAAGACACGCCCACAGTATGTGTAAACTTGGGCAAGAGGTGCATATACTATGTTTGTCTGTATCTCTCTCCTTGCCAGGGGTGTCATCATAAACAATGTTTAAAAAAACCCAACACACCAGACATTGCTTCTGGAAACCCAACAAGTTAATATTGTAATAAAAGAAAGCATTTTATCGTGGTGGTACAGGTTTACAACACAGTTGAACTTATGACCTTTTGATTTCTCTGGACACAAGAAATATCAGACTCGGGTTGGTGCCCAGGGATCCCAGCTGTCAAGAGGACAAAAGCAACGTATCGCCATTGCCCGGGCCATCATCAGAAACCCTAAGATCCTGCTACTAGATGAAGCTACCTCTGCCCTGGACACAGAGAGTGAAAAGGTAATACATTTCTAAACACCATAAAACAAAAACTTACCCTAAAAAGTGGGTTCCTGACAAAGCTCTGTTTTCCTGCAGACTGTCCAGTCAGCTCTGGACGAGGCAAGGAAAGGACGAACCTGCATCGTCATCGCTCACCGGCTGTCTACTATCCAGACCGCTGACATCATAGCAGTGATGTCTAAAGGAGCTGTCATAGAACAGGGCACACATGATAAACTCATGGCCAAGATGGGTGCCTATTATAAACTGGTCACAACGGGTGCTCCTATCAGCTAGGTGCCTGCAGCCTCATGTGGTGAACATGTGATGAAAATGATTTTATATGTATTATGGCGTATTGTTTGTGTTAATCAAACAAAACTTCTTTAAATTTTTTTTTGGCTGTTTGCCTTTATTTTAGATAGGACGGGTGGAGAAAGCCAGGAAATGAGGGAGTGAGATGGGACGACATGTACATGGGGCGAGTTCTCTACTAGCTGAGCTTACCGTGCCCAATTCTTAAACATGAAACCAAAATAAGAATTTGAAGGACAATAAAACACACTGTAGCAAAAAAACTTGTTAACTCAAAAGTAAACCTTATAACTTGCAAAATAACTATTGGTCTTTTACATTCTTGTCCGCAATATTGGAGAGTTCAAGATCTTTAGAGATTCAGACTCAGTGTTAATGTTTAAAACATAACCACAGTTCACATTTCAGTTTCAAACAACAGTGAGCTAGAAGGGAGGTTTGGGGATTTAGGGGCGCTGTAATATCTTTTAACTGGAAAAAAATGTGTTCATTGCTGAATGAATGAATGGATGTTTTTCTTGTCTTACATTAATGACCATCTAATGAATCCTTAACGCAAATTTTTAAAGAAAAAGTGTGTATTGGATTCTACGCAAAACATTGTTACTTCATCATTTCAAACAAAAATGTATGTAATTAAAATGTATTTCTTCCTGACATCAGTTTTCTAAATATTTAACTTTAAGTTGCAGTGAATAAAGGCTAAGCTGCTGAGTGGTCCTATTTTATTTCGCCCTCAGCACAGAAGCATAATAAAGTACCCAGACACACAGATGTTTTCTTCAAGCTTGGCTTAACAAGTAGCCTCCACACTTAGGACAGTTACATCATTAAGTGCCAGGCCTCAGGTGCCACTGGATGCTAAGCAACCACAGACGGTGGGAAAAGACATGAAAAATGGTTTCGGCTGGGGAGTTGAACTAATGTGCTAATCTAGTTACATCAGAGACTCTGTTCTACCTCATTACATTTTGGCTGATTAACATCTGAATTTGCCTGGAGAAACTAAGGTACCCATATGAGATTATATAATTTACACAGAGAAGGATATACAGCACATACATTTACAGTTCATACAGGTTTGCTGCAGGAGACTGTGGTTCCTGGAAAATGGAATTATAGAAAGGTTTATGTCAGATTTGCTGTTTTCATGTTGCGCGTGATTGGTCCTTTTATATTTCAGCATAATCTAAATGTTTAGAAGCCTTTCACTAATCTCTGACAAAATGCCATCATAATATAGAGTTTCAATTATTGAACTGTGCGGCAATGCATTATCTGACATAACAGACCTTAAATTAGGATTTTGTCACTAATATGCCAGACTGAAGGCTGAAGACTGAAAACAATTCTGTCCTTGAAATATATTTTAAAGATTAGATTTAACTTTATTTCAGGCCTAGAGTAAAAAACACTAATTTATTGTCACACTGTGGGCGTGTCTGCTCTGTTTTGGTTCTCAGTCATGTTATTTGTAGTCTTGTTAGTATCTGTCTTCTAGTATGTTGTGCTTTGGGTTCTGTCCTGTCTATTGTCCTGTGTCCAGTATCTGTTACATACTTTGTCTGTGTTTTGGGTTTCAGTCATGTCTTAGTGTTTTCTCCGGGTCTGTGTACTTCTGTGTTTTACCCATGTCTGCTCTGAGTTCTGTTTTATCCCAGCCTCAGTCTGTTTTCCCTGTTAGTGTTAGTTTTGTTGTGATCTGTCTGCTTGTGTCTGAGTTAGTTTGTTATTTCTGATCTGTTATGGCCTGTGTTTAGTGTTCAGTAACCTGTGTTGTGTCTGCTACCCCAGTAACCCCTCTGCCTGTGTTCCCCTGCTCTCTCTCTGCCTGCCTCTGTCTTATTAGTCTCATGCCTGTCTGTTGCTCCCGTCTCTGCTCGTTAGTCCTGTGTGTGTGTGTGTGTGTGTGTGTATATATACCTGGTGTTTCTCTTCAGTCTTCGTCCGATTTTTGTTGTGTGTATATGCTGTCTCGTCTTGTTTGTTTCCTGCCTGTTCCCCATCAGTTCTTCACACACCTGTATCTGGATTTTTCTGTTGGATCACCTTTGTTTTCTTGGACTGTTATTTTGGGTTCCCTCTGCTCAGCCACTCTGTTTGTAAGTGTGCTCGCCCTCAGTTCGTTTCATTAAACCTTTGAACTATACCTTCTCTGCTCTGCGTCCTGCGTTTGTGTCCACCAACCTGCCTTACTACACACAACCCTGACATTTATTTATTAAAATGAAACTTTTATTTGAATCTGATGTTTGCAAAGAACCTCTATAGCTGGTGTTTGACCATTAACTATCCACATCTCAAAATGTCCTTGAGCAAAACACTGAAGCCTACACTGCTCTCGGTATTCATAAATAAAATGTAAGTTGCTTTTGGGCAATTGAAAGTAATGCAGTATAACTTTTCAAATGAGCTCTTTAATAAGAGAACAGTGAATTCCCAATTGATAAAAAGTTTAACAGTTATTTTTACAACCATCTTTCACATCATGTCACTAATGGTTCACATATACAGTGGGTTACTCTGTACATGTAAATCAAACAAAGCAGAGAAATTAAACTCATATACATACTTTGCTGCATTCATCACATAAAGTTAGACCACCTTCAAATGTATTAACTAATCTAACACAGTAATGTAACTTATTTTAACAGTACTTGTGACTTACAATAACTGAACAGTCTGACAGATGGTATATGTGCATCCACTACCCATTTGATGTTCTTTATTGCTAATTAAAAAGTGAGAAGAACAATGTTACGAAACTTCACAATTCCCACATAATCTAAGATATCTAATAGCGACCAAACCAGGAGGAATTGAAGCGCTCTTGCAAAAAGATAAAATGTAGAGCAGCTCAGTGTGAGTGGGCATTTTGATGTGGCATACATTTGCAGAGTTGCTGTCACACACACAAGTTTAAATCTTGTTTTGTTGCCATTCTTCCCCTTTAGCTTTGACTGAACATCTGAGAGTTCACTTCCAGGCCCCAACCAAACAAGGCCCCCAGTTTTCTCATTAGACTGGTGAAAAGTGTGGTTTCAAGACAGATCCAATCTGGGTTAGTACACCACCTCTTGGCTTTAGTATCTGACCACAAAGGATCAATGTCTGCTGAGTTGGAGATGAGATAAAAGGGAACAGCAAAAGAGGAAAGAAAAACATTGGTCTGGAGGTACACTTTCAAGCTTGTGTTGCAGACTGGAGGGATGCAATCAAACACTTTGGCAACCACTTTGCCTACACATTGTAGAGAAAATCTGAATTATTTATTATTACATAGACAATTATGGTATACACCATTATGACAGCAAACTCACCAGGCAGAGGATAACCTGATGTGGGAAATGTGTTGCAATAAAAAAGCTGGAGATGCAAATGCATATCTGAATGACTTAAAAAGCCATCCACAGACAAGACCTCAAGAAACAAAACCTGCAGGGATATAAATATTTAGACAAACAGTAATGAAGAAACCACTGATGTAATGGTATGATGCAAAATAACTGCCCATGAAAACTCTGCACAGAAGTGACACTGGAGTAAGGTCTGGTAAAGCTGACTGCAGAGGTGATCATCACATACCACTTACATGAGGTCGGACATTTTCTCACAAGCTGAGATGGGTAGCCTATCATTAGGATTTTTTGTCAGTTGTAGGCTTTTGGTGTTGGTTCACTTCTTCATTGATGCTCTTCTCAGTCCTATTTATTACTAAATAATTGCATATATTATTTGAAAAAATAATGTAAAAGTTTTTTATTAACTAAATGTTGTTTCTAGATCATGGTTTACAACAGCAAAGTCACTAATCTCACTGGAATCTCAAATGTCATCAAAATAAAGAAACACAGTGCCTCTGAATTGTAAAAAAAAAAAGGTAATTTAGCTTTTTTAATAGTACAAAAGTATTAACAATGCAACATACAGTATATAGATACAGACACATAAGCGATACAAAGGTACACATTGGTACATATAGCTAGGGGGAGTCATTTAGCTGATTTGTAAGCGGAAGAAAAATAACTAAAACGTTATTTCCGGTGTTCAGTCCCCGCCTCCTTCCTTCATGCACACCGCGAATTTTTGAAAATAACGACTGGTTCAGTTGCAAAGCCTAAAGCGGTATATCAACGCGGCCACACATTAAAATCTGTGAGTATCCAAATAAAAAACTAGCTAATCAAATCAAAATCAATGCCAATTTGTAAACAGATAATAGTGTTCTTTCCTGCGTAAGTTAAATAAGGTGAGTGTTGCCATAGCTACAGCTAACTGATCGCTGATGTTTCCCAGCTAACATTAGCATTAACCTAATGTTGCCAGTTGGGTTTTCCATTTCTAACCACTTTGACTTTTTATGTATTAACGGTAGGAACGGCTAACTGCAAGGTAACGGCTCAGTCTGCACCGCAACAGTTAACAGTTATAACGTTTCTCGTCGATTCGAACGAAGTAACGTTAACAGAGGATGTGTTTGAAGTCACAATTGAGGCTGGCACAATGAGCTGCTTGTGTTGTTCTAGCGTTATCATACCGTTGTGTTCGGGGAATAACAACCCAAACTGACAACGTTTGGCATGGAAGTGGAGGCTGCTAAGTTAATGTTTTATGAAAGTGTTGACAAAACAATCCCAGCTCAAGTTTCATTTCTAGTAAAATTTCCGAGCTGTCTACCGTCTCACCCGTCTTCGTTGGTGGATGGAGTTTGCTCGGTTGTCAAATCAAATGTGAAATAAAACAATGTACGGTAACATAAACAGAAAAAATGCGATAGCTGATGTTATGATTTAATCCATTTAACTACACTTTACACTGTTTAACATGATGATAGCTGTTACGGTGTCCGTGTGTCCAGTATTTACAGCAACTACGTGGGCTGCATATGATCAGCTTCGGGCCATTTTACTTTGGCTGACACTGGCCCCTTTGTCTTTGTCTCTCAGCTTCAACTTTAGTTTTTATCATTTCTCCCAGAAAGAAAACTGTAAACATGATTCACAAAAATATACTGACATTAACAGCTACAATATATAGTCAAAAACATACAAGCAGTATAAAGTATCTTTTAAAAACGTGCTATGCAAGGTTGAATAATGTTATTATAAGTGCATGTGCTGAGTGTCCTACTGTGCATTGTTTCTATTGCAGATTGTCTGACATCTGAACATCATGACATCCATTACTGATCCCAAAATAAGTGAAAGGTTCACCGCTGCAATGGAGGAGATCCAAAACAAAAAGTTTAAAACATATGGGGAGATAATTGACACAACTGCAGAGCTGGGCCAGTCCCACAGACAGTTTGTGAAGTCTGCACTTGGTATGTTTGAGGTATTAGTTGTTGGAGCCCCTATCAGTTTATGCCCTGGCAATAGCCATTCTTCCAAGGGTCCATATAAAAAAACATGTGGTCAACTTGGTTGGATAGGTACAACAAAACAACAGTAACAATTTCAGTTGATCTAAGCATCCCAACATTTTGATTTTGATTTTCTTCATAAATTCCTTCAGCTGCTTCTTAAAAGCTGTTGATGTAGATTATTGAGATATTATGCACAGAAAATTGTTGCAGTGACATCTGGCTTTATATATACAAAGCATTGGTCTTTGGTTGGTGTAGTGTAATGTGACCCCTTCTCATCTGTTTCCCTTGTATTTCATTAATGTACAGCCACATTTCATTAATACAATTGGTGAGCACGGGCCACTAAATACCTTTTCTGTTAAATGTATGTCTATGCAAGCCGCTAGTATTTTTTCCTGAACTGGTATTATTAACAGTTACACAGAGGGGTGTAAAGCACAGCCACAGGTTTAGACACCACTGTGTTAATGGAGGAATTGTACTATTTTTTAATTTTTATATGAATTAAGAATACAATTTTGTCTGTGTCTCAGTTTCCAAGTTAACAAAAAAGTGGTCATAGAGTTGTGGGTATTTTAATGACAGAGTGTGACTAAGTATATCAGGGCCATGAGTATGGTTCCTATACAGTTATTTTAATTAACATGAGAGTTGATGGTGTTTTTTTCTTTTGGTGCAGATACATGTTTAAAGAAATGTAAGGATGACGAGATGCTGTTTGAGACAATACAGACATTCAAAAAAGGTGAGTTTATGCATTTGGCCACAAAGCATTGCATATGTACCTTACACTCAGTTGTAGTAGCCGGTTGTTTCTATGTTTAGAAGAGTAATGAAGGTAATGGTAATGTTCCCATGCCAACTGTATTTTTGTTCCAGCACTAACCCTGTTCTCATGTGCTGTAGAATTCCTCATTTTCTTATGCACTCTATACTTGTTTGGGGCAAAAGGTTGTAATGCAGCTTCAGAGGCTTCAGTGTTTATGTGAAAGCGTATTGTTGCAATGTTTGTCCCACAGACTTGAAACACAAAAATGCGTCATTGAAAGAGAAACAGCACGCCATTTCAGACTTAATGTCTGAGATCGAGCAGAAGGAGATGCAGAAAGACGACATTATCCAGAAGATAGAGAAACTTAAAGAAGAACAAGCCAAGAGAAAAGAGTGTAAGTTGATATTTGAAAACTAAATTAATGGTTTAGATCGCAGAACTTAAACTGTGGCATATGATTGTTTTAGCAATGGATCTCTGCACTTGTTTTATGTCTTTTCTCTGTCTTCAGTAATCATGTCTCAAAATAAAGCAAACAAAGACAGACTGAGGAATCTCCAGAAAGCCAGACTAGTCTTTCAGGATAATTTGGGAATGGAGATACGAACAATCATCGGCAAAACACAATCGGTTAAAGGTATGCCTGACACATGTACATTCCCCTGTTCAGTAGCTTTCTTGAGTCCTGTTTCTGTTTTCCATTACTGTTTCTATACATTAAGAGCAAAACATGCAGATTTTGGGAGTTCTTTTGTACAGCCTAGAGGGTCTTTTGCCTGAATCTTGTGGGCTCTCAGTTTAAGAAGAAATATGTTTGTATCCTGATAGGATTACACTCTTTTGTTACTTTTAATACTCCCTAACAAAACACAATCAGAAGTGCAGAAATAACCTAGATTTCTAGCAGCTTAGTCATATAGTGCACTGATGACTCAAAACAAACAGCAACAAAGAAGTGGGTTTTTAATAAGAAATAGCTGTTTTTTTAATCAGATCAGTAGTGGGAGTACACCAGCAAGAGGAGAAGTTGGGGGGAGAAAACAGTACGTCACAAACACAGCAAACATCTCTGAAACCCATAACAGTTATTGTAACTTGTCTCTAGTAAACCACTGAGCCTCTCCTAAGCTGTAGTAAATCTGACTTCAGAATTTACTGAATGTGTTTGTTTTCCTTAAAGGTGAACAGTTGCAGTTTATTTTCCGGCATATCAACCCTTTAGATCAGGACAGCGTCTATGTTGTCACAATGGGGATTAAAGAAGACGGATCATACCAGAGTAAGTTACACACACACAGTGTACTGTAGCAAAATGTTGTGCAGTTTATTGAAATTATGACTTCCCTTTTATGAATTTATCACCTTCATTTGAAAGATATGGCTGACAATACTTTATGAAGACCAAACCCAGTAGTGAACTGACACTACTCACAGGTATTGCCTATGTAGCCAGAGCCTCGTAAAGCTTATTCCTCTGTGCCATAGAGCTCCATTGTGGTCCAGAAATGATTTTAAGAAATGTATAAATCTTCCACACCGTTGCACTGGCTGAGGTGTTCTTTGATTCCCATGAACATGACGCACTGTCGTGTCAAGTTAATCCTTTCCAGTGTCATATGTGTATTAAACCACAATTGAAAATACTACCTAACAAATGCAGTGCCCAGCTGTGTTGGGAAGTTATTTAGCTTTATTTAAAAACTACATATTTATGTATGTATTTTTTAAATACATACATTGTCACTCAATAGGAACTAATGGACATGGCAATGAGTGCCACAGACAGGATAGGGAGTTCAAAATTTCTAATACACTGCTGGTTTGGGGCCTTTTGGGGGATTTATTGAAAATAATTAAAGTATTAAGTATCACTACTGTACCTTTATCCTACAACAACCATTGTAAATGAATTCTCTAATATTAACCTAAGTCTATCATTTCTACAGTTGTGTCGAGTGACCCCGTGCTCGAGTGTTTGCCAGTACTGGAAAGCCGGCTTCAGGAGACCAATAACTTACCAGCATTCCTGGCAAACGTCAGGAAGGAGTTTGTTTCTCTTGCACGTTGCTAAGATTGTGGAGTTCAGCCTCGAGAACAAGTGTTCTGGTGGAAATTATCACAAAGCCACTTTGTCTTTTGTGTCTCTAAATCCTGCAAAAATCACTAGTTGGCTGTAGATGTTCTTCAAAAGTAACGAAAGATTCACAGATGATGTAAATAGTTTTCATTTATTTTCTCACGTCATCTCGGAGATTAAAGGGGGTGAGGATAAGATAAGTACATTGTTTCTATTTTCACAAGCTCCATTATTACTTATATTAATCATTTTCATTTAAATACATATTTATCAAATACTATAGTTGGATTCGTCTATACAAAATGTGGCATATATAATGGGGGAGGATCATTTGGGTATAAGAATTCACATACAGTATGAATTTTGACAGCATTACAAAATACAAATCATTTCATATTTCCCAACATTACAAATTTAGGGGGAACAATGACAAAAATCATAGATGCTGACTGTCAGCAGGATCATGTATTATTAAACTGAATGCTTTTGTCTTTTTTTAACCATTTTAAAGCAACAAACATACATTTTGTGTTTTTAGTTGGTATGAGGCGTCCAGTTGTTGCCATCATATTTGTGGCAATGCAGAAGTTCCTCTCTTTGATTCAGGGCTGGTTTAATATTTTTGCTGTTCATGAGCGACGTCAGTCAGGCGTCAGATGATCTGACTTTGTGCAACACAGGCAGCTCCTCAACATAGGTTGATGGAAAATGGCCTTTCTTCCCATTAAGTTCACCAAACCACCAACCATTCTCCTCCTTTATGTGAATGTCAAGAATATCTCCTGTAAAACCATAACCCAGTAATTTTATCAGATCAGTCATAAACCTACTATTTTAGATTTTCTGCATTTCAGTTGCCACTTACCTTCTTTTAAAGACAATTCATCTTCCTGTTCAGATGTGAAATTGTACAGGGCCTTGCATTTTCCTGTACTGCATGATTCTGGTGTTGTTTGACCTATTCAATGTTGATATTTGTTATAATTTTCTTGTGTGATGAATAGAAATAAATCTTTGTGTTGGTGCTCTGAAAATGTGTTACCTCTTTCTTTGTCTTCATCAGTTTGAGGCAGGGCTCCGTTAACGGTGCTGTCACACTCGACAGCTACAGTTTCATGTTTTGTAGGTGTGGGAGTGACTGGGTCAGCGGCACTTTGTAAACCCTCGGCAGACTGCTGTGTCACAAAAAGAGCGGGTCCTTTGTAAATGATAGACGCTCTCAGTGACTGTCGGGATCTGAATGGGGTCCTCCTGAGTTTGACTGGACGAGTCAGTTGAACAACACTGTGCTCACAGTCCTTAGAAAGAAAAATAGTTAATGTTTGACCACACAAAGATATGTAAGCTGTTTCACACTGTCCTTTTTAATCTGGGGAAAGTCAGTGTGACTCACACCGTTAGTCCAATATAACCAGTCTACCTCAAAAAGACATCTCCAATCAGTTTTGACCATCCAGGCCAGCAACATTATAAACTAATGATAAACTCCATTAACCACTTGGCTAACTATACCCAAGAACATATGCTGAAGGTGGTCTATGTACTCTTACCTTATCTTTCCATTTCAATATGCTTTCACTAAATCGGTGGGAGGACTTGGGTTTCCCTTCTAATTCAGAAAGCGATGCAGAGAGTTTGTAGTGAGTTGCCTCAAGGAGATCTAGTTTTAGAGTACACTACAGAGAACGAGATGCCATTAGTGAACACTTGAGCCAGTTTTATTTATGATCAGTTTAAAGTAAATATCCATCCACTCTACACACTACACGGTTTACCTCATCAAGCTGCAGCTCGGTTTCCTCAAGGTTCTTTTGGTTTGAAAAAGATGGATTTTCAGAGTATGTTCTCATCAGTTTTTCAATTCCTGCAACGAGAATGTCAAAGGTGACTTAGAAAACAAAATGAATGACTCTATGTAGTGCTGCCCATTATGAATCACTGAGTCATACTGAAATACAGTTTCTCCACCACCAGATTATACTGTCATTTTAATGCATTATTTATTTGACAATGTACTGAACTTGCCTTCACGGTCTTTATTTGTTTTTGTAACACTGTTCTCCAGACGCTGGAGTTTCAGTTTGATGGCCTCTTTTCTTCGGTCTTTGCCCATCAGTGATTTGTTGTCCTCCTCCTGACGCATGCAGAACACAGGTCATAAATTTATCACAAAACTATGATGGGCTTGGTTAAAATCTGCCATTCATGCAGTATGTGCCAAACCTACAAGGTAACGCATACATTTGCACATTTATATACAGTATATACAGTATAACCTTTAAGTCAGGTAAATCTAATTGAGATTACTATCATATTTGCAAAGTAGAACTGAGTACAGCAGTAATACAGTAAAGCACACTTAAAAAACAGCCTCCATGTCAAGCCCTGTCACACATTGACAAATACAGCTTTATATCTACAGCAGTATGAATACTAACATCAAAAAGACATCCCATGCAGAGATGACTGGGTATGTCTTTGAATGGGTGAGTCACTGAATGAGTCTGTGGCCTGCAGCCAAGCCTCTCAACAGATTCTCCAAGCAAAAAAAATACAGACTTACAAAATAATCAGCCACCAGATACTCTGCTTTGTTATCATCAGCTGTGATGCTAGTTTCCACCACCAGGGTTTGTATGTCTTTATCTATGTCCACCCTTTGGACTGCCTGTTCGGTCTGTCTTTGGCACTGGAAGTGGCAGAAGTGCATGTTATAATTTTCAGTAGGGGATTTAGTGCATACGTATGAGCAGGACAGAGATCAGGACATCTTACATGTATGATGGTCTGCCCAAAGCTGGACATGTGGAGGTTGTATTTATTCAAAAGGTTGCACAGAACTTCAATTCGCTGTTTCTCCAGCTCCTGTATAATCTGAAAAAAGCAGAAAGTGGCACGTATGATGCTTTCTGTACAACATCCCTATACTGCTGGATGATTGTCACCTAAACCTGAGGTAAAATTAAATAAAAGCACGAAGGAAAACCAGGTCATTGTGGAAAGACTGTGCAATAAGAGACAATATGTGTAAGCTAGCATCCTCAAACTTTTCACTCATTTTCCATTGTGGTGTTATTCCTTGCTACATGCTGATAAAATGTGTATCTCAGAGAATACAGCATTAAACTCAAGCTGCAAACAGAGATGAACTGCCCCTGGCACTTTCCACACATCAGGGATTGCCGCTGTCGCCAGAAGTTGGTCGACATGGCTCTGAATTTTCATGAATATTGGACACTGCACAGAGTAATATCTAGTCATTGATCTGGATCTTCATCCTCTAGGAGATGCAGCCTCTCCTCTTCTCTACCCCTCTTTTTAGTTTCATGCATCTCTCTTCCTGTCTGTGTTTGTTTCTGCTCTCTGTGTGAATGCTGTTGTCCTCTTGTGTTTATTGTGGCCTGTCCTCGCTTCAGGTGGATAGGGGGTGATGTGGCTCAGAGGTTACACTTATCAAACGTGAAATTTGGAACAAATCTGGCAATGTGCTGCCGAGTTACCACAGTTAGATAACACAGTTAATAATCATGAAACATTGAAATTCACAGCATCACCACAGACACGCCGACTGATGAAAACTTAAAAGCTAGGCTATTTAGCATCAAGGGTCTTTAGATTTCACTGCCAAAATTTGAAGTTGATCTAATTAATTTGGTGTTTAGGTTTGTTTTTTGTTTGGAGCCAAATGGCAAAAAATCCTAAAATTGCACATTTTAGGAAATGCAAAATGTCTGACTTCCTGTTGGGTTTAGGGTATATCTCCAAGAGGCTTTTTTTAAAGACATAATGCGTGTGCCGCCCAAATTTGGTACATCAAGGTGAAAGGGACCAGGTTGCTTTGTTGAAATTTTTAGGGGCACTATGGAGCCATTTTGCCACTCCCATTGTCCAAGACCCATATCAGACGACTATTTTCACCACTTCTGACATGTGTGCCAAGTTTCATAACTTTTGTAGCATCATGAGCACCTCAAAAATGTGTTTGAAGTTTTAATAATAAAACCCCCATAAAGATTTCAATAGTGACCTCTGGGACCTGCGGCTCGGGCCCTCACAAGTTGCAGAATTCTCTGGGTGGACTGTGATTATTTGGTGCTTGGGTGGTAGACTGACCTAGTGCTTATAGAGCATTTTCTGCAACCAAAAGCTCACTGGTTCAACTCTTATTACAAATGAAGTGTCCTTGAGCAAGACACTGAACATACCTGTTCACTCACAAAAAGCCACTCTAAATAAGAGGAACAGCTAAATGCCTACAATATGAGAAGCAGGGGAGCATTTTCTGCACCTGGTGGCAGTTTTTCAATGTGTTTTCCCACTTGAGTCTCATGTGATGACCCTCCATGTTGATATTAAAGTACTCCTCATCCACCCGAGCTTGCATCTCTGCTGACTTAGTCAGCCTGTTCAGCATCTGTAGTCAAGGACAGGTGGAAAAATCTTTAGATAACATGTTGGCAGTTTTTTAGCTAGTATTCACTTCCAAATAATGAAAACATATGTAGTGGCGATATCCTGTACCTTTTGTTTTTCCTTTTCTGTGCAAATGTGTTTGTTGTTCTCCAACAAAGTTGAATAAAGCCTCATGCTCCCTTGTTAGTCCAAACAACTTCTTCTTGATCTGTTTTAGAAAAGGAAACACAATAATCCACATATACAATAAGATATTCTTGATGTAAAAAAATGATATAGAATAAGACTGAGTGCAGCACTTTACTGCGCCATGTGTGAGAGTGAAGGAAGTTGCATAGAAAGCAACTGCCAGATTTTAAATTAGCTCTTGTGTAACACATGAAAAAGAGTGACCTACAAGAATGATCAGATTTTCAGTACATTAAATTACAAATGCCTGCTGAATCATTTATTCTATAATATTAAATTCATATTTAAGAAAACCTGTAAGTTTGTATTCGATTAATTCAGTTATTTCAGTATTTTTTAAGTATTTCAGGGTAATTCAAATGAAGACAATTATGTTTTCTAAGTTGTAATGTAAAAATAACATCAGCAAACCTTCTAATGAATCCCATACCTGTAACAGTTATGTAATGCATTATGAGACATTCATAATACTGTGTAAAAATTGTTTTGAACCTTATCACATATGGTGTTTCGTAGCGACAGCCAAACGTTACAACATACATGAGCAATTTTTGCAGTTATAAAGTCATGTGAACATTACTGTGCTTTCTGTCACCATACTGAGCCAATCATTTGTGTATGGCAGGGCATTAAGCCTTCTTAACAGTCCCAAAATCTTTTTAAGACTTTATAACCTGTCAGGCAAAATGGATAGACTGATCGCAAGCTATTACAATCCTTTAAATTGTAAAGTGTGGTGATCCTACTTTTAGTGGAAATTTTGATGATAATGCATTATTAAAGTTTATATCAACTCAATTATCCATTATGCTCACATTGTAATGCATTATATAAGTGTAAGGGCTTCACTATAAAGGTCACCATAACATAATAGTTGAAAGTCACACAAATGTCTTCATGGATCAGTATGATAATTAAAATTATTGGCAGCAGCTCTGTCATATCTCTGCAATATTTAAAATATATATATTTTGGAATTTGTGGAAAAAGATTCTTTACCTTGAGTTGCTCACTCCAATTAGCAGTAACAAGTTTTCCATTTCTTTCAATGGCACTGTCAAGCTATCAAAGCACAGACAAGGATAAAGATGCATTATTGCTGAAGGCTCGAACAGACGTACAGATACAATGGTAAAGAACCAGTTTCATACAGGCCTCTTCCTCTTAGTCTGCTCATCTAAGACTTGTCGTAATTCCAGAATTCCTTCTTGTTGAAATGCATTTCCTAATGACCTGAAATGAGAACAACAGGGACCATATTTAACTCCAGATATCTCTAACATTTGTTTAATGTGTGGACAGGAACAGCTACAAGGTGAGCTCAGGTTGAAAACTACCTGTGGGCGTCTGCTCTTGAGTACATCTCATCTGACACATGACACCAGGCACTGTAGGTGGAACTGAGTGGAGAGCCAACGTGAAAAGGTTAGAGCTGTGGGCTAATTAGCCTGACACCTGCCTATATTTTGATCACATCTAACTTGCTAGGCGCATGCTATTTCCCATGATACCATTATTTCTGTATAGCACTTGACAGTTAGTCTCCAGGAAGAGGCCATGTTAAACACAAAACAAACAAAGGAGTGAGCCGATTAAAAATTCAGCACTGAGTCACTTACTTGTTTGACATTTCTTTGGAGGCCCTGATGAGTTTGCCAGCAAGTTTTTGCAGTCCTTTAGCATAAGTAAGTTCCAGCTCTGCCCTAAAACAGGAAAAGGTTGCAGCGAGAGACAATGACTGAGTCAAATAATAACTCTTGCCACTCCCGTCATTAAAATACTTGATTTACTCTGAAGATTATATAACTGTATTGGACCTACCGTTGCTGAAAAAATGTCATAAGTTCTTTGCAGAAGTACTCCCCAGTTTTTGAAAATCGTTTCACATTTTGATAGAGCTGGTTATACTGAAAGACAAGAGAATAAGGATGAAGCAAAACATACAAAGGTAGTTCTTATTGTGAAAGTTTTGGGTCTGTCTGTCATAATAAAACGCATATTGAAATATTATTTTCCACTCCGCTGCGTTGAGAAAGTAAACAATGGTCTGGATTTTTCAAAGAAATACTCACAGAGCAGGTGCTGATAGGGTCCTTCATCTTAAGACTGTGGCAGTTTGTTGACTTTGGACCTGGGACTCTGACCACCCTCCTCCCAAAGTCACTCATGCGGAAATCACCTGAGCTTTTGTCAGTGCACTATACAAAGGAAAAGTCCAGTGAGGGGGTGAAAAAAGAAACTATAAATGCAAACTCAGCCAGAATGGCAGATGTACAGAAAGGAAAATGTATAAACACAAAACAACGGCCTATTCTTGCTCTCATGTGTCACTGAGCCTATTAACGATGACCATAAAGAAGTAAACTAACTAGGTATGACTCCCCCTTTATAAAGGGTTTATAAGTTATAATGGCTGACATAAACTATATTTAACTGTCTGTCTGCTGTGTGGTGCTGAGGAGGTAGAGTACAGTGTTTTGTTTTTTTACAGCATGTTCTCTAAAAAGAGCTGCCTGCTGACGCAATGAGAGTAGAAGTGTTGAACCAAAAAAGTGCAGTTGTGGGCCAGAAAACCAAAACAAATTTCCACTAATGATGCCTCTGGTCTATTCAAGTGTCCCAGTACGTCGTGACAGTGCGAATATGCCAGCATGCACGATACTGGGATTCATATTTTTTTCAAATTAAATAATTTATAAAATTAGAATTCACCACTGGGATTTGATTTTGTTTCTTTGCTGATTAAACTTATTGAACAGAACCACACATATTTGCAATCTTCATGTTTTTTTATTGAATCATTCAAAGAATTCATGTCTGCCTCCTCAGAGGACAAATGGCCTTTAATGAAATGATTACCAGAAATGTACCAGAATACTTAACAAAATGCTTTAATAGGGAATACAGCATCTAGACTGATGTCCGATGCACACACTTAATACTGTTATTGACATCTCATACACAGTTTGAGTGAAGAATGTATTTCAAAGTGTGGGTAAACTTCAAACATTTTGGCATATCTTTGGGGGTGTAGCATTAAAAGTAAACCCAGTTCTTCAGCATTTTGCTAATACTCATTATCATGATGTATGGTGTGAACAAACAGCTGTGCTGTTGTTGTTCAAGATTATTTCATCTTTAACACTGATGTCAAAGGAGAATAGATGTCCGACTACCATCTGCAAAAATATTTATAAAAAATAAATAACATAGAAAAGACACGAACATAAGAAAAAACACACCCCCAGTATGCCAGACTACTGTATGTTAAAGTAGCATGCTTACACCATAAAGTGGAATGCTTTCATTCATTGGCTAAACAGAGTGGGTTGTAGCGATAGGAGTGCTTTGATATTTCACGGAGTGCATTTTGATGCAAATATATAGATGGAGAGAATAAATTGTGTGAAGAAATTAGTAAAGAATCAAATTGATAACAAAACTGCATTCACATAAATCTATCAAGAACTTCCAGCCACAGACAGGCGATGTTGTTCATGTCTCCACCATACACTCAAATACACTCAAATACACACACACACACACACACACACACACACACACACACACACACACACACACACACACACACACACACACACACACACACACACACACACACACACACACACACACACACACACACAGAGATTGATGGATGGTGTCTGTAGCATGGCTCCAGTGTTGTGATATCAGCTTAATCAGTGTTCGTCGGGATACGGGACTCCTGTCAGGTAGCCGTTGGTCCCGTGATTTTTGTTGGTCCCATTGGTGATGGCGCTGTTGTGGTGCTTCTGATTGGGTGGGGGGCTGTCATCCTCATCAGAGCTGGACTCAATGTCGCTGCGGTCGTCTTTAGACACCTGCAGAAATAAGAGGGATGGTTGTGTCATTATCTGTGGTGACCATGCATGGCGGTGCTAGAAATGGACTTTTGCATGTCACAGAGGCATAACAGAGTTTTTCTGCCAATCAGTATCAAGCAACAAGTTGTAAAAGCCATAAAATATATTTGCTCGAGATATGGAGACCTCTGAACATTTTGTCTGCAGCTAATGATTTTCATCATTGATTAATCTTGTGACCCTTATTTCAAATCGATTGCTTGTCAGTCCAAAACATATAGATATTCAACATACAACGATATAAAACTGAGAAAAGGAGCCAGTGAATATTTGGAATTTTTTACTGATAAATGATTAATCAATTACAGAAAGTTGGTAAAAAATGTATGAATGATCAACCAATCTATGTATTAACACTAGACATTGCTTAATTTAAAATGCCATGTGTCCATTTATCTAATATAACAAGAGAGTATTCAAGATTCACAAATAACATTGGCAAAATAATTACAAGAGTACGAAAAAAGCAGCAACAAACAGTGAGAATGTGACAATAAATAGCACAATAAATAGAGTCAGCAGCCATGCTAGTGGCACTGTGAGGCTGTACTTAGGCATACCTGAAATTGGGAACATACGCACAATGACAATGTTAGCATGCTATAGATTAGCAGGTCTAATGTTTACCAGGTTCACCATTTTAGCATGTTAGCATGTTAACATTTGCTAATGACCGTTAGACACAAAGTACAGCTAATTCTGATTGGAATGGCATTAGTTTTGCAGGATATCTGGAAATAAACTAAAGCGTTGGTTATAACACAGTTATTATGATTCATCCAGAGAGGGGCATACATTCCGGCACCAATTTTCTTGGTGATCAATCCAATAGTGGCAGCTAGATAACATGAGGGGATCACCAAAGTCTGTAGGATTCATCCTCTGGGGACCATGAATGTCTGGACTGAATTGCCTGTACATCTAATAGTCATTGAGATCAATCTGGACCAAAGCAGTTGACTGACCAAGAGACTGACATTGTCATCCCTGGAGCCATGCCACTAGCATTGCTAAAAAAATGCATTGATTAGGTCAGGGTTGATTGACAATCAGGAACATGATGAATGCTACAGATTACATGGATGCTTTGACGCTACTTACGTGTAATGGATTCCATTTTCCCACCTTGACGGTTGCAGGTTAGCATGGAAGAATAAAAAGGGAATGTCAAAATGGCCTTTGAAAACACCACACAGTATTCTTATACACTAAGGGTAAAACACCCTATTATACAAGAACAGGTATAAATGGAAGGTATATGTGTGGAGAACGACTCAAAAGAGGGGCTGAGTGTAGTGACTCACCTTTCCTTTGGAAATGGCTCGGCATGCTGTCTTCACTATGAGGTAGGACCAGAAGGAGTGAAGAAGCTGCAGCAGGACCAGAAGCAGGTTGAAGACCCACCAGGACGGGTAGGGCCCTACAATCTCCCAACTCTCGAACAAGGTGGTATTTAAAATCCTTCCATTGAGACAGAGGGAGAGTGAGATAATTAAGGTTACATGTTTTATTAGAAAAACACAGGGATTAAAAGCACTTTTTCTTAGTGGGGGAATTATTGTATGTCCTGAGGAGCAGGTAGAAATAGCCAAACAGAAGCCAGTGACAGGAAATGAGGACTCTCTGTGTAGATTCACAACTCAAACTTTGTATGCACAAAGACAGAAATATGCACATGCATTCTTTTCATCAAATTTAAAAAGCAGTGTATACGCCTGATTCGATTTTATAAATCTCAATCACTGTGGAACTGGATGCACGTGCACAAGTCTAATTTCCACTCCCATTTTGTCATAAATGGATGTAGAAAGTCCCTTAAACAGCAATTTGCATATCGATACTTGTGCTAGTATTGTGTGCATACGTACTGTTTATATGATGTGTTTGTAGCACAAAAAGATGTGTGTCTCTGAAATAGCATTTTGTTTATAGTGCAATAAACATAAAAGTCTACAATTAAAATTGCTAATGGAGAAGAAAAAAATGGTGTAACTAGCTTCACATGACATGCAATAAAATTTTTTAAGGATGTTAAATTTATCCCTGAGCAAATTCTTGCAAATGGCAGTCTGTGAATCATCCTCAGGATAGTGAAGCCATGGCAACAGCTTTACAGTAATGACAACTTTACTACTGGTGTGGTGGGGGCTGACTAAAATCTAGAATAGGATCATCTTGTTACAGCGTAGAAACAAAGACAGAGAACTATAGGGAAAACAAAAAAAGAAAGGCAGACAACTGCAGCTGCCTGACTCAGAACCTAATCATTTCGCTGAAAGGTGTGATAACACTGCTGCTGATAACTGCAAGATGACTGCTGCACTTTCAAGGACTAAAACCGGTTTGTGGTAACTCTGATTCACCATCTAACGTAATTAGACTTTTAATAGCTGGGTAAAACAATCCTGCAAGAAATTAATTTAAATCATTTAAACCTGCCTGTATTCTCTGGTACAGACATTTGGATGGATTGTATTGAAATGCTCAATAAATGCAACAAATCTAAACCAAAAAACAACACCACACAATGCTTCTTGTGAGTAGAATACCCTTTGATGTTTTAACAATCAGGTGAAACTCTAGACACTGATTTCAATGATAAAACAATAACCATAATGATCTGCTTTTCATTAGTTGATTTGTTTGGCTTTCTTTGAGGGGTTATCACTGCTGTATCCATAGTAACTATTACTTAGCAACAAAATTCACAGAGATGTGTCTGAACTGCAAACTGTAGTAAAAAAAGCACTGAAATCTCCATGGCACTGACATGCATTTTCAGGGATGGTCTGGCAAAATGTGCAGAGCAACTCGGGCATCTGCTGCACGGGTCTCTGACGCCTGTATAGACTGTACTGTATGTAAATGACACACTCACACTACCTCAGCCATTATAAGGGTGCTAACTGTGGTACACAGAAAAGTGAGTAACACTTACCAGACAGGGTAAACTCCCAGCCTGGAACTTATGAAGAGAATTGCAAACATTGCAAACAGTAGGTTGCACAGTATCTGACATTTGGCATAGTTGGCCATCTTGGCAGCCTTGATAGAACATGAAAGAAATCAATCATTAATCAGACCATGTAAACAACTTGAAATATCTCAATATATGAATATATAATATATATGAATTAAAAAGCTCTAGTTTCCAGCATTATTGAGGGTATAGCTAAACTATCAAAACCAAAAAGTGTATGTTCAACATACACTGTACCTGTATGATACAGTCTGACACAATGCTTATAATACAGGGAGTACAGTTCAATTTAGCTAAAGATAGCTGATAGTTGACCATGTAAACTCCCAACACTCAACCCACACACCCAGTCATCTTTGCCTGCGTTTGCCACTGCAGCCAATCCCAGATGACATTGGATGAAAGGCTTGGTACACCCTGGACAGGTTGCCACACATAGACAAACAACCGCTCACACTCACAATCTCATTCATACCTAAGGACAATTTTGGAAACACCAATTAACATGGCCTAGCCTTAACCTACCTGTCTTTGGATGGTGGGAGGAAGCCGGAGCAACCGGAGAGAACCCACACGGACACGAGGATAGCATGCAGACTCTACACTCTACACAGAAGGTCGTGGTTTGAACCCACAACCTTCTCTATTAGCACATCGTCTGCATCGTGGTCGTGGTTTGAACCCACTACCTTCTTGCTGTGAGGCAACAGTGCTAACCAAAGCACCACCGTGCCGCCCTATTTGCCCATCCATCAGCATTTAATTCTCTCACCCATCCTCACCTCTATTAGCACATCGGCTGCATCGTGGAGACACATGACCAGGGTTCCCACTCGTGCCATGTTGTTCACGTAGGAAAAGGTGATGAGGGAGATTGTTGCAACATGGTGCAGGAACATGATCAGGAAATCCTGGAGACACAGTTGCCAAGGAAACATCAGAAAACTAAAGAAAGTATTCTCAAAACTGCCTCGATGCTGTTCGAGTCACTGCATGCAGCACTTAACCACAGTGTAAAAAAGGGATAAAGTAAAAAGGGATATACGCATACCGTGTTGTACACATACAATAGCTTTGTGTGGTTGGAGTAATGCATAACAATTTGTAATTTAAAAATGACAAGGCCCCTGCTGCCAAGTAATATTAACTGAGTAAGAGGAACTATTGTGCAACACAGTGGTGCCTATTTTCAAAACTGACGCAAGAAGCACTTCATGTTTGTGTTTACATGACCTTGAAGTATGCTTTGCCCAAGTAGTCGCTGCACATGTGTGAATGTATGTATGTGTGTGTGTGTGTGTGTGTGTGTGTGTGTGCGGATCAACGTCTTCCAAAATAAAACCTCTATTTTGGTTAGCTGTGTTCCTCATATGCCACTGTGATTGGCACAGCTATTGAAAAGATATAAAAAGTTATGACAGGACAATGATTATGATTAATCACCACTTACACAAACAAAGATAGCAAGTATACCCTCAGTGTCCGACCATTCATGAACACGTACTCCTCATCTGATGCTGCCATAGTGTCAAACTGCAATTTAGCTATTTCAAAATATGCTTAAAAGCAGTAGTGGGGGAAGAGTTCAAATCCTTTACTTAAGTAAAATTAACAACACCACAATGCAAAAATACTTCATTAAGAAGTGCTGCATTGAAATGTGGTTTAAAGTACGTATTATAAACAAAGTGGACTTAAGGTACCAAAAAAAATTACCCCTGTGAGTGTCATACTATTATATATCATATATATTTAGATCATCATTACTGATGTATAAGTTAGTATCAGTATTACTGTTGTAGTTGGTTGAGGTGGTGCTCCTGTTTGGTCTAGAATAATGCATCATATTTTATAAGCTTATCATGTGTTTTGTATGTAAACTCTTAAATCTTAATGTAACTAGTAACTATAGATGTCAAATAAATGTAGTAGAGTGTAGTATAAAGTGGCATGAAATGGAAATACCAAAGTTACAAGTACAAATGTGTAGTACTGTACTTAGTAGTAAATGTTCTCTGTTACATTCCACCACTGTTTGTAAGTAAGCAAACATCTCTGTTTCTCCACTGGAAATCAAAGTCAAGCAGAATGAACAATCACTTAAGCTGCACGTGATCCAAAACAATCATTACTGTAGGTAAAATTCTGGTGAAAATGTATGCCTTTAGGCTGTAGGATATGATTTAGCTTTGATCTCGTCTGAGTATGAGCCATTAGGTTTGGAACAGCCCTGAGTGGAGCTCCGGGTGACTCAGGATGCAGACAGGTGGCACGGGGAAGCATTCCTCTAGCAAATCTTAATAAGCTACTGAAACGTGTCAGCTCGAAGCAACGAGAACTAGTCCAAAATGGCGACAGAATGAGAAGGAGGATGAGAAGGAAGAGTAATGATGCAAGATACAGAATGAAAGCAAGGTAAAAGAGTGTGCAGGGAGAACATACTGGAATTGGCAGGGGATGCAGAGGACCTCCTCAGTGTAGTACTGTGCATGAAAAAACTGAAAGGAGAAACAAAAACAGACAACATGCCAACAGTCAACAAAGAGATGACAGAGTGAAGGCATACACAGCACGGCATCAGGGGGGCTGCTGTGAGTGCGGTGAGTGAGGCGTGTTCTGGAGAGGGCTGAGCTGAGGATGGACTGGAGACAGGAGTAAGATCATGGCTGGAAGGCATGCAAATGGATACTTAATGAACCCAAAGTGTGGCCATTTTTTCAACAAACAAGAAAAGAAGATGAAAGTGGGTGGAAGTGGGTTATTGCTCATTACGTTTTAAGTTTGTGTTGTGTTTGTAAAAACTAACATTGAATCTCAGCTGTTACAAACGCTGACTATGGTTTACTGTGGATTATTTTTCAGGATTAAGTATTAATGGGTCATAAAACTAGATATTTTACCTATTGCTATACCCTAGCAATATTTTTTTCTTCTTCTGTGTTTACTGGTTGTTTGATTGTTCGCTTTTTATTGTTTAATGCTGCTGTAACAAGGGAATTTCCCCGTTTGTGGGATGAATAAAGTATAATCTAATCTAATCTAATCTAATCTACCAGGACAAATTTTTGTCTGATATTACTATTTATTTAAATAACAGACTAAACATAATTACGTGAGGTTTCAAACTTCTGTATGATATGTGAGTATTGTATGACACCACATCATTTAACAGATTACAGCTTATTTTACACAATGACAAAAACAAACTAATAGCTGCTTGAGAATTGTTTTTGTGAATTCTGACAGAGAATCCAATTTCTGAATGTTCGAAAAAAAATCTGTTAATCCTTCTTACTCTGGTAATGTTGTCTTATTTCACACATCAGTGAGAATACACCGAGGCGGAAAGCAAATGTTCACAAGCCAGTAGACTAAACATTACAGAGATGATGGACAGTCAAGCAAAGATAATGTCCTTTTTCTGTGACAGCACTGCACAACGACATAAACAGAACATAATTTTCTGGTTTCAATCACAAAAAGTGATTAATAGTGTCACTTTTGCATTACAGTAGCTCTTTTAACAGACATTCAATGATCCACGGTATTGGAGATGCATGATGTATGTTTTGGTGTGACTTGCAATTATTCTCACCTTCCTTCTGATGTCTGTGAATTGGGAAAAGAGTAAAGACAGGTAGAAAGACAGCTCCAGTATATAGTAATAATGGATGTCCACAGTCAGTGGCTGCATAAACACAAAAAACAACAGTGTTAAAATAAATATTTGAATGTAAGAGTCTTTGTAATGCAAGTCATCTTGCTGTATCACGATTACTGAGGATGGATAAACATGCTGTATTAAAAGACTTTTACCTGGTAAGGGTAGTTGTACCAGCACTCTTTAGTGTTCCAAAGCCATGGAGTCTGTTTAAATTAAAAACATAAACATGAAATGAATGCTTTTAACATTTAAATAAAATTGTCACTGACTGTGTTTTGGACTGCACTATTATACAATTTTCTGTGGAACTTTGTCATTATTCATTATTACCTCTGACAATTTTATAAATGTACTGTATATATATATATATATATATATATATATATATATATATATATATATATATATATATATATATATCTATATATATATATATATATTATATGCAGTGTCATCCTGCTCCAAACAGCTGGAGTTTAATCCAGTATTTTCTTGTCATTTAACATATGAATATCAATGTGATAACTGAAAATGAACAATTCCCTTGATGGATTCTGAATGAAATCAAAGTGGTTTATAATACACTAAATGAATGCTATAAGATATTTTATTGCTTGTAGCAGGACTAACAAGGAACCAAGGCAGTTTTTTCTCATCTAAAGTTTGTGTAATGATATAATGATATGACATCAGGACGACAAGAGAATTGGTTACTGTGATGCATACAAATGTGTTACAAGGAAACAGTGACCCATCTCCTGCACTCCTGCTCCAGACCTGCTCTATTAATAAATCCAACAGAGAGACCGGAGCCTGTGGCGGGGATTACTAGGGCATTAACTATTTTCACAAAGTGCTTTGTCATGCAACTTGTGTCTTTAAGAGATGTTTCCTACTCTGCTAACGTTATATCAACTATTGCTCTGTTGATTATGTTTGAATTAATTATGAAATTATTAGTTTATCTCAGCCACATTTTTCAGTAATATTTAACTGGGCCATCATTTCTATACTCTTACAAATGTGGCTCTTCGATGCCAGTCACTCCTCAGTAACATCAACAGCTGGTAGGACTTCAAACCTTCTACACAGGGAGAGCTGTTTCTACTGAGAGTCCTGGAGACCTCTGATCTCCTACATCCCCTGAACTACGCATGCTAACCTTACTATGACGCAAGCTATCAATTTTCACAAATTGTGAAAACTGAGTACACATGGTCACGGTATTTGAAAGGTAAAACGTGCTTTAGAAAGAAAACGTTAAATACGAAACAAGCTGTGTTGACGTTATGTTTTTATATTAGACAGGTTAGCATGATGTAGCTAACGTTAGCTGCTTAAGCTAATGTTCTAACCTAACTGGGAGCAAATGCTAGCCCACATTCAGTGCTTGTGCTTAACTAATGTTAGTCCCAAGAATAAGTAACGTTATAAACTAACTTTAAACACCAGCATTCCAGTTGTTTTAGAAACAAAAATTACATAACCATGTCACAAAAGTATAGTAACTGCTCTGCAGAACTTTAGTCTCTTGTCTGGTTAGTTTTTTTATGCAGAAATGAGCTAAAACATCAAATGCTAACGTTAACTCATGCAGCATGCTAGTGATGGCGAGTTCGACTCTTTTGACAGACTTGAATCTTCAAATCTTGTTCATTAAAATGAACTAATCTTCTTTGTGTCATTTCGTTCATTTAATCTAGGCTGGTTATTGTGGCGCTGCAGCCCTCTAATGGGCGCTTAAAAAACAGTGCAGTTCTCAAAAATGGAAGGCTGCCTGGCTTGCTTTAATTGACAAAGTATAATGCACAAATTCACCTCTTCATCACTCTCTACCATCAGTATATAAAGCCCCTCGAGCCCACAACCAAATTCAAACCATGTAAAAACCACAGACATATGTTGTCTATATGCAATCCACTACTCCAGATAAATCCTTCCATTTTCACAATCTTTTCTGAGTATACAACCAGGCCAGCCATATAAAGGCTTATATAATGTATACAATTACTATCTTTATCTCTAACGTGCTCATTCATACAGTAGTACCTATCCATGAGTAAAATATTAATATCAGATTTGTATATAGAAGTAATAAGCTTTATACATTATATGAAAAACACACTCTTATTAAAATTCAACCAATTTAATAATAATCTGGATCAAGCTACCAAGTTATTAAAAGAACTCCAGCACAGAGAGAGGAACAAAGAAATATTAGCACATTATATAAACGCAGCAGTTTGGCAGGTCTGGATGCAGAATGGGCCACATCAGGTCCTGATTCTGCAGACAGAGAAACAAACGAGCACATTGCTCTCAAACACAGCCAGGTTGTTCACCAATCAGGAGCTGTGAAACAACAGCATGGCTCTGTTGATAAATAAAAAGTAAAAGTTACGTTGCGCTCTCTGACAAACCTGGATCAGCTGTTAGCTGTAAACACACCACAGGTCTAACGCTAACGTTGCTATGTGGCTGTGTTTTAATGTTTTAATGAGCGAGTCCGTTTGTTTATGAAGAGGAGATGACCTTGGAGGTAATTCGTCTCCCGGTAGAACCCTGTCAGGGCTCTGAAGTGGAGCGGACCCAGAACAACTCTCATTAGCTTTAACACTAGCAGGACTAAAGTTACGGTACGGTTGTGTTAAAACTATAACTTAGCACAAAATTAGTGAGCTGTAATAATGTTATGCTTTATTAAATTTCACATAATTAACAAAATATAATGACAGTCCAGTGACTGTTACCTGACAGCCAACCTGCTTCTCATTCTCCTGCCCTGGCAGTCACTCAGCCTGCCGAATGAACGAAAGACTGAGGAGGAGCCATGTGAGCGGTGAACGAGTAACGTTAGTTCATTCCTGCTCCACAGTGGAAGCTGTCACATGATAGTTATGAACAACTCAAACCTGAAGACCCACAGTTGCTATGAGTCGTGAACTAATTAGTTCTGTTTCTTGTGCTGCCTGCTTTCCACAGCCCTGTAGCCGAGCTGTCACGTGACAAATGAACAACTCAAAACAGACCCACAGTTGAGAGTCGTGAACAAATCTGAACCAATACTGTTTCCTGTGCTGACGGAGCCCATGCAGCTGCCGTGTAACGAGTGAACGTAAGAGTCCAAGATCCTTCACGCATGCGTCAAAATGAACGAATTACTCACTGAGACTACCCGTTCCTCCCGAGTCAAACACACGATTAGGTCTTATGAACAAAACGTTCATTGAATGATACAACACTACAGCATGCAGTTTTACCAGATTTCACTGGCAGCGATAGCCCAATTAGTACCAGCCCAACTGTAATATTATTAAAGATATATGTGCTTTAAAAATCCATATTTTACTGCTTATATAAACATATAACAACGGCCACTTCATCCACAGAACATTAACTGTAATTTTAATGTATGTAAAATTTACAAAGTAATGTTAGCTGCCAACAGGTAATTGTAGTTGTCTCAGTTGTCAACATTTTGTGCCATTGAAATGACACTCTGAAACAGCACATACGAACACTAACTTCCAACAGCTGATGTTCATGAGCAAAAGGAAGACAAATCATCCCTGAGTAGTACCACATAGCCTATATTCAATGGATGGCATTATTTATAGCACTGGGAATGTTTTTGTCAGCTGCTCTCCCTTTCCTTGTAAGATTCATAATTAATGAACACTTTTTATACTAGCCGTTATTGCAAATTGCCTTTAGTCTCATGGCTAGGCACCAACCTATTCATAAAGATTTTCATGCCAGTCACGGACCTCCAGATTAGCTGTAGAGAATGGTGCCATAACAGGAGGCTGAGCCACACTTACCTTTTTAAGGAAACGCACTCCATAGGTAAATACGTATAGATAGAATGTAAATCTCCACCTGAAAGAAATAAAGAAAAAAAAATTAAATCAAATTATACAATTAATCTTCAACATAGTAATGGTTTTCAGTAGGCCATGAACCAAGTGTGGAGGACCCCTACGTTGAAATTGTATGCGTGAAAGACAGTAGCCCTTAGCTATGCAGTGTGTTTGCAATTCTCTCTGTTTTACCCTTTTCTGTCTCTCTCACTTTGGGTTCTCAAGTCAGTGCTATAAACTTGGATTAAAGATTAGTAAATTAGAGAGAGAAGGAAAGTGTTTTAATCTGCTAAAAACAATTTGTAGAGAATAATGCAGCTGCATACAATTTATATTTATCCCAAAATATAAACATAAACTTGTGCTACATACAGTAAGTATCCCACTTACTGTATGTAGTTTTGTGCCTAAGTGTAGCACACTGTGTCTGTCAAGCCTGTAATCAATAATTTGAAGTTTTGAGGTCCTCTTACTTCCACAAATCTTCAGTGTAGGGTGAACAACAGAAAAATGGGACATCACTGACTTCACATTGGTGAAGTCCAGGGGGAAAGACGAGCCACTCGCACTGTCCAGTCCCAGCCCATCTTGCTCTGTGCTTTATATAACCCTGCACATCATTTACAGTAACTACAATGACACAATGGTAGGGAAAGTGATCAAGAGGTCAGAGCTTACAGGCAGAGAAGAAACTGCTTCAGCAGACACTTCAGTGATCAACGCCTTGCTGAGCTGGAAGGTGTATAGTATACTCAGCTCATAACAGTAAGCAACTGGGAGGAAGCATTTAAGACTCTGGAAGTTGCATCAGATCAGAAATCCTATGTGTTTGATAGGCTGATAGACCCCCTGTTGTGCCTTACTGAGTTGTAACAGCATTTCACAAATGTGTAAGCAATTAGATTAAATGGTTCTAAGATATGTAATATACTTCTAAATACAGCATGAAGTAAAACATACAGAAGAGGAACAAATCAAATCTTGATTTCTGTGACATGGAAGCAAACATCCACTGATGATGACTACTGTGGCTCTGACAGAAGCTGTCGTGTGAGTCCAGGTTTGCATACTTTTAAGGTTGTGCCGACTCGAGTGGTTGTTCTGGCTCACTTCAAATAAAACACATTTTGACAGCCATAGCACTGAAACACAACATGTCATCAAGATTCGAAAAGAGAACAGCGATAATCCATATCACCTTCTCATCCAACAGAGCCGGTCCTTTTCTTTGGATGTTTGTTCAAGATATTCAGTTCTAACTCTTTAATGAATACTAGAGAAATTATTTGCATGGTAACACACGGCCTGTAGAAGCCGTCATGAACGGTTCTTTGTGCTTGATCAATAGTATTGTAAAACCAAATTAACTGGACATATCTACCTGGCGCACAGTAAAGAGTGTTGCATGGCAACTGGTTCATTAAACCCACAATAGTCTTTTTCAAGTACTGTTGAATCCCTTCTATCTATGTACAACAGCTACTCAAGTGGAGGCACGCGGGCCACATCCGGCCCCAATGCAACCTCCATGTGGCCCAACACATATTATATATATGACAACAAAAGTGAACTACATGTTGGCTATAGTGAATGGAAGCAGCTAAAGAGTGATCAATATCGTTTCCTTTTCATCTCTGTTGAGCTTCACGTGCACTGTACAGATCACCTTCAATCAAGGCTCAACTGTCCAACCTGCAGCCTCTCCCCTCCTCTGTGTCTCTGCAGAGCGCCTCCACATGCACACAAACAGAGCAAATTCAGCCAGCTGATCAGTGGACATTGACAGTGGATGTTGACAGCAACTATGCTCGGGAAGTAGGCTATGTGGTGCAATAAAAACTTTGCAAATAAAAAGCCAATACTTTACCAACACACCTGTTTAATAAGCAAAAAAACACGCAAAATGCAATGTTTAATCTGGTCAGTCTCTCATCCACAGCAGCTGTGTTTTGGTTTTACACAGGCACAGCACTAGCTCGTCTAATAGTTTATCGTTACAAACAAGCAAGTGAAAGCTGTCTGTCTTTAGTAAGTGTTAAGCTTAGTTTGCCATGTACATCAAAATATGGCGCATTATAAACTCAGCTGGTGGCTGAGACAGACCAGCCCTTCTCTCTACCAGCAGCAGCAGAGTGAAGAGGAGGACAGGAGGAACTGCTAATGACTGAGTTGTTCATTCTTTCTAAACTCCACTCAGTATGTTGTTGTCAGGAATATGATTTATTTTACTGACATTTTAGATTTGTTTCCAGTGAGATGTTAGTGACTTTGCTGTTAAAGTAAATCCTGTTGCTGCTCTAAAAACAACATTTAGTTTTTTCAAATAATATATGCAATTATTTAGTAATAGGGGTGTCACGGTCTGGGTGCGGGGTTTGTGTGTGGTGTGGCAGGCTGGTGGACCCAAATGCAGGACATGCAGAGCAGAGCAGGTAAAGTTCAAAAGGGGGATTTATTGGCAAACTAAAGGCGAGCACACTTCTGGCAGAGTGGCTGATACAGAGTCCAAAACAAGGTATCCAAAAGAAATAAACAATCCAAACAAAACCGGTAATCCAAAAACTCAAAAAGCAAACTCCAATGAACCAAAGACAGGGCAGGACAGGGCATGAGACAAGACGGAGAAACAACGGCAAAAACTCTGGAACACACTGTGACTTACTATGCAAACTGAGCACACTGAACACTGACCGGACAAAGACTAAACAGAAACACACACACACGGGACTAACGAGCAGGGCGGGAGCAACACAGGTGAGTGGGATCAAGGTAACGAGGCAGGCAGAGAGACAGAAGGGAAAACAGAGAGGCAGACAGAAACAACAGGGGGCAACAGAGAGGCAGGCAGGCAGAGACAACAAAGGGGACAGATGGAACACTAGACAGGCAGTCATGGGGTAAAACACAGAAGTACACAGACCAGGAGAAAACACTAAAGATGTGAACAAGGTACAGGACTAAGAACTAACATACTAGACAAGACAGATACTAAGTAACAAATACATGAAACTGTGACAGAACTGAAATCAGGAAAATACCAAAACACAGACTAACAGATACAGGAATAAACTCAGAACTAAACAGAACAGATGACAAGACTAACATGCAGCTACAAAACCAAAACCCTCAGAACAAAAACCCAAAACCACAGCACACAGGACAGGATCGTGACAAGGGGGGATAAGAGTATTGATAAAGAACTGAACCAATAAGGATTAACAAAAGCCTACAAGTGACAAATATATCCTAATGATACCCATCCCAACTTGTGAGAAAACGTCTGGCCCATCTCCTTGTCCTGGTTTGAAAATCCGGCCCAATTGAATTTGTTACTGAATGGCCTGATGTACAATCACAATGACTCACAACTGCTTCCTGTGAAATTGTTTTTTTAAATTCAGGCACAGATTTTTTTTCATTATGAGTTGCGTTTTTTTCCCAGATACAGTGTTCATAATGATTGGTGATAGGAAAACTGTAATGTTATCCATTTAATTATCCTAGATCCTATACTAATAATTTACCAGCAACTAGCCAGTTAGACTTTAAATTAATTAGCGCGCTGGGTAGTATCTGTGGTTAACAGAATTACATTTATGTGTTATGATGAACTTGTCCTGTAAACAACTTGTAAACTGTGGTTTATATGAAACAATTAGGGCATATGTAATGTGTTATGTTATATAGAGGACCACCATCCTTTCATAATAGCTTGATTATACACAATCATTCATGATATGCGGTGAGACTGGGGGGGGGGGTTAAACTGGGATAGATCCATTGATCACTATTCGTCTACAACAAATGTACCTCATTGGACAAAGCATCGCCTGAGGGAAGAAAAACTCCAGGAGGGCAACTTTGATTTGATCCTCTGTTATGAGGCTGGCTTTATTGTAGCAGATAGCTTTGGGATAAAATAAATGCTGGCTCATTTAATTCCACTTTGTAACTTCTCCAGGTGGTTTGTCTGAGCACCAGCTGGCTACAACTGTTTGCATTTGGATGGTTCAACATAACAATTAGTCATGAAGCTCTAGCTTTGATCAAAATTCAGTTGTGCGAACGCCTTAATATATCCCCTCTTTGCTGTTAAATGAGGAGTAACACCTCTGTTACTCTTCAGGCTATAATAGCTGGCCCTTCCACCTTTGTGTATTTGTCTAATTTGGTTTGATTACTAGGCATGATTTCAATTTGCCCAAATGAAAAGGCTTCTTAATAGCCACTTATTTTAATGTGGTGCTAGGAGATTGCAACTAAATTAAAGAAATACATGGGTGTGGTCATCCTCTCTCAAGCACACCTGTAAACAGATCATCTCACAGCTGTGCTAAAAGCATCTGCTGGGCACAAACATGCTTATTACTGTAGTTGTTGCCTTGGCATCTGCTGAGCTTCTTCTGGGGAGGTATGCTGGTTGAAAGGTATGAAAATCATACACCTACATATCAGTTACAGGAAGAGCAATAAATGGTAAGCCCAGCTGCTATTAATGGTATATTTCTGTAAATATACAGAAATATACCATTAAAATGCCGAAATTAATTTCTGAATCTACTAAGGGCTTTGATTTTGTATCTGATGAAGAAAAGGAATAACAAATTAAGAGATAATTAAGTAATGAATATGTCAAGAAACTGCAGGTGTTCATTTCTAGTTATAATTTCTAAATGTAGATTGACAAAACTACGAGATGAGGCATAAGTGCAATAACCACCCACCTCAAAAACAGCTTAAAAACTTAAAGAAATTATTTAACATTTTGGAAAATATACTTATTTGAAATGAGAAGATAAATCACTCTTGCGTCTGTACGGTAAATATGAAGCTACTGCTGGCAGCTGGTTAGCTTAACTTTGTATAAAGACTGGAAATGAAGAAAACAGCTTGCTTAGCTCTGCCCAAAGGTAGTAAAATGCATTAAGTGTGCATAAACAGTGCACCTAAAGCTCAGTAAAATGTTGTGTCTTTTTTGTTTAAACCATACTAAAAATGAAGCACAAAAACATTAAGTTGTGGTTTTGAGGGGTTGTTTGCTGGACTTTATTTCTTGGCCTGGCGCAGTGACTTCCTTTGTGGTGATGGTTGGTGGATTATGTTGCCTTTACCAGAGCCAGGCTAGCTGTTTCCAGTCTTTGTGCTACGCTAACAGGCTAATAGTTCATATTTAGCTTACAGATATGAAGATTGTTTTACAAGATCGACCTGACATGGTAATATATACAGTAACACATACAGTATTTACTGCAAAAGGGAGTGAGGTCTTTAACTTATTAAAATCATTAGGCAAAACCCATCAAATATTAACTGAAACCTAAGATAGCTATATATATTATATAAGATACAAATAGTAGCTATATATAGTAAAATTACCTCTTGTGATAGAAATGCCCTGTCTTGTATGTTAAAATTTTGAATTATATAATCATTTCTTTGTTCTCACTGAAAGCAAAGAAGATCAGACAACAGACACTATTGAGGACATCAAAGCACTCCCCTTCCTCAGTCTGGCCTAAGTGAGGAGAACTGATGAGAGGAGGGGCTCTTCGGTAAAAACCTACACTGAAAAAAAGTTAATACTAATTTGTCATTTAGTGCCATATTTAGGCTTTAAATTCAATAAGACAAATAACTTCTGCCACTGTGGTGAAATGATATTATTGTATCCAGTGATTTGTTTACAATTGTTGCCACAGGTTGTCTTGCTACAAGTGCAAAACACCTATTTTAAGAAAATGTTGTTTCAGTTGTAAAAAAACAGAGGTTACTATAGGTTTCCTGCTAAGAAAAATCAATACTTGAACTTGTTGGAATGGCTTTTTCACTGTATATCTTGGAAAAAGGAAGGCAGTAACAATATCTAGTACAAACCCCATGCAGCACTACTACAAACCCCATGCAGTATCTTCATTATTTCCAGTCCAAATGTGTCTGCTACATACTCTCTGTTTGCATAATGAAAAGAATAGACTACAGATCTGCCATCATGACTACTGAGAGACAAAGAATGCTATCAGTCTGCAACAGCTGTGCATTAGAGCACAATCACTACTGGAAGGACTGAAGCCGACCCGCTTGGAGAATTGCACTGTAAGCAACTGAGACAGACAAGACAACCTGGCCAAACTATTGCAAAGCCCGATGTCGTCTGCAGTCCATTATGCTGTGTGCAGATAACAGCTTTAGTATAGTCCTTGCTTAAACAGAATGAATGCCAGTGAAGCATGTTCAAAAAGCTCACACGTATTCCAGACAAACACAAACTCTGTCTCTACTTGAGTATAAGAAAGCAGGTTTGCTTTCCAGATTCCCGAGTAGGGTTGTAGTAGCAGTCCAGTGGTCTAATCAGCCAGCAGTGTTCTCCTGAGTGAACAGCAGCCTAAGGCTGATCAGAAAATGTGAGGCTCCCTGTGTTTCAAACTGCCAGATTTGCTCTGCTGGTGTCAGACATGACTCTGCTCCGACAGCCACACTCGCTTGTTGGCCTTTAACATCACATCGCTAAGTAACTACAATCTCCCTGATGGCAAATGCTCTACTGCAGATTAGCCAGTTCTCTATTACATCCTGAGTGGGTTTGTTGGTTCGCTTGGGACACATTTGACCATTATTCCAGAGCAGCACCTACATTTGTGTTGCAATCTTTATAAGCCATGTTAGACACAACAGTTAACCAAAACTGTAAAGTATCATCATTATGAACTGTTAAAGGACCATACCAGCATTTCTGCTTCTGTTTGTCCATAGTGCTGTCACGATTAGTTTATTAATCAGCCACTATTTTGATAACTGATGGGTCGTTTCATTCATTTTTTAAACACCAAAAATGAACCAAAATTCACAATTTCCAGTTGCTCAAATGTGAGGATTTGCTGCTTTTCTCTTTTGTAAACTTAGTAACTGTAAGGTTTGGACTATTGGTCAGACAAAACAAGCAATATGATGACGTCATTCTGGGTTCTGGAAAGGGCATTTTTGTAGGCTAAATGATTAATCAATGAATCAAGACAATCATTAGCCGATTAGTCCACAATGAAAATATTTGTTAGTTATAGCCCTAAAAATCGCATTTATGTTACTACAACCATTTACCTAATAAGTAAATTGTGAATGTGTGCTTTTAAGCAGCCACGGAGTTTCCCTTCATTTCCATTCAATATGAAAATGAACTTGCAGAAACATAAAACTGGCTCTGATAAAGTTATCAATCACAGTGAACGTCATGCATGCTTTTACTACTGTCACGGATGTGTTATTGATGAGTGGTAATGCAGTGGAGCCTATTCAAAACAGTCCTCACTTAACAACGCCATTATTAACTGACAATAAAGTAACACATGACAACAATAAAGCAGAGTTTATGTTCACTGTGATGGATTGCATACCTACGTCAGGCTAGTTGAAAGTTTGTGCAAGTTAATTTTGCCAAACTTGGATGTTATGACACGCAGAAAGAAAAGGCTTGCAGCAAAACTAGAAATACTGTGGTGCTTTGCCTTACATGCTTTCACAGAATCGGGCAAGTGTGCTGGGCTTCTCCTGGTTGCGGCGTTGTCTGAACCAGCGCTGGATGGTCCGCACATCCCAGTCTAACTGCTTGGACAAACCCTCCAGCCTCTTCTCATCTGGGTGCTGGCAAGACAAGACAAATGGTCCATGTGTTAAATGCAGCACAAATGTTATGAGATGAAACACATCATTAAAAAATAAAGAGAAAACATGCACCACCTTGGTTATAGCAGTGAAAACCTTCTCCAGGATAGCGTTGGGCTGTGCTTTTTGTGGCCCGTTGGCTTGGATCTTCAGGCCCATGGCACATGGTCTGGCAATAAACCTGCAATTAAAATATTATGATACCCTTACAGATCAACACAGGGACAGAATCTTTGAGATGATGTTAAAGTGAATTAATCTTTTAATTATTATTTTATTCTACCTGGAGATGTCACTGTTTTGAAAACAAATGGTCTTCCACAGGTCATCTTGAGGAAGACAACTTTTGGTTGATAGTTTGACATTACCACATAGAATAAAAGAAAAAATGGGAACAACACAGCACTGTGAGCACATCTTTTCTGTCCATTTGACACAAGGCACAAAGGCATCTGGCATTATAAACCCCTTTATGAATCATGTGCAGTCAGCAAATGTCTGATGGCATTTGGTAACACACTAAAAGCTTAAGTACACAGTGATGGAGGGATATGCAAATAGCTGCTCAAGTTATTAAGGGACTAAATAAAAAATATGCAATGACCATGTTCATTATATATGCAGTATCGCATGGCTTTAACACCTATAGGTCAGACATTAGGACTGTTATGGGCTCTGTTTCAGATTCACTTTATTATTCAACATACCATATTTTCAGGGATAAACATGAGTGGGATGGTTTAGTGGGAACATTTAAGGCCTCAGTCACTACTCCCTAAAGAGACTTCTGACCCACATATGCATGACAAGCATTTCTGTAACCATCATGGCAGTGTGCTTTACTGTATATCAGTGATTGTGCAATAAGAGTCACAGATGATGAAGATGATGCAACATAATGCAAAAAACACCCGGATTAGTGAAAAATAGCGTGTCACTTGAAAGCATGACCCTTTGCTGAAATACTGGTTTGAGTTGAGAGCAGAGTAACCGGATTTGGGCAGGTACGGTAACTTGGCTGCACTGTTAGTGCACTGAGAGAGATGGATCAAAAGCATATAATGCTGCAGGCCTGCCGAAAGAAGGGTGATTAACCCCGGTGATTTGTGGGCTAACCGGATAAGATGCCATTGTTTAGGTAGCAGACTTGCAAACATGGACAGCGGAGAGTGCTGCATCATTCATAGGAACATTTCATCGACAAAACAAACCGTATCACAGTCACCTGGATTATCGCTTGCACTTAGACCCACCTTTCGAAAACCAGCCGTATCATAAAGATGCAGAATGCTAAAGGACACGCCAGATAGAGATCCTCGGCTTGCGGGAACGTTGCCTCATCTGTGTTTTTTAAGTCAGCCCAGGTTACATTATGCGGGAGCCAGAACCTCTCGTTCCAAAACCACGCCAAGATCCCGGCCATCTCCCTGCAGCAGACACTGTGACCGGGTCGAAAGAGATATCGATAGCCCGCTGTATCAAGGAGGTCTCTCACGGGCGATCTGACCGTGCAGACTCGACTGATGATGAGATATCCGTGCGAGATCGCCGTCCGTCCTTTTCCTCTCAGCTATTCGAGTGTAGGGAAGTAGACTCAATCAGCTCCTCCGCAAGTGATTGGTGCATTGAAATGTCATGCAATACAGTCGGTGCACGTTACGCCGGCTGTAGTCCAGCGTGATCAAGGTAAACCACTTTTTGTATTGCGCCCTTAGAGTAATATCCAACCCAACGGTGCAGTTAGATTTCCCTGTGAACTGGCTTTTTGTTTTTTTGCTATTTCTTTTGTTTTACACATCTCTTGCCGTTATATTATGGTAGGAACACCACAGTAATCTACTCACCAGGTCATGTCACCTTCAGTGTAATATTGTTGAACTCAAACTGATAATCAATTTGAGTAAAACTGAAAATTAAGTGCAAATTAACGGCAGCACTTAAGTAAAGGGCTTCAAGACAACACTGTGATTGGTAAACTGCGCCACCTACTGACAGTTATGATGTTGTGATCAGTACCTGGCTTTGTGTGTAACATTTGCCATGAATTAAATCTATTCATATTAAATATTATAAAGTTATCCAGTCACTGAATATATATATAAGGCAAAACAATTAAGCAGAATCACTAACTACGAATATCCTTCATGAAAATATTTATTTCCCTAGTATAATACAACATATTAATTTAATGTTATTTAGGATTATAATAGATAAACTCCAAATTTTTCTTCATGCCAGAGGTAAGGATTCTGATGTATTATCGTAGACACACCTTATATAATATAGGCCTAAGAAATAGGGAAGGAAAAAAATGATTATTTTTAATTCATCTGATTAATATGCTGATTATCCTCTCCGTTAATTGATTGGTCTATAAGAAAAGAGTAAAAAGCTCCAACCACAATATCCTGGAGCTGAAGCATCTTCAAATAAGTTCATTGTGTCACACCAACAGTCCAAAACCCAAGGATATATCACATGAAACAATGGATGCAGGAAATATCCACATTTGAGAAGCTGGTTTGCTAATTAACCTGTCGACAAACTAATTAGTCGACTTATCGTTTTCAGCTCTACTAACAAATTGTTATGAATGTTAAATGCTGTGGTGTTCAGTATGGAGCAATGGCGACTGCTTCGCCTCTCAGCCATCACTACACAATATAAAAGTGTGACGGCGCCATCTTCTGGCTCTTGCTAACAACGTCACAGGTTTTCTGACTGCACATAGTAAATCGTCACACATACGTGTTACTCGCAAAACGGCTGCCAAGTCGTTTTATATGGTTTTATCTGAACATGAATCAACTCTTACACAGTATTTAAACATAGTAATTTGCTTAAGACATTAACTAAAAACACACAATTATTTAAAATCTGAATAGCCTTTAGAATCTCCTGGTATTTATTTTTGAAGAGGAGTGAATGGGGATTTTAATTACTGTCTTCCTGTGTGTATCGTGTAACTTAGTCAACTTGCATGTCACTGGTATGGTTATAATGTGCGCGCGCGCGCGTGTGCGGTCCGTTATTTTCCGGGTTGTGCTCATCGCTAGCAGCAGTTGCTCTGCCTCAGCCGCCAGCTGACACTTTTACAGAGGAGGTGAGGTCAAATTTGACTCTCTCTCTCCTCTCTCTCCTACCCTCTCCCTCCCTCCCTCTCTCGGTGTGTCGGCCTGCCTGTCTGTGAGAGAGGCAGCTAACTAGCGCAGAATCATCATCATCATGGCGGTTCAAGGCGAATCTCCGGCTCCCGTCCACCACCCGCAACCAGCGCTGGCAACCAGCTGGCCAATTACCAGGGAGTCGTACGAGCTGCAAGAAGTCATAGGTTAGTGCCCGGAGATGTGATGGACGCTATATATTATCATGGAAAGGCACGCAGCGGCGGGTTATCAGCTGTGAATGACGATGAGGGCCTACCGGCTTTTTCATATGCAGTAGCCTCCTGCAATGCTTTGCAATGCGGATGTTAACAGGCACATTTAGACACTACCGGTCTGCAGCAGTTTATGTTTCTGACTCTGACGAGGCCGTGTCAGCTGAAGTGCAGGTCACTGCACTTTGCTGAAAATGTCACATTCCCTAAGTGCGTTTTCAGTGGCTCGGATAATAGAGACTTACTCCAGCTGTGCCAGTTTATGGCACGTGTCCAGTTTATTAGCCATCACCAAAATCACAGATGCTGCGGCTGTGTAAGATGCACAACGTGCTTCAGTTTTATAATCTGTGATGGCATGTAAACATTTAAATTAACAAGCCTGTCGCATCATCTTGAGTGGGCACTGTTACAAATGTAGCATGTACGTTTTATAACAATAATGCGACTAATAATATTGTTTATTATAATAATAAAAGTAGGGTAATTATAATTGTAGTAATAGTGATAAAAGCAGTCATTATATTATTGCTAATTTTAACATCACTAAAACTTTTGAGTTACCCAAAAGAAAAAGTGAGAGGCTCAACTTCTAGTAGTTACTATTATTTTATTGATTAATCTGGTGAGCATTTTTTCATTTCTCATCAAGTTAAATGTCAGAAAAAAGTGAAAATGGCGACTATAGTTTCTCAGAGCCAAATAGTGGTGTCAGTCAACACTCAACGATATTCAATTTAAAGTCATCCTCACTTTGGAAAAGCTGGAACTAACATGTTGTTAACCGTTTTTGCGTAATGATTAAAATATTAACTGATTACCATTATTAGTTGGTGATTTATTTTCTGTAATCGATTAATTGTTTCAGCACCTACTTTCACAATAGCTTTGGATCAGAGGCTGTGAATTTACACATGCTCACTCACTTGTTAAGATTTGTTCATATATATACCTAGAATAAAAACAAGCTTTAAAAATAGCCTTTATGTGTTTTATGCATGTTGTTATTATGACTAGCCCTGTGGGTACATGTTTTCTGGCACTATTAGTTGTAGGATATGCCCGGTGTAGATTTATGGAATAATTATTTGTGCTGCAGAATTGTCTTTTGGAATTTCTTACTGTAGCATTTGAAAATCATTCAATCATTTAATTTCATTTTAGAAATAGTAGTTACTAAACAACAATGAAAATGTCAAATGCACTGAAAAAGTGCAGAAGGAAGTTCCCTGAATATTTTTGGCAAGTGCATGCACTGTGCAGATGAGCTGACTAGTCATATCATCACTGATAAGAAATAGCAGCACAGCTGTGTGCTGCTGACTGTGATGTGTTAGTGAGACCCCCCCTCTGTTCTCACAATCAACTGGTAAGCAGTCAGATCTTATGTGTTTTCGTCTTCCCCTTATCTGCCGCTAACAGTTGGCAAGCAATATGCTGTGTGTCACAGCTTCTTGGTGTGAACTTTCACTACTCCATTGTGGCCTGATTTGTAATGACCAAAGTAAACAACCCATCATGCTGGAAAAGAAGAGTGTACTCCAGCACACATGAAAGATGAATTCCATAACATAAATACAAAAAGCAGCGGAACAGAATTTCAGATAAATACCATAAAGTCACAGAGCGATGCTGAATTTAAGAGTCGTCTTCCAGCTGTGTTTGCTGCTGTGAGTCCCTACTTTACTCCTGTCCACTTTGTCATTGCTCTGTTGTGGCTGTGATTCCAGGCAGCGGGGCCACAGCTGTGGTACAGGCAGCCCTCTGTACCCCCAGACAGGAACGTGTCGCCATAAAGAGAATAAACCTGGAAAAATGCCAGACCAGCATGGATGAGCTATTGGTGAGAACATTAAATATGGGCTTATTTTCTCTTTATTTTTGTACCACTCTCTAAAGCTGTACTAATACTTTCCCTCTGATCCATGTTGTTTGTCCATTGTTCTGTGTAAGTCCTTATAATTATATGCATCTAAGAGGATGTAATAGTGATTATTTGCTGTGCAGTCATATATTCTGAGAAATATATCAATTTACTGATTCCTGGTTATTACTACAAAGAACATACAAATGGATTTCAATCATAATTTGACTTGTCATATCCTGTTGTTTCTCTCTCAAACAATAGAAAGAAATCCAAGCAATGAGCCAGTGCAACCATCCGAATGTTGTCACCTACTACACCTCTTTTGTAGTAAAGGATGAACTTTGGTTAGTCATGAAGCTTCTGAGTGGAGGTAAGCTCAAATCCTACCTCTGGCTTGATAATATATGCATGCTCAGTGAATGTGATGATGCTACATGTTTATGCTTTGATCTGCTGATAACTAGGTAACAGCTACATGGGTTGGAACTCACTTATACCACAGTTGTGAAAAATAGAGTAGTCATACAGAATATACTTTACTGTCTATTTGCTACATACATTAGAATCATATTTTAATCTGTTTATATCCAGTTAGTAAAAGGGCCAACTGGAATAAGACAGAGATCAAATTATTGTAAAGTTTAGTTTTTTCTTTTCATAAAACAATCAGAAAGCACTTCAACCATTATTTCCAGTTAAGTATCCTAAAGAACATCACATTTAAATCCTTGAAAAGTCATTTTCCAGCACGGTGTTTTTATTTTAGGCCGGCTTTATTACGGTTATATGGAAGCAGTAGCACATTCTTGCATGCTACGATAAATAACATCTGTGGCCCGATGATGTCCCTTTGCACATCTTTTGGCTCTCACTGGAAGGAATAACAGCGGTGATGTTACTCACTATAATGTACTGCCTATTATATTTTACTGTTTAAAGGACAACAAGCACATTAACAGACAATGGAGGAATTGAGCCTGGATATTATGTAATGTAATGACTCAGTGTAGCACTGCAGCTTATTTGTGTTTCTCACGAATACATGAAAAATTAACTGCAATTTTTCCCCATGGTGTCTTTTTAGGCTCTATGCTGGATATAATTAAGCACACAAGCAAAGACGAAGACAGAAATCGAGCGCTAGATGAGCCCATTATTGCGTCTATATTAAAAGAAGTCCTAGAGGGCCTGGACTATCTGCACAGAAATGGACAGATTCACAGGTAACAGTATTAACACTTCGACTTGTTGATGACTTTTTCTGAAGTTTTGATATGAGGTTTTGATTAGATTATTATAAAAACTACAAAACCTATTTTATAAGAACATAGCAGAAGCAATGCCAGATATGCCAATATGTAGTTTTGGAAGATAAAATGCTATCCCTCCACCCTAAGATACTCTGGACAGGAGAGTTAAACAAATTGCTAAAGTTATAAGTGAACGTAACATTAATTATTTACTGAAAGGCAGTGTAGCTATGGTGTTCTCTAAACTCCATGCATTTCAAGGTCACTGAGAGGCAGGCTCTATCAGCCCCTTGGGCAGAGTCCCAGATGGTGGTGGGCTGTGGGACTAGTTTACACAAACAGAAGAATCAATGCTGCTCCACATGACTCTGTTGTTTGACTGTGTTTGTGTTGTGTTGACCTCAGGGATGTGAAAGCTGGGAACATACTACTGGGAGAGGATGGATCTGTTCAGATCGCAGGTGTGGGAGAATGATAATATTTGTATAATATATGTTAATGTGATATTTAAATAGTTTGACCAGTATGTGTTTCTGATGCAAAAAGAGAACTATTGAAACTTTTCTACACTATATGACAATGCCACATACTAGTGTACATATTATGGATCTTTCTGCTCTATCACTTCATTGACGTTTAAACCACTCTTTTGACCCAGTATTTACCATCCCCGTAGTTCTTTATCTCTCACAAGGTGGTTTAATACAGAATTTTAAATGAACAAAACACTAAAAGCCTTGACTTCAGCCGTGTCATCTCAACATACCCATTCAACAATTTTCTCTATTAAGTATGAGCGACGTGTTATGGTTATTTATCTATATTTTCAGATTTTGGAGTAAGCGCATTCCTGGCCACAGGGGGGGATATGACTAGAAACAAAGTACGAAAGACCTTTGTTGGCACGCCATGCTGGATGGCGTCGGAGGTGATGGAACAGGTACATACAAATAAGTATACAAAAAGTTCATAACATCAAATTTCTTTCAAAATTTATTTTTCTGTGCTTGCTTCTACTGGGCTTAGTGCTAATCCACGTCTTCATATAATGCTGTTAGCTGAAATATTTTTGACATGTTCGCCACTTAAATCACAACATTAACATAAAGCTCCAGGAACTTAAGTGTATTTGATATTACAGATTATTGTAATTTTATACCCACAGGTTCGAGGCTATGATTTCAAAGCAGATATATGGAGTTTTGGAATTACAGCCATAGAGTTAGCAACAGGCTCTGCACCCTATCACCGCTATCCTCCCATGAAGGTGAGTGCTGTTATGTAATGTTATGTAATCATTGTGGTGCCCTAATCACAGCTAGTCTGGTAGCTTTCCTGAACCTACTTCTGTGAAGTTTCATCATTAGCAAGAAACACTTGGAGAAAACACATTCTGAGCTTCTATTATTGCTGTAATTGGTAAACAATTTAAATGTAAACCGTTTGTACCCATTGCATTTACTTTCCATAACATTTCTACTACAAATATTTTTTCTGCTATGAGTTTCTTTTCCTCATCTACAATATTTGTGTGGCTGCTGAAATGTGTGGGAGGTTTTGACCATTTTCATTTCTGTCTTTTTAGGTTTTAATGCTTACTCTACAGAATGATCCACCCACTCTAGAGACAGGTGTAGAGGACAAAGAAGCACTAAAAAAATATGGCAAATCATTTAGAAAGCTAATAAGTATGTGCCTTCAGAAGGATCCTGCCAAAAGGTTAGCACCCCATTCCATATTGAAACCAAAATATTTCAGTGAAGAGAGCTGATGCAATTTGTGATCAATAAAAAGCCCCTGATATACATTCAGGAGGGCTGTGTTATGAAGCATTTTCAACAACTGTACTTTTCTTTATCTCTAGGCCTACAGCCGCAGAGCTTTTGAAGTGTAAATTCTTCCAAAAGGCCAAGGTATTTGTTTTATCTCAAATTTTTGATTTTCTGTCTTTGACTGGTTTTGTAATGTAATGTATATATTTTTTTATTAGTTTATAATGATTAAGAACACTGTATTTATTAGAATATACTATTACAGAAAGACAAACAGAAAAAGGAAAACTGTCTTTGTCTTGCATTCATGTAGTTAATCTTATTTTCACATACATACATGTTTAACATCATCACGGTTTACAAGGGTGTCCCGATGTTCCTGTTCAGAGGTAGGAAAAAAAGCTGTTCAGAGAATGTGCTGAGTCATTATGTGTATCATCATTTATATCGTTAATGTTCATTTCATGAATGGGATTCAGCAGTAAGAACTGCAACCTCATTATATTGTTTCCACTGAAACTGGTTTAGTCACTGGTTTAACTTTGAACATTTAAAAAAAAAGAACTTAACCTTCAAAGCTTTCATGTTCAATTTCAATTTTGATATTTCTCTTGCAGAACAAAGAATATCTGGTTGAAAAGCTTTTATGTCGTGCACCAAAGATTTCCCAGAGAGCAAAGAAGGTATGTTTTCACAAATATTCTCTGTCAAACATCTCCCATATTGACTAAACATGAAGAAATTATGCTGGGCATCGACTGAAGTCTCTCTCCCCACCATGCATAGCTGCTTTTACAGTCAACACAAGCTATGTGACTTTTCTATACACCACAATGCTTAATGCCCAAACAGCTGTGCAGATTATGTAAAAATATGGGCCAGTGCAGCATAAGAGTCACACTGCATAGATGTATGGGCATCTTATGTCAGGGGCTCCCAGTGCAGCTCTCTTCATGTGGCACAGTAGTAAAGACAAACAGGATTAAATGAATTGTTATTATTAGGTGACAGAGAGGAGCATGTTGTTGGTCACTTTGCTTACTCAGTTGCCCCACTGGACACAGTTTACTGGGAGGAAGTGCAGTTTTCAAGCACAGCTGATATTGGCTTCACATAACACGGCGCCTGGATGGCCAAGACAGAAATGGGAACAGAGGGCCATTCCCAGAAGGCAGAGTGGCCGAATGCAGGGGTGGAAATTCACGGACTGATTGGGCTGTTACTGTGTATGACGTTAACTTTACGCACAGACAGGCCAGGGTGTCAATAAAAAGGGAGGCAACTGTGAGAGTGGCATCATGTTCTTGAGGTCTGTTTATGGTTAATGTGTTAACCACAGATATCTAATAGTCATAAAAATGAATGGAAAGGCTCTTATTGCTAAATAGGCATCTGGATTTCCTACTAGTATGCTTTGTCAATATAGTGTGTTACAGTCACCCCTTTCCAGTTTTGTTAAGTGTATTTACAGTCTCTGTAAAACTGTTTTTAAAATGATGGCACTTTGTGAATGGACTTCAGTAAACTACAACATATATGCTGTGAAGTAATGCATTTTATCCCACAATGGAAATGTAAAATTACTGAATGCTTACTATAATTCCCTTGAAGCACAGGCAGACACAAGTAGCTTTGTTGCTATTGGTTTATTTGAAGGCTTCTCTCCAAATCATTTACTGTAAATAATACCATGGGTTTTTATGTGTGGAATCCTGTTAAAATGTAAAATAGACAGCATGTACAGTAACACCAGGTCATGTCTGATTCACTTGATAGCTTTGCTGGATGAAGTGTATGAGCCACAGAGCCAGTGTCCTTGTTATTTTGTGCTGATTTGGCCTACAGAGTCATCTACATTATACATTCAGCAAACATTACCCAAAGCTTGCAGAGACAAGTAGTGCTGCAGAAACATTGTCATCTCAGGATGCTGGGACCTCTTTGTATTCAGTTCAGTTCAATTATATTTATTTAGTGCAAATTCATTCATCTCATTGCACTTGTCATATAGAGCAGGTCTAGACTGGACTCATTGTAATATTATTTACAGAGACCCAACAATTTCCACCATGAGCAAACACTGGCAATGGCAAGGTAAAACTCCCTTTTAACAGGGAGAACAGAACCTAGACTCAGGGTAGGTGGCCAACTGCCTCGACCGGTTGGGTTGAGAGAGGGGGAGGAGAGGGCGGGTGGTTGGCAGGAGGAATGAGAACAAACAGAAGTAGCATAATGCAAGTTCCACGTAGGAATGTAAAGTAATGGTAATGGTAGTGATTATATTAATAAAACTAAAAGTACTAATAATAATGATAGCAAGAGTATTGATTATAATAACAACAGTAAATAAGTACACAAAATGTAGTAGTAAGTCTGAAAGCCAGACAGCTGATATAAAACCTTACTCTTTAAATTGTCCTTTAATTTGACCTAACTTCTCCTTGAACATACTCCAGTGAATGAAAAGGAGATGGCAGATCGTCCGGTCAGCTGTCAACAAAGTAATTTTAAATGAATACCTTATCTAATGAAGGGCGAAAGGGAGAAACTCAGAAATCCCCACCCCAATAAAAAAAATGAAAAAATTGAAATCAGGAATAGAGGAAATTGCCTCTTACAGAATCGACAAAAAAGTATTTGACAAGGGTTTTGCCATATTTGAAATGTGAATCTAACTAACATCATGTTCAGAGTCATTCAGTATGACGAGTAGATACATGTGAATGGCTAACCAGTAGAGGGCACCCTGTCACCCACAATAGAGCTTCCAGATGAGTAAAATGGTATGCTTTATTGTTTAAAGATTAGACATTAGTGGCTTGGGGATTAATATTAAGTTTCAGTTCATGGTCCAGTGCACAAATGATGATGGAATACTGATTGAGTTTTACATGGATGCTTTCTGAAGCCTGATTTCTAAAATAAAGGGCATGTTACCCAGATGTGTACCAGGTTTATCCCCTGCAAACCTTGATATCAGTTATTACTAACACTGATTAATTTACATTCATTTACATCATTTACAGTGGGATGATTTTGTTAGCTGCATGTTTAGGATGTTATTTTATTTTATGCGTGTGAATGTTAGTTTGGGGTGATCATGTATGGCTGCTGAGTACAATGATCTGTGTCTGTTTTGCTCAAGGACCCCGAGCAGAACTGGGGGAGCCTTGGTTCTATGTCAGGTTTGGAAAAAAACGCAGACACCACCAGATGGGTAGTGTTTCTTTAAATTTGACCTTGTCTAGAGCTGGGGAATTTATATGACCCCGGTGCTAGTGTTTGTGTGCTGCCTCTTCTGTAACATTGTGGCGCTCTTATATATTACCTCACACTGCTAGACTAGTCATGTGTTGCTTTTCTTACTCACGCTTCCAAACAAACTGCAGGATTTATCTATGACTCTGCTATACATATCTGCTTTGTTATGTTGGTTACATTTGTTTTTATGCTACTGTAGGTGAGTCATTATGTGTATCATACAATATGACTTGAAACTGGTTAAACAGTTTCAAGTCATATTATATATCTCTCTTATGTTGCCTCTTTATATGACTTACATACTTGTATTGTACTGTACACATTGTGCTACACCCAAGCTGTGCCTACTAAACTAATACTACCACTATAAGGAATTATATGGTTTCTTTCTATTATATATCACTAATATTGTGAATACATTAATACCAGTAACATTGAAAATAACATACAGACTATAAGATGTCAGACATCAGATGCACCAGGGGACTGTGTAAGAATTTTGAATAAATATGTGTATTTTTGCTGATTTAAATCAAACACAACAAACAACAACTCACAAGTGAATAAAGTCTGCAGGCAAAAGGACTCTCTTCTTTCTTGTTTTAACGAGACCCTTTGCGTTTTATAACAGCAAGATATTATTACTACATACCAACACCTTTTCTGTTACAAAAACACAGCACTGTGTCCTAACCGTTGCGGGCTACAATGTCATTCTCATTTTTTTTCTTTTAACAAAACATTTCAGTATCTTGTTATATAAACTAATACCAATTTCTCCTCCTACAATAGGTTTGTTTTAATAATATATGTCAATGTTATGAAGTAATGAAAAAGTTGATATTGAAAAAACTGAATAATTTGGTTGGTATGTAGTAATAACAATGTCATAATGAAATGAAAAATATTTTGTAATAACATGAAAAGGATCGTTTGAAAACGGGAAAATGTACTTGTTATAACAAGATTTACTTTGTCATTGTGGCAACAATACGCTGCCATAACAGACTTTTATTTTCACAAATATACAGCTGGGGTTGCTAGTGGTTTCTCTCAAGGAGGGAGGGATTTTTTAGGTACATCAGCTCATCACAAGGGTTCCTGTACTCCAAAAACATTAAGAACCACTGCTTTAATATAAAGACCTGTTAAACCTAATGGAATCATGGGTAAAACACAATGTACAATACATATGTGTTCAATTCAAGAAAACACTATGAAGAATGTCATTATCATTAAGTGTGCTGGCTCCGTGTTGTCGTGATGCAGGTGAGGAGAGTCCCAGGCTCTAGTGGCCACCTGCACAAGACAGAGGATGGAGACTGGGAGTGGAGTGATGACGAGCTGGATGAGGGCAGTGAGGAGGGCAAGGCTGCAGTCAATCAGGGCAGGGTAAGTGAGACTCCACAAAGGCCAGCTTCAGCAGTGTGTATTCTTTGTATTTATCTTCAGATACATATGAGCAGCACATTTTATAACACTACGCAAACTCTATTGTGCGCATGGAAATTCAGAAATTTTGAGTTATTAAGTTGTTGGTCATTGTTGTTGCATGTCATGTCTAACCTGAAGAGCAGTTATGTAACTTCCCTTCTGTCTTTAACCCTGTACATTCCTTCGCTACCTGATCAGTTAGTGTTTTTTGGCTAGCAGTTGGCTTATGTCTGAGAGAGCCTGTCATGAGGCCGCTGTAATGAGCTGGAAGATAGCTGCAAGGATTTGAGGCAGGAGGAAGTAGACAGCTATGATCAAAGAGCCCTTTGATAAAGATACCCAGCTTTAATGCATGATGCAACAAATACTATGTTATCAATAGTAATGACTTAAGAAAGAAGTTATTGCTGATATCATTCTTAAGGAGGTGTTTTTAGTTTCCTTTCATTGATCTCAGGCTTGTTACTTTTCAGCAGTTGTATAAAATAGGTTTGGACTGACAGATGGATGGACAGATGGATAAACAGACATAGCATAATAAAAAGAGACTGGAAAGAAAAGAAATAAATCGTTGTTTTAGCTGTGTCTTAATATGAAAAAAATGTGAATGTGTGTTTAAATTTTTCCTTCCAGTCACGAAGGGTCAAAGACGAGGCCAAAGATGTAAGTTAGCTCTTCCTCTCACACTAAATTGAACACGCAATTCAAATTTTAGATATAATTTTATATTATGGTGAAGAGAATAGTTATAGTGATACACAAATAAGCTTCACACTCTTTGGAAATGTAGTTTACAGGCTTACTTGTGCTAAAGCTTGTCTAAGAATCATGTACACAATTATGAATGTTTATTTCACCACACGCATTTTTATGCAGTTTAATCAAGACAGCCGAGCACCTGTTTAAAACTGTCTGACGAAGCCAGCAAATTGCTCCTCATTGTTTGTTTTGAATTGACTTTCCTGTGTTGTCTTTATACGATGAGCTTGGATTTGATATTTACCAAGAATGTAATAGCATTTGCACAATTGTGCCTTTCATCTTGTTCCTCCTAGAATGAGGAGAATGCCAACAATGTCCCTATCGAAGGGCTGTCTATTCAGCATCCCCAGGTGAGGGATTCAGCAGCAGCACTAATTTGTCATGATTCATTGACCTTGATAGCACACTGATTGTCTGCGTGTGTTTGTATACATCTATGCATGTGCATACTGTATGTGTGTGTCTGTGCACATGTGTCAGTGGGCAAATGTGTTTGTGTGTGAGTGTGTGAGCACATGTGTGCATGTCGGTCTCCTGGATGGATGCTCTCAGCAGTAATAACTCAGAGTAAATGGCTGTCTGCCTGACAGTGGCAGCTCAGTGGCTGGGTGTATCTCATCTAAAGACTCAGTGCCATTGCAGCCCATTTTCTAAGGCTATTGTCATTTTGAAAATGAGCCAAAGTCTTTTGAGGTGTAGTCTTTTGCTCTAGTAGGGAATTAACTATGACAGCTACTCAGCAGTCATTTCTTATGCCTAATATCCATTCTTTGCCACACAAAGAGTCCATTTGTAATAAGATAGTGATAATAGTGATATGTACTTACACAATACACCTTTATGTATTGTTCCTTTTCTTTTCCCACACAACTTCCCTGCAGCTGCAATAAATGGAAGACATTTTCCAGAAAAAATAAACCACATGGACAGTCACTGCCGCGCACACACACGTGGTTTATTTTTTCTGACTATATGTACATCTTGCAGTTACCAGAACCTCTTGCTCTGCAGTACAAGCTTCTTCTTCCTTTTCACAGAAAACATTTTTACCTGATCTCCAAGTCCATTACTGTGCCATGTAAACTGCCTCATGATCAGATGTTTTCTCATGCAGGTCGAACCCTTTGAGGATAGTCCCTACATTCAAGGTGCTGTGAACATGGTATTACGACTAAGGTGAGACAGACGCTCATCATTTTCTCAATCATCTGCTGATACCATTGATGTAATGTTTGCAAATTATCCAATTCTTTCCAACGCCACGAAAGAAAGGGATTTGAGTTGTGCTTGGTGAGAAATGTTATTTTATCGTGCCCAAATTTCACTGCCTGCCCTAAATCCCCTCACCTCTATGTGAACACTGGTTACCACTCATCCAGCTATAGTGGGTCCACTTGATTACTACACCTGCCTACGCTGGTGTCCCCTCAGCTGGTTTTTAATACTAAGTGTTGCATGAATTACATTCAAGGCAATTCAACTTTATTTACGTGACACATTTCATACAGAGGGTACATTCAAAGTAGTAATTTCACTGATAAAGCAGAGTGATGTGGTGTCTCCTTGTACAATGTTTCCAATACAGATCATTGATATTAGGTTTGGCAATACAGTACTGAGTAATTTAGTGCTGCTAAACCTAGTCCACACATGCAAAATTAAATTATATTGTCAGAATGTCTGAAAGTTTGAATCTGGTCCAAATCTCATCCTATCATTATCTTAGTCATTATTTTACAGATAAACGTGGTAACACCTTTAAAAAAAGAATCATGGGCCATTTTGAATGGCTCTCAGAAAGAAACAGAGCCAACAGATCCTGCTCCCTTCAAAGTAATTCCCATCGCTAGCTGATACACAAGGCAATCTTAAGAAAATATTGATTTGGATCACTTGTGGTTAACACGGTCTTAAAAAGCAGTTTAAAAATCGCTATGTTTCTCTGGAAGAAATGCAGAAATACACAGCAGATTTACAGTTGACAAATTACGTTTCTGGCTGCACATCACTTCACTTTGTCCTAAACATGCAGGCTATTAATAGACCCAATGATCTTTCCCTATCATGGATCTCCCTTTGTCTCACCGGTTGTGTCATAGGGAGGAGAGTGTTACTCTCTATTGGTTCTCTGGCTGTGTTCCACAATCTGCTTTCCTCCTTTTATAGCAGCCTTTGCTTTTTGCTGTAGTATTCTAGACATTACTGTTCATGAACACATTTCAGTGGCAAATTAAGGTCTTGTGCTTCCACCTCAGCATGATCAATGTAGATACTTCCTGTTAGAAAACAACTATTTATTTACAAATTCATTATCTGTATATCATATACTCTATATCTTCCCTTCCCCTCTTGCTCTGTTTGCAAACATATAAATAGAGTATGAGAGAGGACATTTTAAGGGATGCAGCAACAGACAGGCAATGGGACATTTCTGGACAGTTGAAAGTCTGCCCATAGCTCCCTGATGAGCTGGTTGCAGAACACACATTCTTGGTTGAACAGACATCTGAAGGCCCATCCCCAGGCATCCAGCATACCACAGAAAACCATTTTTTCCCCTGTGCTTACTAACATAACAGTGGACTGAGTGCAGCAGGAGATGGCTAGCTGTTTGAGACTCATTATTCTAACATGGTGATTAAAATAAATGGTCTGTTTTGATGGTTTGGGGTTTTTGGTTCCTCAGGTTTACAGGTTATCCATGGATGTAATGATGTTTGTTCAATCTGTGGATTTTATGGTTCAAACACAAGAAGCAGCTTAGATGTGGTTATCAATGATGAAGCTCTTTATAAATGTAAGAAACACAGTTATCCCGGTAACTTTAGTTGTGCAGCAAAGGAATTAATTTCTTCAGAGAAATGCATTCACTTTGTTTAATATGATCCAAGCATTAGGATGTCAGGTGAGCTAGAACATTCAGTATTAGAGATGCAGACACATGATGGATGTCTTCTGGATGTAAGTCCATGAGCCTTGATGGCATTTTTCCTAGAAACCTGAAGGTTCTAAATGCTCACATATTCCCTGGTGGATTACCGAGACCTTTCAATATAGCCTCTTTTATATTTGACATGCTCTCCATCCTGATTGTTGTATTATGCGTTATATTCCCTAAACTAGAAAAGATATCTCAGAACATGACATTACATTTGATGTAGGTGCAAAATACAAGAAACCTCTTGTAGAGGTTTAAAGAATAAAGAATAATCTAAAGAATAAAGAATAATTTTAGGAGCATTTTGCTTAATTCTGAATGGGAATTTTGGGATAAATGCAAGGGAACAAGTTCTGAGCTATTTGCTTCTTTAAGACATAGACTTTGTATTGTTGAAAGGATTTGGCTGGTATGTTTTAAAGTGAATCAGCACAGAAGGTATTAAAAGATGAGAGGCATCATATTTTGGGATTTTCTTTGGCTCTGTTCTTATGTTTGGGGGGCAGAAAGCGAGATATTTAAGGCCACCAATACTGTGAGACTGTTTTAGAAGCAATTTATTTAAGTAGGGTGATTAAATGAAAGATTCATCTGGAATATCAATATAAAGCTGACAAGTTTTTTTTCTAGGCCTCAATGTTTATTCAAAGGCAATAGCTTTTCAAAACCTGTATCTTGTGGTCAGCTCTCAGGTAAAATATTATACTGATGTATGGGTGTGACTGCACCCCCGCACAACAATCAAACCATAAAAAAGATAATGTCTAATAAAAAATGATGGTCCTTGAGAATTTGTAAGTTTAAAGTTAAAAAGCGAATCCATGAAAGTAATTGCATTTGAGAGAGCAATATAAACAGCTAATTTGTCTCCTCTCATAACTAATAAGGGAGTTCAGCAGATTAGCATGAGTTTATGGTAATATGATCCCCTCAGTAGCAGAGACTGGAGAACAGCAGCAGCATGATTGGATTTTTGTCAACATTTTGCTTGGAACTCATTCAATCTTTTTTTTTTTTTTACAAAGGCACTGAGGTCTCCTGAGAATAGTGTTGTCAGCAGTTTGAAGGGGAAGTTCAGACTTGTATAATATGCTTGCTGTTGGTGCAATGTCACCAGGCCTTAAATAGCCCAGATGCAAATTGATTTCACTGTGCAGTTCAGTCTGGAGGTGACATTTTCCATGTGTTTTCTAAATAAATAAATAAATAAATAAATTCTTTTAAAGGGTAACTAGCAGTTGACAAATGCCAGGATAGTTTCTGAAATATCTTCTTAATAAATGTGCTAGAGCCACTGGAGTTTATAGCTTGCTGCCATCTTGTCAGTTGCTTTGTGCCAAGTCCCAACCAAGTCTGCTTTCTATAGTCATAATAATACTAATAGTTATAATAATAAACTTTATTTCTATAGCTTCACAAAATACAATACCATACTACCAACAATTGGTGTTGCTAGCATAATTGACACCTGACCTGAGGTTTTTCTTTGTCTTTGCTCTTGTGAAAGCACTTTATAAAATGTTTTTGAAAAGTGCTCTATAAAGAAAGATTATTATTATATTATTATGCCAAATTGGCTTGTAATATGGTATATTTTGGTAGTTTTAGCAATTTGAAGATGTTACCTTGGACTGGAAACTGTGACTGGCATTTTTCTCTAAAGGAGTAATTGATCAACTGCAAAAATACTGTAATCGCCAGATTAATCTATAATTAAAATCACCAGGTAGTGGCTTATCTTTATAATGTTGTTTTACAAGGAAATTTGCTTGAGAGAACATTTGTTCAATTGTATTTTTGCCTTTAGGCAGTTTTGCATGTTCAGCTGAACCTCTGTTCACTGACTTCTCAAGGTTATGCTAGCAATTAGTTGAATGAATTAATCGAAAGTCTAGAGGCCAAACACTGTCTTAATTTTCCTATAATTAATAACACATTTCATGGTTCTTTACAGGAAGGTTCTTGGACATTATTAGGAAAATATAGGGACAGATATATGGATCAATAAAAGATAGCGTTTAACAGTAAGGGTTAGTTGCAGCCATAGTAAGATTTCAACACATTTCGTTGTACTACACATTTTAGTTTTCTGTGTGAAACCTGGATCACATATTTAACAAGCGCATAAAATTAGTTGACTGAACTCTTTTTTTTATGTTAATTTAGTCATACTAGTAAGTTATGAGCTGTGGGTACTTAGTTCAGTCATAACAGCAGATTTTCACTGTACATTTATTGACTTTCAGTAACCTATGTGTAAAAGAACCTGCCTCCCTGTTGGTGTGACATAAAATGCTGAGTAAAACTATGTAGTCTCTATGTACTTGTCACAGTGGAGCATGTGTGTGTTTGCCTTGGCATCATGGTGTGTTACATTTTCTATGATATATCTACATTGTTCTTACCTAAAAATACCAGTTGACTCCACTGTCCTCTGACAGCCAACAATGCAGGGCTGTAATTAGCTGTACTGTTTGGTGTGTGAAATGCAAATATTATCTGCCGCTGAACTGAGGAAACATTAAATCTTCAGAGTGGTATTTAAAAAGATACTGTAATGCTAACACATCACAGTAGTGTTCAGCCTTCTATCTATGGCTCATCCCAATGTTCTTGACATAGTGTTTTTTTACAGAGGAGGCAGATTTTACTTTAGGCACGATTTATTTGGGCAGGGTTACGATCCGCATTCATAGATGTTGCCTCGACAGCCTTTGGTGCCAATTTGCACCATTTGCTTCTACTACTACGAATACAGATGTTCATGTCCATCTGCTCTACCAGAGTTTTTTTTTCTTTGTCAGCTGGAACTCTAAAATTAAACAAATCAGATGTGCTACTAACAAACTCATTGCAGATATGTCTGTGGTTATTAATACACAGAATCTTAACAGGTAAATGCACTCAGATACAAACATTTTCTGCAGTTCTTCGAGTGGGTTTTAACGTTTTAGTAAATATCTCAGTGTATGCAGTAGGTGTGAGTTAGGCAGGAGAGGCAGTTAGACGGGTGTTACCTCATGTCCTCTGCACATTCATCCACTGCCGCGGCACATTTTTTTCCCCACAGGTGCTCTGTGTTAATGGTAAACCTCAATATTTTATTTATTTATTTGTTTATTTTTCAGGGACAATGCAAAAGAAACACATTGTAACAGGTTACAATAACTTGAACAGATGTGTTGCATATAGGGTTTCTAGCTGAAGCTAATTTGCAACCCCTGTCCCTGGTTAGGCTACATACATCACCATTACCAAGAAAACAGAAACAAACAGCAACAAACAAACGAAACAACAACAAGAACACACAAGTCAGGAAAAAACAAAAAACAAAATAAATAGTCGCATTATATACATATATCTGTATGTGTGTCTGTATCTCTATATCCGTATGGACGTGTCCATTTATAAGTGTGTCAGCACAAGGCATGATCAGTGATCACAGATTTGGTTTTGTTGAGTTTGTATGAGTATGAGTATCTTTTCAAAGTGAGGGGAAATTCACATAACTTTTTTATTGCAGCTTATTTCCCTGATTATTGTGTTGGTCACATGGGTAAAGATGATTGACATTTTTTTTTTATTATGTATTGTAAAAGGAATCGCTAATTGTGAGGATAATTATCACTAGAGTCTGCAGTTCTCCAAAACTCTGCAGAGAGCTTTAGTGCCTTTCAGCTCATTGTTTTGGTTTTCTTGCCTGCAGCGTTACTGTTTTAGTTCACTCTTGCTGGTTTCAGTGCTATTTTCACCAAAAAAAAAGAAATCCACTGTACGCTACCTACCTGCACCCAGACAAAGTTAGTGATCAGCTGGTGAGCAAAGTGGAAAACAGAGTTTTAAGGAGAGTGAATATTTGACAGGTGAACACAAACACTACAAATAATTACTAATCTTGCTGTTTAATAAGTAACATGTTTGCTAACCGGTTCGATATATCAACTTTATAAGGTGTTAGTACTCAGTGTTGTATTTACAGCTTGTTTCTGCTGCCCCCAAGTGGTCAAAAATATTTGTTTTCAGGTCAAGCTCACTGATGCTCACTGATGTTGTCTTATAGTGTTAGCATGCCAACTGTACTGCTTGTCCAACACTTCTCCTGGATCACATATCTCATCTTCACGTGTACACACAACCTTTGTCTCATGCTTGTTTCCTAATGCTCTGCAGCTCATTCATGTCTTAGCCTCCTAAAACCACAAATGTAAACAAATTTAAATCTGATATTTCAGATTTTACTTGTTCAGTCACACCGTCTTGTCTCTTCTTTCAGGAACTCTAGAAAGGAGCTGAATGACATCCGGTTTGAATTCACTCCTGGACGAGGTAAGAGCTCTGCCTAAATGGATCTGAAATAGGGATTTCCCTTTGTGATCATCTTCAAGCACTGTGGATTGTTGTTTGTGTGTAATGGGTAATGACAGTGTTTGTGCCCATGACAGTATCTAATTCAATATCTAACGCAATTACCTTCTAAGTGGAATGTTGCAGGCCCAATATTTGTCATGTTATTCCCTCACAAGACACAGCTGATGGCGTTTCCCAGGAACTGTTCTCGGCGGGCCTGGTCAACATGCACGATGTTGTTATTGGTAATGTTCCACCACTTTGTTCTGGTAAATTGTGCTGTCTGAAGATCACTTAGAGAGTATCAGGATTTTACTGGAAAGGCTATTATCATAGATGGACATTTATTTCATTTGTCAAGTCAACAGAATCCAACAGACTAAGTCGATAGAAAATAATTGTCTTTTTTTATACACATTGCAACTGATCTTGAAACCTAACTTTAATCTAAAATGTTAGCTTGTGTGGGAACCAATCACATTAAATATTTTATTTCTCAAGTGTTGATATTGACACTGGACTTACAGTATCTTCTACTGTTGTACAAAGGCACTGAGATTCACTTTGCATATTGTAAAACTTGTATTATTATGACATATTATGTATAAAACAACATTATGTTGTTGTTATGTTGTTATCAACATTATGTTGTTGTATGCCCTTTGCATTTCAGTTGCTTCTAACCTTCAGAAGATTGTAGATGACCCAACTACCTATAAAGTGTTGACCTTTAAGCTGGTGAGTTTCCAGACGATTGATGGTTGATGACTCCCTCCCGGGTTTGTCCTCGTCCTTGTTGATAAAAGGTTCAGTGAAGAAGTGACATTATTAGAAAGGCCTCAAACAAACCAAATAGCTTCAGCATGAAGCATCTGTCACTGAATGTTTTTCAGTTGATGGCATTTTTTTGAAGGAAATTGCTGATATTACTAGATAGGACCGGGGAGGATCAATTCACACAAGGATTGCAATTCTTACCTTCTATGATTGTAAATTTTAATACCTTGTTACTAGAGTTACTTTGTATCTCATCTTCAAAAAAGGCAAAGGTTTGGGCGCATTTTGTATTTAATAATTAGCTTTGCATAGGGAAAGCGAACCCACAGACTAGCTAACTTTAGGTTTTCTATAATATTTAGTTTGATGGCTAGTTGTGTTTTGTGTATTACCCATGGAGAGGCATGTTTGGATTTGGACAACCTCTTCATCTCCAGCATGAACAAAATACTGTAGGCCAAACATGCATCTTGTTCAATCACAATTGAAACTGCTATATAATCTATGATCACAGGAGGGGACAGACAAAGACTAAGTACATGCATGTGAATGTGCCACTTCAAGAAGTCACCTTTGTTTAACTATAAGAGAGACACATGACATTTGTGAAGAAATAGGAAGCAATAATGTCAGTCCTTCTGACAAAAATATGTAAATTATGTTTTATAGACCTCTCTGTAGTTGTGGGTAAACAACATCTGTGGCTTTGGGTCACAGTGCTTCACAAAGTGACTTATCTGCCATGCATCAGCAGCTAGTGAGTGCTGCAGGTGGACATGTCTCTGGAGAGTCAGAGTGAGCATTGCTGGGTATAGGATATATGGTATATATAGGAAATGTGGGCATGGCTCCATTTCCATCTGTTAACTCAGCTCCACTACAGGCAGCGTAAAACCCTCTGTGTGGCTCCACTGTGCCTTTCTAAATGAAGAGTTATGAGTGCAATGTCACAAAACCCAGGGAGTAAGAATAATTACCCTCGCTACGGGAGCTGTTCATAATACTTTATGCAGACAATTTATGGTGTGGGTGGCACTAGAGCAACTTTATGACTTAACTAAACAAGAGGTCACTATAGACTCAGAAAAAGTGACCTGTTTTCTTAACAGTCCCTCCATGTTAGTCAGACAAATGCAGAGCTCTCAGACCACCAGAGAGATCGAGTGTCTCTCCCTGATCAGGTGTGAAATGTTATTGGCCCGCAGGTGTTGGGTCAGTTATTCACACTGGCTTTTGCACAGGGGGAAGAGAGTGAAAAAGAAATAGTGCCAGGTTTTTGAGAAACACTCATCTAAATGCACACTGCCTTTACAAACTGCCTTTGTGAAAAGCATCTGAGCAGCCTCTGAGCAGAATTGGGGTGAGATGAGGGGCAGAAGGTTGAAATGTCAGTAAAATAAATCTTATGCTTTTCACGGGGGAATTGACTATGGCTACATAGCCAAAAGTATGTGGACACCCAAACAAGGTATGAGCATGCCTGAACATTACGCCCCTGTATGATTGTTGGACATCTTATTTCAAATCCATGGACAATAATATGATGCTATGCAACCTCCACTCTTCTGGGAAGGCTTTCCACCAGAGTGTGGAACCGCATTGGGCAAATATGTTGGGCAATAAGGCCTTCCTCACATGTTCCAATTTAATCCATGGGATTGAGGCCAGGTCTCTGTGAAGGACAGACAAGTTATTCCCCACCAACTAGGAAAACCATTTCTTTGTGGACCTCAATTTGTGCACAGGGGCGTTATCGTGTTAAAACAGAAAAATGCCTTCCTCTAATTGTTGCCACAAATTTTGAAGCATGCATAATGTGTATAATACATACAATTTGATGATATATATGAAATAGATGTATTTTTAAATGTGTGCAAACTACAAAGACATAAAGGTACAAGGATGTAAAAAAATACTGACAGATTTAAATCTAACTGTATATAAGGGTGGTCTGACCTCATATACTGCACAGAAATGGCACCAATACTGACCTTATTAAAAGGTTGGTCACATGTGATGTGACCACATTAAAATACTTTTTCCTCCTCACTGTTATTATAAAATTGTGCATCTTTATAAACTTTCTAAAGCAATATAATTATTTATTTATTATTTATTTATTACACAGCCAAAAAATATGTTGATGGGACTGTCTCCACTTATAGGCGATATATGCTATTTTTGTCATTGTCAACAAACCAACAACAATGCGTTAGTCCCTCTCTTAATGCTCAGTACTGGTCACCCTATTTGTGGTCCCAAGCCCATTGGTTCCTGCTGAAGAGTAAAGAGTAAAATCTTAAAATGGGTCCCCATATTCCTATATAGGTGTCTTTGGCAAAGAGGAATAAGCTCAGGCTTTGGCTACACAGACGAACCCAAAATGTGTCAAAAAGCTCACTAACTTGAAGTAGTTTCAATCCCCTGATTATTTCTGGGTGTTACACATCTGTTTTAGAGATTTTGCAGGATTAGTCGTTCTTGATGGTGATGCAAGTGTCAGGAATGCAAACTAGCCCTGTTGACCCTCTCGATGACTTCCTCTTCATGCAGGCTTCTGGCTGCGACGACACAGAGATCCCGGACGAGGTGAAGCTGATCGGCTTTGCACAGCTAAGTGTTAGCTGATGCCCTCTTCATGCCTGAAGCAGGTGAGACAGGGGAGACAGTTCAGGGTAGACAGACTGAGGAACACAACACCACTTCTGCAAGGTCTTCCCCAACACCCTGCCTGAAAACTCACTCCCACTCCTCCCTCACCTTTGTTTCACCTTCGTTTCACCTTCTCTGAGGCCAAGCACCGCCTTGCCTACGCCTCCTTAGCGCCGACTTCCCTGCTCACTGTCCCCTGACCTTTAACCTTAACAACATTCCACAGCGCACAGAGCGGGATCAGGAACAGCCCAGGAACCTAAAGATGTACTCAGGTGGTGACATAAAATGATTAAGATGTAGCTTTGAATCTTTTATTTATTTTTTTCTTTTATTTTTTACATCACATTACCTTTGTGTTCGGCAAAGCTCTCATTATTTATTGAAATAAGATATTTTTATTTTATTTCTCATGCTGTCTCATGTGTTGCCACAGTAAAAACAGATTTGCTATGACTCGCATCTCACAAACACACTTATTTGTGATGTTTCCCTGAGGTCTTTGTCAGAATGTAAGATTTAGTTAATATATGGGGAAAAGCACATTTTCGTAATAACATAATGAATGTCTAAAAGAGAATACATTTTTTTTCTGTGTCAAGACCTGTTTAGCATTGACAAGAAGGGACCCATTTGCTTGAGTGTGCAGAAAAACAAAATGAGACCTGGATGCTACTGTGTATAATTTGCTGCTCTCGATAGTGCTAATGCTTCAAAATGTTAGAGGTGCCTTGTTCATTTTCCTGTGCCTAAGAAAGTAAGCAAGAAAGAGTGAGACCACACAAAGAGTGGGGCCTGCTGATTGCCATTTCACAAATGTATTACTCCAGCAAATCCACAAATCAAGTATCTTAACTTAACAAGACAAGCTACAGTGCACTTTTGGGCTGAGTGTGACAAGCAGATGCTTAGCCCCGGGAGACAAGTCAACTTATGTGCTTTTGTTATCGGCCAATAAAACATAACCTGTAGTCATGTAATCTGCTCTGGCTGATGTGTATTCAGATGCCAGCTTAATAGACAAAACCACATCCGTTTAATTTTCTTGCTCTGTCCTGCTGCACTACAAAATCTTTTGTTCCCAAAAATATAGTGGTTTCTAAAATGTATTGTTTGACAATTAATCTGAGGATGAAACTAAAAGGCAACTGTTGACAGGGTGACAAGCCATTTGTTTGTCCAAACAAGTTCAATAGCTCTAAATTATTTTTAAGTATCGAGGTGGTACATATTAACTTCTACTAAATTCTTTATTATGAAGTAATTTGTTGTGTTTTCTATGTACATTATGTGTACCATTTCAGCATATTACCCCTGTACCTCTGTAATCAGCTGATGTCAAATTTCTGACAAGGAGCAACAATAAAGAATTGCTATTATTTAAAAAAGGTGTGGAGTATTTACTATTAGCTGACAGTGTCATGAATTTTAATAACTTAACACCACTACTACTACAGTCTAAAATATCCGATGATTTGTGGATGTTTGATTTAGCAGATAATAGCTGCAAAAAGCCAACCCACAACTGTCGTTTTTCCTTGTGGCAGCATTTGGCAAATCTACAGCATGGACTTTAAGTCAAGTCAAGTCAGTTTTATTTATATAGCTCAGTATCACAAATCACAAATTTGCCTCAAGGGTTTTTACAATTTGTACAGCATTCGACACCTCCTGTTTTTAAACCCTTGTTTCAGATAAGAACACCCCGACCCACCCCCAAAAAGAAATAATTGAAGAATGCTCAGGAAGAGCAACAGAGGAGGGATCCCTCTTCCAGGACAGACAGAACTGCAATATACAGTATGTTCTCTACAGAAAAAATAAATAAAATCATGAACCATAAAGGGTGAACAGAACTTTAAGTTTGGCAAAAGTGTCAAAAAGAAGTCTAGGATTGATTTTAAATGGATTTAAAGTGACACTGTCATTTCTGAAAAAAGGAATTATACATTCTTTCTCTTACAAAGTGGAATTCATGAGCAATAAAATGCAGTATTGATCACTTCAATAAACAAGAGTTTTGTTGCTACAGCCTTACTTGGTCTGGTATGACCAATGTTCGCAAACTTTAAATATATTACTATGTAATAGTATGTAGTGTGTTTGCTAGCTTGCTATGACTTGCCTCTCCTTGTGCTACTGTTAAATTACATTACAGCGTTTACCCCCTATCCTGTAAAAATTTCGTCAGGAAGTTGGCTTTGTCATTTTAAAAGATCTCTTATGGGACCACTGTAAAACAACCGGCTCTTTAATCACAAATACAATGTATGTATAAATGTATAAACAAAAAGTAACTCTGCAAATCTATTCCATTCAACTCAAAACAGGCAACAAGTAAAAGCAGTGATATAAGTTTAATTGTTCAAGTATTTGTTTTTTAATATAAAAAAACATATAATATATAACAGCAACCCCATGTGGGATAGATGCTTTCACAGTAAATGTCACGTTAGCTTATAATACTACAAAACCTTTGAAAAAAGAAATTAAAATTTGGCCATGAAAGACACATTTTCTGAAAAGCTTTGTCATGATGTCAGTAGCAGAGCTTCAGTACTCACTGATATGCTAGATACATGTGATAATACATCCAGTCTGCATTTGTCTTAGCTTAGTTAAACTCATACTTGCGCGACATGATCCTGTATTTCTCTTAATGTGTGGTGGAGTTGACGAGCTGAGATAGATGCTGATGTACATCATACGCAACCAAGTGCAGCATCTGGAGTAATGAGGAGCACGTAGCAGGGACAAACCATTACCTCAAGTATGAAAATGTCAAAGAGGGGAAAAACAACAAGTGAATCTAAAAAAAGCTAAATAAACATCTTATTTTTTCAGAGAGAAGAGGCAGTGAAATGATGACCATATGTAAACAAAAACCTCAGGCATATGTATAAACAAAAATGGCATCCAGCAAATTCAACTGTGTGGTGTCATTACTACGAATGCTAGGGGAAAATTAGTGATTGAAAAAATATCATATTATCTTTCAACTTGGACTGTTTGGAGACTGATAGTATAGCGCAGCTTATTTTCCGATTTATATCTGACTGTGTTCATGATGAAGATCAAGGGGAGAGCAGCATGGGTGTAGATTTGTCTCAACAGACAACCTGGGTTGTTGTTCAATAAGATTAACATTTTGCATTCTCATTGTTCAGGAACTGTTCTTTAATTTGTAAGGAATACTTTTAAAATGTATAATATTATAGCTGTAATATAGCATTTCGGTACTAATAATTGATTTCTGCACAGAAATTCTCTTTTGGCTTGCACTCCTGCAGGACGATTGGGGTGCCAAGTCAGCAGCCTTGCACCTGGTAAAGATTCAGTGTCTTGCTCAAGGACACTTTAGCGAGGCAAAAGGTTGTCAGAGTAAGGGCTTGGACAAAGGTCGTGCAGTTGAAACATTGTCTCTACTCGTTGGGCCTTCCTACTGTATTCTTAACACTGATTGATTTAATGCTTATAAAGAAAAGTCTTTAAATTAGACCTGGGACAAAAAAAATACTTTCAAGTAACAACCACCACATTTTAATTATGCATGAGAATACGTGCTTTACAAGCCCCATGCATTCATTAACAATCAGGTGTAATCATCAGAAATATACGTATATTGATGTTAATGAAAACATCTGTCGTGAAATAGAGACTTGCAGCGGACCTCAGTGTTTTTACGTCACTCGGTGTGATGAAATTTGAGAAAGGAGAAAAAGGCAAAAAAAACAACAACAAAACTTTTAAGTTGTTGTCCAGTGGTCATCATGTCCTCTAACACCTCAGGTGCTTCTTGCTTGACATGTCATTCCAAATGCGGTGCATCTCCTCCGGGGAGATCTGGTGCACGGTGATAACCCGCCTGTACCTGCACAGGCTGTAGGCCATTTTCCAGTGATTAAAACCACTGTTCTGATACGGGTGTATACCCAGCTTACGCAAACAAAGTCCCACATACACATCCTCCAGGTGCAACAGTCTTGTGTGTAATGAAGTCTTGTAGATTAGCTCAGCTACATCTGCTGAGAACACATAGCCAGTGCCTGAGCAGAAAGGTGGGTATTTACTCTCTGGATACAAGTCCCTGGACATGTACCACTTACTGCGCATGTCCCTTATGGGGCCACCATTTATAACATAGCCAGTAAAATATCTCCTTCTTGGCTTGGTGGTGGGCTTCAGGAGCTTGTAGATCAGATTGTCCATGTTGACAAAGATGTCACTGTCTGTCTTCATGACATATTGCGCTTTGGGGCAAAAGGTAGCCACCCAGCGCATGCCCATCATGGTCTTTAGGGTGAGGTTGTGGTAAGAATCAATAAAGTTCTCCACCACGATGTCATGGAATATCTGGCTCTCCTGCTCCACCATCTGGTTCAGGACGCTGTCTGTGTTCCTGCCCAGAAGAAAGATGGTGAGGATGCGGATGTCACCGTAGGTGCTCTCATCCCCCCAGGTCTCCCGGATGGCCTGCCGCGCATCAAACTCCTTGTGTGTGGTGCTAATGAGGATGACCAGGAAGGGAGTGACCCTTTCACACTTCTTCGGCTCACTGATGACAAATTCAAAGGCATGTGGGTTAAGGGGGCGGGTGCGGATGTTGTCAAAGGTGAAGTTTTTGTGGGGTTTCACAGTCTTACGTATAGGCACGGACATGTGGCCAACATAAGTGGTTGTTGGGCGAGATATGCTCAAGTACCACAGAGCACTCGCCCAGCAGACCACTGTCAACAGGTATAAACATGACACTTTTGAAGGCATTATGCTGCATTTAGGTGTATTTTGATGAGCTGGATCTTATAAGGCCTTCTTTTCATTAGCAATATTTCACCCAGCGAGGCAGCATTAAGCTGCTCCAGCAGACAGTTTGACATTAATTATCAGTAGTGGATTACTTTAGAGAGAAGTGTATGGACGTCCAATTTCTCTTGGTGACACTGCTGCTTCTCTATTTACATCTGAAAGAGAGAGAAAAATGGTGCATTAATACAAATATATAGATATATATATATATATATATCAGACAGGCCCTAAAAATATATTTTTGAAAAAATCATGAGAGAAACCATAGCAGTTTCCTTTCAAATCCAATAAACTCAGTAGTGTGTACTCATATGAATAAAGGCTTAAGGTTTGCTTTCAGCAACAATAGCACCAAGTCAAACAAATGAGGAAATGCTGCCTGACTATCCTGTTATATTTATACAATAAATAACTGCAAATAATGTAGAAACACTGCAGAGAATGTTGACACATCAAACTCATCATTTGGGAGTTAAAAATCATCACAACTCTTTTTCCTTGAAGTAGATCTAGTTGGAGCAATAGAAGATGAAATCAGTATCTAATAAATTACAAAAGGGGTTGAAACACGTGTGGGTAAGACTGTGGTGCCATCAGCCATCTGGCAAAGGGGACACATCATCAGACATATATTATTCATTGTTGAAGTTTAGTTATTATTCACAGGCAACACACATTGTAATGTTACAGCCGTGATTTGCAATCGGCCAAATTCACTCAGTGATAACGATTTTCAATTTCATTTTCATTTTGCTCTCACAATCAGTGACAAACAACACAGACTACTTGATGGTTATGATCATGTAATAATGAAGCAGATTTTGGTTAAGGGCAAGGGGAGCAACACTGGGACATCTCGCTAATGTATTGGAGCGCTGAAAATGCCTCAAACTGCAACATATTTTCCTGACAGTTCTGTTTTGTTGTTGGTAAATACTGAGATTCTTTAGCTAAAGCAATAACACACTGTAAAAATACTCCACTACAAGTGCCACACATAACATTGTTTTCACATACAGTTTATCATAAAATATAGATTACAGCTGCTTTAAGTACAGTACATGAGTATGTAAAATGTACTTAGACTACACCAGCGAATTTGTTACAACAATAGATAAAGCCATCAATGACTTGACTTTTCAATGACGTTATTACAATAAAGTGAATTCAATGCGCATGTGAATGGGTTATAGATTTTATATCAGAGCGTTACAAAACACTTTGAACATTCAGTACATGATCTTAGTGCACAGGTTGACATTTCACAAGAGCAGACAAATGCCCTTTTAAACTAAAAAAAAAAGCCTTACAAGCTCTCTTGTTCTATGGCCCAAAAGAGCTGTGGGGTTGGCAGCATTGTGCAGCATTCTGACAGCGCGATATGGTGGCACAAAGGGAACACCGTGCCATGATAAGCTTTCCCCCTGGGGTGATTTTTTTCTTCCGGCTTGTTCAGTGCTGCACTGCTGTCTGCCTGTTACTGAGTTGACAGAATTTTGGCATGTCTATTTTTTGAGCAGTGGTTCTGCAGCGTGGACACTCAAGTGGCATATGTTTTTGCTTTTGTGCAGGTGGCTGAGCAGCTACAATATACAGTATTTTAGCATGTAGCCCATGTAGCCTTTTCTTTTCAAAGGCAGATCAGACGATGCACTTCACAGGAAAATGGCCATATAATGCAATAAAACTGCATCTTTAAATCTGGACAGTAAACCATATTGTATACCAAGGCACTTTGTTAGACTAAAAGGCATGACAAAAAACAACAACAGTATACATACATGCTTTGAAAACAGCTTTGTAGAAGGTAATCTGCCACATTAATTTTTCTGGACCTTTATGTCTTTGGACTATGAGAAATATACATTTTTATCTTGCACTGTGACTACACATTATACTGTTTATTTGGTGCCAGTTTGAGAATACATTTTAGATCAGCAGATTATCACTCTGAGGCTACCTTACAAATGCTGTTACTTCATGGTTTATTTTGTACTGAACCCTTTTCCCAAGAGTCTTTCAGCAAAACTCCTGTGTTAAGATTATTCACTTACAATATAAGGCTGCTCCCCTTGTTAAATTATTGTAAGATCTCATAGGATTTAGAGCAGCAAACAATCTTTCCCTTTAACAACACTTTACTCGAACACAAGAAATACACAGACGCCAATATTTTCTAATACCAGAGGAGGGAGCAGGGTCAGGCGTAGTGAAGGCAGAATGACCGAAGACCAAGCCTTGACTGTTTGCTCTAAGGTTAATAACATAGTGGAAACAGAAATCTACACAAAAGCAAAAAGCATATGTTCATATGTTCAAACACACAATAACAAGGGCCAACTGGTAGCAAGTAGTCACTGTGTCCCACGTTGTCACGTTGAAATCTCACTTTCCTAACTGAAGCAAAAATATTTCTGAGACACAACCAAGGCAATGTTTATGTGACAGTTTATATGGCTGCCAGTCTGTAAAACATAACCTCCGGTGGCTTTTCAGAATAAACAGTTCTAAGTCGGTCTGGGTCTCTCATGAGCATACACACCACCAGATTAAATAGACTACTTGATTTGTCCCTAAAGAAAGTACATTTTACTACTTCTGAATGTATGTCATTAATTGGTTCAGAATGAACTGAAACGCTCTATGAGTATACATAATTGAAGTGAGAGAAATTACATAATGTGGTTCCTCCACTGTCTGTGAAAAGCAATGACTCTTTTATAGAAAACTGGAGCGACAGCTTGGTACTCTTGCATATTTTTTATTGTCACACAATCAAACCAAATGTTGAGTCACTAATATGAGTGATTAGAACTAGTGTTGTAGTACTCGAGTACTCACTTTTTTGATGGTCTTGGTCTTGTCTCAGACTCATTTGCACTCGGTCTTGTCTCGGTCTCGGACACTGAGGACTCTGGAATTTATTTCAAGACCAGTCGACCGCACGGTCTGATTTGTTAACATCCTAACTTTGACTGGAAGTAAAACATATTGCTTCAAATGTAACCACTAACCCTAATTAATGAATGTCATTGCCTCCCTGTGATGCTTACGTAGATTTCAGCTCTTAGTGTTTGTATGTTGGTGTTTTAATGGGAATGTGGATGTTTTAGATCAATTTGTGAAGTAACTACGATCTCGTTCCACATTTTATTGCGTGCCATGCAATGCAGGGAATTGGTCTTGGTCTTGGTCTCGACTGTTCTCAGCCCCTAAAAGTCTTGGTCTTGTCTCGATCTCGATAAACTCTGGTCTTGGTCTTGACTTGGTTTCGGTTTGGGCGGTCTTGACTACAACACTAATTAGAACGTTAATGATGATTGTGCATCATGCAGTGCATCGGTTTGGATTCAACATCAGATGTGTGTCTGTTTTATCTCTGTGGGTGAAATAAAGAGATGTTAATAGGTCTATTTTGGAATCGGGTGGCAGCATAAGTCTGAAATGGTGAGATACTATGAGCTAGATATACTGGAAGAGGAGAGATGGGGTGTTGTAGATCCTGATTATGAGAGATGAATAATCCTGAATTGTGTGTGACAATCTTAAGACTGGTATCTTAAAGGGGCTATATTTATTTATTTTTAATCAAACAAATCACTTTTTTCTTGCCTGTGTGTGAAGATTTAGTGCTTGCTTTTTGTGCTTCTAGTATGATTAAGAAGGCTACATAGTAAAATTATTTCTTTTTTGTCTAATTTAACTGTGTTTATTGTTGATATATGACCGGGAGTATGTACATGGTATTTTATTTTGGAAATTGACCGGATTCTGTATCTGATTTCCTGCCCAGTTCATCTGCTGCTTGATGCAGGAACGCTTCTGGGACGTACTGCAGGGCTTCTGGTGTGAGCACAAACATTTTCTAGAATGGCAGCGATCAGACGCAATGCAGATGGACTCAGTGGACTTTAGCAGGTGGGCCCTGTGAAGCCCCACCCCCACTGTGCTGAGAGTCTAGCTCCATCTTCGACACACCTGGTTGCAGTCTAAAAATGGACCACTAGTGGCAGCTGAAAACTACATATGGCCCCTTCAAGAGCCCAAATGTAAGTATGCATTTTGCTCTGCAACATAAAAATGTTTTAATTTCATTTGTAAATGCCAGCACCAGTATAATTAGTTATCATCAATATTGTGGCCTAGGACTACTTTTTGCTGGTGCTGTTTATCGGGCCATTATTAACGTAACAGCCTAAGGCTAAAAGTCATTCCTAACTGGGGTTAGTGTATAATATTTTAGAGGATCTATTGACAGAAATTCATTATAATATGCATAACTATGTTTCAGTGGTGTATAAAGACCCTACATCATGAACTGTTTTGTTTTTATTACCATAGAAGGAGCCATTTCTTCTTTCCCTTACATGAAAGTCGCCATGTTTTTACAGTAGCCCAAATGGACAAATGACTCTTCAGAGCACGTTTCGTCACTATGTTGCAAATGCAAATGAACTTAAAAAATCTCAGCACTCTGTCAGAATTGTTCATCATTCCTAAAATGTGCTCTTTAGATCCCACTTTGTTGAATAGTTCAGTAAGGTGTACATATATCCAGCTGGATATGCACTCTACATGTTCTTAGTTGCACTTCTGTTAATTGATGAATCTTTAATTTTACATTCACTAACACACATTCACAGATTGGTCCTGCATCCTGCATTAGCCTGGCCTTTCTCAGTCCTCTCAGCAGCTTTGTGAACTACTGTTAAGAGGATACTCTTACCTATCAACTTTTAGGTGCATTTAGCGTCACTCTTAATATACTATGTGAACTTTGTGGCCCAGATGTTTTGATCACACCTCTCAAATTTGTTACACGGACCTTTCAGGAGCAGTCTCTCGTTGTCTGCAAGTGTGGAAGTCGAAATGTGGCCGCTCTAGTTTGTGTTTAGATTACTGTAGCATGGAGCAGAGCCTCCAGGCAGGCGGCCAGACCTTTGCAGAGCTATTATTCCAATCAGTCTCCATAATACTGGATTTCACACTGTGAGTCAGTCATAAAATCTCCCGATCTGTGTGACCAGATTGGGCTGGAGACTGGCAGAAAAAGGTAGTAAAATATAAAACAGTCTATATGGGGAGGAACACGGTCGCACTGCTGAGCCCCCGACCTTCATGACATGAAACATGCTCTAGAAACACAACAGGGAGGGGAATGAAATGAGGAAATAATTGGCCTATACTACCAACAGAGACCTAATTTATCATGATTTATTATATACCAAGAGGTAAACTTGTATGGTGAGCACGGCACAAAGACAGCCATTCATCAAGACATGACATTTCTTTCTCCGAGCCTCTGGGTTGACTGTTTGGTGGGCTGGTTTCTAAAAAGGGCTATAACTCTCTCCAAAAATGTTTTGATTCATGGCCCCATGACCATCTATAGACAGGTCTCTAAAGTGTTTTTCCAATAACAGCGTCTCAGAGCTAATAGATTGCCAGATTGAATTAACTGCTTCAAACAAAGCTGGAGTATTAACAAAATTGCCAAAAATGTAAATTGGTTGCCGTGGCTTTTATTTGACACAACACTCTTTGAATATTGCTGGTTATACTTTTAATCACACAGCACACTAATGGCAGAACTTCAGAGATAAGATTCATTTTAATAATACATGCTTTGCATTTTAATATCTTACTGACAGTATATCTACACCATGGTGTTGTAATGCAAACACCTCTGCTGCTTTATATTTAGAGTGTAGTAATATGTGGATGACATTATGAAGGTTAGAGTCCTCCTTTTGTTCGCTTGTCTCTTCAGACATTTTTCACAATAACTAATTGAATGATATATGAAATACTGATGACAGGATTGCCTGATGAAGCAGAGGTGTGTGAAAAATGATATGAAAATTGTAGCACAGCAAGCGGTAAAGCTTTAAATCCCTGGCCCAGCATTATGTTACTGAAAGCCACATTTGTAAGCTTATAGCTGAGATCTCATCGACCTTGGAAAAGAAAGGAGAGTGACCGTGCGCACACTTTCAAAGCCGTTAAAAGGTGTTTTTCACAACATTCATGTGAAGCTCTCTATATTTCATAAGTCATTTTCCTAATACTCTACACAAATCAAACAAAAAGCCAAGTTGAAAACTAACCCAACTATAGTATCAGATCCCTTAAACAAGTATAAGCCTGTGGAGCTTTTTTTATCACTCTGTCTCTATAAATCTCTACTCCGGAAAGACTGTTGTATACTATAAGATCTGTTGTTCTGGAAACACAGATGGCTTCAGTATATCAACTGAGAAAAACACACTTCTTCTAAATAATGCGGCATGGCTTTTGACGACAGCCTTGGTAGATAATTCATAAATTTGGACACCGCAGTGACATTTATATCATTATTTATGTTTTCTGTGCAGTGCCTATTATTCTTTGCTACTGTAAGTCTAAGTTGCCATGGTGACCCAAATTGTTCAATATTAAATAAATGACATGAATCCAACTAAGTTCATAATTATGCCCTTTCTCCAAAGTCTGTTCTGTCATTCGTTGATTACCCACTAATTCAGATTGAAGCAGCTAATAACATAACTGGTTCCTTCCCGGTTTGTTATGACTAGCAGACAGAGACTTAGAGATGAAAAGTGGCATTATGAAATAAAACAGTCATTGGGAAATGTCATTGTGAAATAAAAAACAGTTTCAGAATGAAATAAAAAGGAACTGCAATAAACTCTGTTAATATAAAAAGAAGGAGAATAAAATAACATTTTGTAAAGAGCTCAATTTAAAGAAAGATATTGGTTTTTACAATGCCTTGGTTATGTTATATAATCTGTCTGTGTTTACACATTTTATTCCTTTCATAATGTCTTATTCATTTATTAAAGATCCCCTCAGGACATGTTATAAGACATATTAAAATGCTATGCATGGAATAATAATTTGTGTCTGATATGTTTTTCCCCCCTGCAATAAGTGGCTCACAAATTCTTTAAAATATGTCTCCTTCTTCTCCGTCATGGAAAAATCTAATTTGGATATAACATTAGGTGTTAATGTTATTTCCATGGAGTATAATGCTGGAGTCTAACTTGTTATTCCAAATTTGTTCATTCATAACACTACTAACATTACCATTTTGCTGACGATAAGGACAGTTATTCTCTTATAGTTTGACATATAAGTAATATATAGAGCATAGATGCAAACAGTATCTAATCACTGTCTCTATCTCTATGCAGAGGGAGAGATTTCATTTGAAAGACAAACAAAATAATCTTATTCTCTATTTCCTACAGACTCCCATCTTCTTTACTGCTCTCTGACTTAAACATTTGGGGAATATTGTCATTTACATATTTTATGCTTAAGGCTTGATCCAAATAGTTTTCTTCTAGCAAGCTAAACACTGGAGAAAATCTATACTGGCAATTAATTAAGTGAAGCTACATTAACCTGACTGAAAACACCTTCTGAGGTTGAAAAAATAATGTCTGCTAATAACTGTTGATGCTCTAACTGAATGAAACACAGATTTGCTTGAGTAGATTGAGGACCTGCTTTCCACTGTATACATATTTCCAGTAAAATGCAGGTTTGGTATTATAGAGCTGTTGTTCAGGTTTCATTATCACATAAACACAATTATCAAAGTGGAATGGCAGTTCATATTCACAGGCAGTTGTGCAAGGGCAGTGCATGGCTAATTTGAATTAACTCGTTGATTTTCTCACTGACTGAGGGTGTGGTAAAATGTAAGAAACTAGAAAGAATTGACCATTTACTAACTATTGTCCATAGCTTAACAACCATAACTAGGCACATGATCAAGCTTTATATCTAACCAAAACAGAAGAAAACTGTCTTTTTGTCTGTCCTTTAATTTTCATCCGATCAACTTCACTCTTGGCGGTTTTATTGTTGAAGACCCAAGGAAGTGAAGTATTGTGTGCGAGCTCTATAGGACATATTTATTAGTAGTGTGACAAAAGAAAACACTGTAGTGTACTGAGAGCACACACCTATTGACTGTTGAGTACAGCTCACTCTCACTACAGTACATTCACCAACAGATGAACTATTTTGGATGTCACATGGTAGCAGTCTAAATCTTGTAAGTTTGCAATGTTGTTGGCTGAACTCAGTCATTTGAAGCATCGATGTAAGTTTTGGAATGGACACTTTTGTTCCCCGAAATAGCCTGGCCCCAAATAGCTAACTGAGTATATCATGGCAGGTGTATTGCTCAAGACCACAGGAAGCACAGTGTCAAGTGTGAAGTTATTTGGATGAGCAGTTCTCGAGTTGCTGCAAGCAGTAATATCGGAGGCCAAGGAATCAGCCCATTTCAAACAGACACGTTTGGAATGGGCACTGCACTAGTTTCTCTAAATACCAAAGTAGTGTGCATGGGTCAACAAAAATTAAGGAATGGATTGTAAGATGCAATCGTTAGCATGTCTGGCTAACTAGCTTAATATCTACACTGGTAACCTACTGATTTGTGCATATTTACGTTAAGAAAATTACAGCCCTTCAGGTTAGGGAAAGATGGTGGTCTTGTTTAAACACTGAACATGTCAAAACTGACTTGAAGCTTGATATTTGTACTTGATTAGCATTTAACCTAACCATCAGCAGGACTGGTGCTGGGTTTTGTACACCATCTATTGGTACCATTTGTGTGTGGTACAAAAAATAGAGCCTGTTAACAATTGTTTATGACTATATAAAACTTATGTGTCTGCTAGAAAAATATCACTTTCATAAATCAAGAACAACAATGAGGATTATTTAAGATTTTTTGAATTAACTTATGTGGAAAACATTTTCTGTAATTGAAAAGCACAAAATGTTACTCTCCTGGAAACATTGTGAAATTGATGTTTTGTCAACTCTTTCTTTTTGGTTATTATGGTTTATGTATGTTATTTTTCATAATGCCCCTGTCATTCCCCTGTTCTGATTTGTCAGTAAAGTTGTAAAAAACTAACAACAACAAAACAAACAAAAGAGCATAAAAGTGTTGCCACTGAGCATAATACAGGCAGCAATTACGCTTCCAGCAAAATGCATGTGGAAAAAGAAATTAGTATTATATGAATGTCATTTCTAGGAGACAAGGTTGCAGTTCTATTCGCACAAGTGTCACAGAGCTGGACAATTTGTTGTTCTATATTTTGAATATAAGAGTTGGAGTTCCTAATACCAATATATTTAATTGTTCATTTGAATGTTATTGTCCTCAGGCAACCTTCACTCCTGTGGGACTCTCCTTATTAACAAGCCAGAACATGGATATTTTGAACGGATGCTACCTTCAGACATTTGCTGGTAAAGCTTTTGCTGCTAATTTTAAGCTTGTGCAAAGAAGAGGCTGTAAATAAATCATTAGCTATATCTCAAACAACAAGATTTATTCCCAAGTTTCACTAGAAGATGACAAGCAGGCAGGCGGTTGGTGCCTGAGGAGTTACAACGGTGACAGAGGAACTAGAGGAGGGATAAGGAGTGGAGTCAAAGATCTTTACTCAGTGGTTACCCCGGGGACTGATCGCACCTTTCTGCCATCAGGTGTTGCCGAAAAATATTAGCGATGAGTCAGGGTGAGTTGGAGGCTTTCAAAGCAGAGCTGCAGACAAAAAGGAAGCTGGTGTCCTGCTGGGATGATGCCAGCATTCTTTCTCCCTGAACAGATGCTGTCCAGTGCCCACTATTTTTTGTTCCCTTCCCCAAAGACACGCTGTGTTGCATGCTGAATAAAAATGCTCACCTTGATGCCAGTAAAGGACATGATGTAAAGTACATCTTCTTACCAGTTTTATACCACCAACCACCTCCTCAATTTTTGATGAACTACTTCAGAAACTTAGTGCAAACAATGTTGACTTGCAGAGAGCTACTTCTGGATCTATTTTGCTTCATAAATTCAGGGCTCAGTTGGAAGCCTGAAAAGTATCACGGAGATATGTCATTGTTACACACAGCTGGGTTGATGGATATTTAATGCCATAGCACTGGATACTGGCACTGAGAAAATGTCAAGAAATGTGAGAAGTGAAATGTAACCTTTCTCTTCATTACCAGCAACCATCTGCCTTGTGACAAAATGAGCAAGTAACTAATATTCATTTTTCAATTTTTGACAGGCAGAAGAGTATGAAAATGGATTACACAATTTATTACACTTTGCTGGTTTGATAGAATACTACATGCAATACGGATACAGTTAATTAACATGATTGAATTTAGAAAGCCTCATGAAATTGTACATCAATGGGGCCCACTGCCCTGCACCAATCATATCAACCGTTCTGTGAACTAATGTGTTAGTGCCAGTCTCTGCACTGTAAAACTGAAAACAGCAAGTGGATAATGTAGCTGTTCACAGGCTGCTGATTTAACATTGTAATGGCCAATAAGTTGAAATGAATCTGTGGCTACATAGCAAAGACACAATAATGAGCAATAAATAAATGAATACCATATAGTCGATAAACTGATAGTTGATCTGGTTATATTATTAATTACTAATTTGTTTCTGGTAGAAAAACTTGAGACATGACATGATTAGTACATTGTGTCAGAATGTAGTTAAATGCTGTGTAGTTGTTGCCTGAATAATGCAACGATTTATAAGCCTTTAGCATTTTTAATAAATATGTCACTAAATTGTAAAGAAAAAATAACTATATTAATTATTGTCATTTATTTAGATATTTCTAGGTCAATAATAAAGGGATATCTTCAGTCATTATGTAGCGACCACTCCTCATAATAGCAAAAAAAATCTTTTTAGGCTACTGATAAAGTGCAAACGTGTGTATGTTAGTGAGCAAATGCTACATTCAGTTTAATTGGGTAAGTAGTGGAAGAAAAACAAAGACGATAAGTTCCTTGTGGACCAGATGTCAATCAGTGAGGCACCTGCTATTCCATTTGAGCTCCATACAACAGGTATTTGCATAAATGTGGTCTGAGTTTTGCTTTCACACTTCCATTTCACGCCTATGCCTGAACATGTCTGGAGCTCAGCTTTTCACAATTATGAACTTGTGAGGCTTTCCACACAGAAATAAGTGAGAGGCCTGATCTTGAATTTGAAGTTTCCTGTAGTGGCCATTTTCTGTTTGGACCAGAGGTGTATTTCTATCCAACTCTCCAACAAATGATTCCTTGCAGTAAATGATATGGAGAGGAGACACTTGGTACTAAACTTAGTGTAATTATTTTCATTGGGTACCTATTTTTTATGCACATGTACTTTCTTTAAATAAACATTATTTGTTGGATAGTGCTGTTTAAGATACTGGAGTGTTGGTGTACAGTATTTAGTGCACTCTATTTACAGAGGGAACAGATGATATGTGGGTAGTTTTTACTAAATGTGCTTCATTAATAGGTCGTCATTAAAAAATGAAATTCAGTAACAAGAAATTGAAGCATTTCCTATGTTGTACAAGAATCCTGCCCAGGGAAATACTGTGAAAAACACTTTCTGACTTTCTCCAACAAAAGAAAATACTGTCCTTGGGTTGGTAGCTATACTGTGTCCTGTGGATCAAGTCCTGTCCATTTCTGTACTTTGTCCCAAGTAATATAATGTGAAGGACTCTCATTACTGAGGCCATGGTACTAAATTAAACAGGACCTGACACCGCAGAGAACAGCAATCAAACTGCAACCCTCTTATCCCTCTCAAACCCGACTGTCTCTCCAACAGAAAACCAAAGAAATACTGATGATAATGGCCTCTCATTTTTTAACCTATAATCTCTACATGCTTTTATTTAATTTTTTTTGTAAAAAAAATAGATATTGAAATGTGCAGATAAATCCATGCTCTTTATTTTCAGCCCATCAGATAGTATGCACTTGTGATTACAGTTTTGCTGACTTTTGAAGTCAATTTCCTTAAAATTACTCAATTAAATGACCAGCCCTAAGTATTTAAAGTTAGGGGCTGCTGGAGGAAATGCTATGCTATGATGTGTCAAACAGATGGCAGGTCACCAGATTTAAATTGTATGTCTTTGCACTCAATCTCCAGCACCTAAGGAATTAACATGAGTCTGCAAGGTCTGACAGGAGTTTCTATGTTGTATGTAACCGACTGGTCTGTTCCAGTGCAGCAAAACATCTCAGCCCTAAACAAACACGTGCAAATATGTAAATATGCAAATATAAGACATTTTTCACAAGAAAGCACTTGACAGCTTGAAGATGATAATCTAACGGAGAATTTCTGTAACATCCTGAACACTGATTTGTTTCCATAGTGACTCTGAAATTACTGGCATTATATTACAGAATGAAGCCTTATGGCAATTTGATTTGCAGTGGGGTCAACAAGCATTCAGCCATCCTCTTTACTGTCTACTGCAAAGTTACAGTAGTGTTTAACCAATTAAATTATAAAATGGCAATATTTTATGTTCTGTATCCTTCCCACATACAACAATTAAATGATCTACAGGTGTTTCCTGTGTAGCCAAAGTCTGATGTAGCTTATTCCTCTTATACAGTCCTGCATCTGCAGTTGAACATATTACCCTACTAATGTACTATTCAAAACTGTTTGATTAACATTCATTTAATCTGAAAGGTACAGTGCCCAGATGTTTTAGGAAATATCACAGACAGGGTAGGGAAGTCTGAGTAGCGAGAAACAGGTCATCATTGGATTGTTGGTTTTGGAAAATATGTACTACAGCAGCCTCATCCTTTAAATTTACAAGATACAGCAGAGTACATACTGTAAAGTACAGGATAAGGCACAAATAAAGATGTTTTGCGAGCGTATGTAATACAACCCAAACATGATTGACATCCTTTGATTAAGATTAAGTATTTACTCCATCCTCTAAATAATGAAAATAAGGACATTCGCATTTTCAGAGCTTCCAGCTAGATATTATTATGCATTAGATTATCTCACACAACTGTACATATAAGAATCAGTTCTCAAATGTCAAGCAAGCACGACTTTGAGTGATGTGTTGAATGTTACAGAGAGTGCCCTGGATTCTTGGCATCACCACACAGCCAGGAGATAAATGGGATTGAGGCTATCTGGGCATCGGCCCTGGCACACAGTCTCCCAGACATCATCAGGCTCAGCTAAGCCCTGACAGGTCCTCCATCAACAGCAAAATTATTCACTGATACTTTTCTACTGTGGAAACAAAAAAAGCACTGTTTACATGCTGGTCATTAACATGAACTGAAATTGGTTCAAGGTATGTTGTTTTTAGGCTTTAAATCGCTGACAGTCACTGCTAATCACCCACTGTGTATTGGGTCAGCACTGACATGATTAATGTGTGTGGATGAGCAGCAGCACAAGTCAGTCACACACTGTCAGTCATGCAGCTGAGGTAAAGATGTATTCTCATTTAATGATACATAACTCAGACTATGGACTAGGCAGTTAACTGCATTGTTACTTAACCAGCATAATTATCTTCCAAGCGGAAACCTCTGTGGCTCAAAAATTGAACTTACCAATAGCTCCTCAGGAAACTATGGGCGAAGTCACGAATACTACGTCCATGCTTTATATGCTTGTCTGTGTAATCCTCACCCTCCCTGCTCAACAGCATGATTGGTGGTCTGGTGGCTGCTGGCAATCCTGGGAATGTGTCTCTCTTAGATTGAACCAGTACCAGGTAGTTTAACAGGGATCTGCTTACTGTGTTTATCTTTGGAGAAATAAAATTGCCATGGTAATACTGAAAAGACTGACAACCAAAAATAATATACCTTTGAATGTAAGCAGTTATTCACATGAGCTCTGACAAACTGTTACATATAACAATCCTACATATATCAGCAGGTAAACTGTTATTCATGTAGCCTTGTGAGGAAATTCATCTATTTATCTTCAGCTATTTCAGAGCAGTGGTTGGCCACAACACAAGCGGACCAACTCAAATTCTAAGGCCCATTTTAGCGGGAACCCATGAAAACATGCAAACTCTACACAGCTTTGAGGAGACAGTGCTACTACACTACTTGGCCAATGCAACTGCCCAAACACACCCTTGTAATCACTTAATGAAAAAGGACACAGAAATGTTGTAAAACAAGATCCTAATATGACAGTTTCCAGCCATAATGACAAATGATGTGCATTGTTATAGACATACCTACATACATACATACATACATGCATACATACATACATACATGCATACATGCATACATACATACATACATGCATACATGCATACATACATACATACATACATACAGACATACAGACATACATACAGACATACATACATTTATAGATACATACAGTATATGTATATTTATGTATATGATGTATATGGCCAATTTAATGTTCTGTTTATGGGCAATACAGAACAGTATTAGTCAATAGACTGTGCCCTTATATAGTCAATAAAAACTATCCTGAAGTAGATCATTACTCTACTACTGCAAATATTTTCAGATGGGGGTTATGGGACTATAGTGCAGGGATGTATTCCAATTTTAACAGACAAACTGAGAACAAAGGAAGATGCTGTTTACTTTTTACCTTAGCCTATTCTGAAATAAAATCATTACTTCCTTTTCCCTGTTGATGAAGAGGCATGGTAGGAGAATTTTTTGGGGGGTGTTAAAAAGAGACACCCCTGATCATCTGTCATCAGTTGGACAGAAATGCAACGAGACTTAATGAGAGGATGTTTGCTGTGGAGCCTCTCCAGCTGACCGTGTCACATCACAGAGCAGCCAGGTAGTCGTTAGAAGGACAGATGGTGCTGCGGCTGATTGGACTCTCTGCTGACCTATTTGAAGGTGTTATTCCTCATCATGCCTCTCCTCAGAAGTAGTGAGCAATGTAGGAAATAGCGAGGCTCCCATAAAGACAGAAATGCAAAGTACACTTCAGTAATCTGCAGGAGGCCTATCGCAGCTTTGATGTGTGGGAGACTCTAAGGGGCTCAATGAGTTTGAGAATTACTCATGAATAACAGTGCGAAACATGTCTTCGTATTACATGAAGTATAACTGGACATATAACTGGGGATAATGCATACACCCAATGTTGCTTTAGGGAGGGAAATAAGGTACAACCCATAAATATCCGGATTGCTCACGAGACCAACCTGAAGAACCTTTCTCAAAACACCTGTCAAGGCCAATGAGTCTGTCGCAGGAGGTGGAAGTCCCACCTTCTCAAAAGGCTACAAAAGACCCTGTGTAGTCTCTCCTCCTCATTCTTACCACCCCCACCCCCTAAACAAGGCTAAATAAGTAACTGTTTGTTAGCTAAGCTAAGTGGCAGGAAATGCAGCTAGTTAGCAAGCTAAATGAGTGCTATGCTAGTACAAGTCTTGATAGTGATGCCCTGGGGCCTCATTTATAAAGGAAATATATAATTTGGATTCGTTTGGACTTGTTTGAAAAGAGAGTAAACCAAATGCATTCAAGTTGTGTTTAAACATTAATTTACACAGTCAATTAATGAGGCTGACCAGCAGTTAAAATGAATTTGACTTATGTGAAATAAGCTGTACACTAAAAGATCTGCTTAATAAATAGTGTTACATTTTTCCATGCCTTGTGCTTTTACAAGCAACACATCACAAGGCTGAAATGCCTGGGGATAAGGCAACGGACATGTGATAACAATATATGAAATTATGCGTTCGTATTTGCTTGACTGAGGCATCAAAAGCGGCATCGGTTTCAACATCATTTGTCCTACTGTTTGCTTTATTTATGAGAATAAATTTCATACCATGCAGATGAAATTAAATATGATTCCAGATTAAACTGTGTAACATATTTGAAGCATTATTTTGCAAAAACAGGTATCTCCATTTGTGGTTATTATCCTAAATCATGGTTCTTTTTGTGGGTGCTCCAGAACGTATCAATCAAACAGGATAAGATATCTCATTTTTAATATTATCTTAAATCATGTTTGTTTTAATGCACATTTCAGGGGAAATCATACAGATGTTTGTTTATTAGTTTAAGAATGGCTTTTTTCTGTTTTTGCAAATTAACTCTATATATTATATATATAATATTAAAATATATTAAGACATATATAACCCTCAAAGCTTATATTACGATAAATTTTACATAATAGTATCTATTTCAACCCATTTCATCCTTTTGTCATCTGAGTTGACATCTTATTTGTCTAGTTTATGTGCATATGCATGGGTCAGAGTTTGCGCTGCACATTCTTTTGTGTGAACACAACATTTAAAAGTGAGGCCCCTGGTTAGGGAGCTAGGTTACCTCCTGTCGGACAGTTAAATCGCTAACAAGGTTCCCACAACAATCAGGTAGCGGAGGTGAAGTGCAAATAGATTGAGGAAGAGAGACTTTTTTAACAAGGGAAGGCAGGGTGACAGGCGTTTTGTTGAGAGATGTTTCAGGTTGGTCTCGCAATGACACAATCCCCACACTGATGTGTTGTACTGAGTGTGCTGTCCAAAGGGGGCCAACTGTCACTTTTTCATCGTATCTTGTTCCTTTTGCACAAAAATCATCTGCAAACGAGGCATGACATGGATTACATGCAAAATGAAAATGTCAAAGCTGGATTGTATGAGAAAGTAAAGATGATTTTATGTAGGTGTTTGCTACAGAAAGGGATATGACGAACAAAATATCAAATGCAGAGAAAAGGGGACTTTCTGTAGATAAGTCTCTCTAACTACCTAAAGCCTAAGTAAGTAATCACTCTTGATGACACCTCAGATGTTCCAAATTTACATTTGAAGCCATCCATTTTTACTTGCACAAGAAATTACAGCACCGAAGAAAGACTTTCATGTTGCAGAATGTCTATTGAGTTTCATTTGCAACATTTCACAACAGGATGAAACAGGACACAGCAGCCATTGCAGGAATAATTAAGGCTAGATGGAGGAGAGATGAATTATGGGTCACTTATGTGGTGGGTGTCACTGCATGTCTGCCATCAAAAGATAGAGCAAAAGGTGTGGAAGGGCCTTTCTGTCAATGCCATGATCTACACAGATGGTGAATGAAGGAATGAAGGAATCTCTACAAAACAACAAAACAAACAGCATCTTGTGAGAGGAAAACATCTAGTCATTTTCCAATATCTAGGGAATTTTCAATTTCAATTTTGGTGAAATTCTTTAAAACTCAACTAGACTGATGACCACACAGATGTTTTTCAAGTTATCCAGCAAGGTCTAAGTCTGCCAGGGTAACATAGAGTGCAACTTTAACAACTCTCAATGTGTCAAACTGTTACTGTAAAAAGAATTTCTGGTATAATGTTATCTCCAGGCAGTTCAATGTTCATAACGGAAATGAGCAATTTTAAAGTAGTTCTGTGTAGTGAGTGAAAAAGAGCTTTAACTGCTACATGTAGGCTGCATAATGCAGGGTAAAAAATGTTTGGTTCACTCTCTGGGAATTTCTCTCACTGCTTCTTTAGGATGGATCGATCTGTTAAAAGTATAGTGAATGAAATTCAAACAACAGGACAGAAGATAAACAACAGTATAATTAGAAATGGTATACAAAAAACACAACATGGATCATAATGTCAACAGGTTACATACTACACTTCCTTTCTTGTTGTTTCACAATGACAACAATGACAGACAACTGTGTGAGAGACTAAAACAAAGCAAAATCAATTCGTAATCTTTCAAATAAACCTTTTCTATACAAATAGAGTAAACACTTGGAGCTATTTGAGGCAAACAGCCTAAGTAAGCTGCTATACTCACACATGACAAATTGTCCTTACTGTAAAAGGCCCTCTGAAATAAGGCAGTGTATTTAAGTTGTCATTGTCAATAAGTAAAGTAACCACTTCTCTAATGGTATGTTTGAAGTACTGAGCAAGTATTTGGGTAGCATAAAATTATGACCACATTTGTTTATTATTACTTTACAGTAGATTTTTCATAATGTAAATAGCTTTAATGTATTAAGCTTTGTTTTCAGCGCAGCAATACTGTAGTTAACTTAAGCTTTAAAGTAGCGTCCACAATACTGGCTGCTGCCATTATAGCACTGTATAAGCAAGCTCACCTGCCAGCAGCTAAATCATGTCACCCTAAGATAGCATTGTGGGGGGAATATTAGATTTTTTTTTTTGGTGTGCTCCCTGGTGCTGGTATTTTTGTGACGCCATATGTCACATCGTCTGCCAGTCTCAAATGTGAACCTCAAGCCTAAGGCATAAATATTTCTTTCCTGCTGGCTGCCTGTGGCTGACGCAATTAACACAAAACACAAAGCTTAAGCTTACCTGTTGTTAGTTAGCGAAAATATTGTCGTACAACATTGAGAGCATAAAGTCAAAAATATTTGCTGTCAATGTCGTTGGCTGTTTTATTACATTCTAGTGTATGTGGTTTTGGGCGTTAGCCATCTTCTGGGTCCTAATTTCCGCATGAGTGCTGCTGCTGTTTTTCACAGTGTTTGCATGGTCATTGTAAATGTCTTGCATTGGCTGTGCTTATTTTCTCTTTAGCATGTGCATTATGATACTTTTATGCCGAATTAATTTAGCTGCATTTCTCCCAGGGTTGTTGTTGTTTTGGAGGGGTCTCTAATTGGCTCATAGCAGACCTTCTAGTACACAGCTTCATCGTGCAATAGCTTTAGAAATGTTTTTCTGCAGAGCTTGGTGTATGCTTGAGGGGAGTGAGAAGGTTACAGGCTGGAAACCAAATGTTTCTGTACATACTATGTATTCACATAATAAAATCTGTTCAACGTGAGTTGACTGACTGAGCTTTTCTAACTCTGCAATGTCAAGTGCAATGTTCTCTCAGAATAGTTTGCTATAGAGATATTGAGCTGGATGTAACACAGGAGGAAAAATATTTGCTGGATTACTACAGCATTTATCTTTTAAAAACTACTGTATATCCACGTTTGAGATTGTCTGTGATAAAATATGTCCATACCACAGACAAAATATAATGTTATACAGCAAATAAATACCTGATTTTGCTTACAGTGCTGATATTGTAACAGTTTTATGCCACATCCACTAATCGTGGTGATTATTTCATATCTGTCCGATTACAGTTTTTAATTGGAATTGAATTGGATGTTAGTTATCTCAACAACCAGCATTTTAATCCAAGCAGCAATAAGCATTAAGCTGAATGAACTAATCTGTCCTCAATAAACCTACAAGAGTGTCACATTTTAGTTAAATCAACAAAGGTCACTTAGGTTACTAGTTACCTGGCGACCAAGCAGCCATTGATTGTGAAGCATGAATAAAGAAGCTGATAACAATCAGATAATGCAATCAAGACATCAGGGCTCTTTCTAAACTATTGATATCCTCTATTGCTCAAATGGCATTTGTACAAGAACTCCTCCATTAAACTGCCCTTAGAGTTGGTGGGTCCATCTGTCCAGATGGCCACTGAAACGCTGAATGACATGTACCATCTTGGCAAAATGGACCATGTGCTTTTGACTGTCTATTAAATGGATGCATCGCCACCCCAGCGGTCATATGGGAGAATCAGCTGCAGATCATAGCCTCTGGAGCCAGCAGTATTTTCTCCAAACATACTTCCACAAGCCAGATGCTTCCTGACATGGAGAGTGAACCCAAGCTGTCCAGTTGATACTCAACTATAGTACACAAATATATTAAAATGATCCAGCAACTTTAATGGAACAATAAGGTAAAATACTGAGTATGGTGGCAGTTTACAGCTCAAAAGTTGCTTCAGTATAATGCCATAGCACTGTTTTTAGGCTGTGAAGCAGCAGTATAACATTTCCTTTTAATATGAAACAGTAGAATTAATGAGAACGTTACCCAGAACTTCAGATACTGTACCTTGCCTGACTGACTGTAAATCATTTTATATGTTGATCACTGGGAATAGACTGTGCAAACATACTCCTGATGATGTTCTCATCTCCAGGTTAATAGGGGTCTGTAAATGTGTGGTTTATGAAGCCAGGCACTGAAGTATTGATAGAGTAAAAGCAGCTGTGGGATCTACACATGTGACAGGAAGTAATTAAGCTTCCTTTACACAGAGTCACTCATCTCTGCACACCATGAATGCGCTGTAAAGATGTTCCTCTTGCACGCTCTGAATGCATGTTAATGTAAACAGCAAAGCATGACCCTCCTGCCACCGCAGCCTTTGCCTTCCGTGGCAACATCAGCATTAACGATGAATCATTATGCAGGGGAATCTAGCATTTCCGCCTCATTATCTGACAAGCTGCAGGTCCACCGTCAACCCCAAAGACACCTCTGTCTGAATCCTATTATCCCTCCACTCCTTCTGTCCTGTGGCAATGTGAAGAGGCTCACCAAACCTTCTTATGAAGCACTTCACCATGACACATGCGGTTGACCACAAATACAACTATGATGTGCTGCAGTTGTGTCAGAGAAATAAAGAAATGGATTGTGAATGCAGAATTTGTGCCATACTGTACACCCACATACGCACACACAGGCCACACAAAAGTGTTTTTTGTTATCATATGCACCCACACATGGACAAAATAAAACAGCATGCAAAATGCAAGACACAAGATTCTTTTGTGATAGCACTGTTGTGTCTCTGTGTGTACCCCTCAAAATGCACAGGTTCTCTTCAATTCACCGCCCTTCCCTCTCCCTCACTCCCAAAGCTCTGTCATGAAATATGCATTCATATTCAACATTATGGGATCCAGAGTCAACACACAGAACCGAAGGACAGCTTGCTTCCTTTGCCAGTCGCAGTAAAACCTTATTCTTTGCGCTTCCAGACCCTTTTCATCAGTACAGTGCTGTGGATAATTTATGATGCAAGTTAAAGCTATGAGGCAAACACAATTATAGCTGCTGGCCGTGAGTCACTCTATCACAAGACCTTTTGTCCCCATTGATCATCAAATGTAGAATGAAAAAAATAATCAGCTTTCCTTATTACTAGGCTTAAAAACTGATCTGTTACTGAATGAGGATATTGTCTGAATGCATATTTTTCGTATATCATAACACAGTGAATGATATACATCTATGTTCTGTATCTTTGAACCGTTGCATCATGAAACTTGGCTCTGTGTGCGTGCAAACACGAAGCAGAGTCATTTGAAACTCAGCAGGACTGAAAACAGGGTATGTGGAAGGATGATGGGAAACATTCAGCTCCAGGGCTCCCATTACAAGTACAGGATATAGAAAGATAACAGAAGACTAGAGACTAGTCCAAAAAATGTATGGTATATAAAGTATAGTATATACTCCAAAAAAGTATAGCCTGTTCTGAAACAGTATTCCAGTGCAATGAGTGATAAAATGATACTATTATAAAACCCACACAATTTAGAAAATTAATGGATCCAGTATGAATCAGTATGAGTGTGGAGGTGGAACGCTTCTTAATTTGCATTGCAATTAAAGATTTATCAAAAAACAAATGAAATCCACCATTTATAAATGCACTTAAATTGCCAGGCCACAATTTTCCAAATGCACTTGGAAACATTATTAACAATGCTGTTCAGGAGCTCTTGACTAATACATCTCTTTACAAGCACATGGCTGTAACCACTGACACAGAGATGCTGCCCTAGAAATATATGTACTTCGACTCCAGCACAGACAAGAATATAATGGACATTCAGCATTCTGACAAATTACATATTCCATGTCATAAACCATATTTTATTTTGGATTTCTAGCTGTCTATGAAGTGCAATATGTCTCCAAAAAGGCTAACTAACTAACCTCTCCATCGTCGAAAAAACCCCCCCAAAACATGGCAAGCTACACAATTTAATGTAAAATCATCTATTTATCTTCATATATCTGCATATATCATATACCTTCATATCTACTTATCTTCATTCTCTGTGATGCAGTGACAAAGTGATTCATGTCCCCATCATCAGAGAAAAAGCTAGTACTATCTTAAGTGTTGTTCAAGGCAATGTACTCAGTTCAATGCGCACAATAACCTAAGATGATGAATGAAAAGAAATGTGGAGGAAGACATGGTAAATGTTGCACCAAATCTATGTGTTCTATTCTATTTTCTTTCGCCTGAAAAATCAATCCAGAATTGTACACGCCTTCAACACTAATTTAAAGTGACAGAACACATGAATAGATCTTGGTGATTTTTATGTGTGTTATTTGTATTTCTAACCTAGTCAATATACATATAAACCTTCTGCTGCTACTTTTTTAGCACTTTTGGCTGTTAGAGATTGTAGTCATTATGCTGTAAGTCAAAAGTGCATACACAGTAATACTATATGCTTTCACTAAGCCATTTTGGCTGGGTGCCTCAGCCTGCTAAGTGGTGTGCAAATAGAGAAAGTAAATTACCATAATACCACGTTTCTGGCTGTAGAATAAGGCACCAAGGACATGGATACATGCAGCAAAAATAAAAATGCCAATGTGCTGAGCAAACAGCTGTTCCCAAATGCTATTTACATTAAATTGTTTGAAGGCTTACGCAGATATGACATCTGAATACCCTTTATGATGACTGCAAAATTTGACCATATCAAGGCCATATCAAAAGGCAAAAGGGGACTTATTGTATAATTTCAAGGAATTGTGAGTGGCACAAAGCCTCATTCAGTATATGCACAACGAAAACCCATTCAAGCATAAATATTTTTATTAATTTTCATTAAACCTTCAACAACGCATTTTATTGCCACTGGGGGCAAAAAAATTAATCTCTAAAATTCATGTTATGTATTGTTTAATTTTTTTAACTGTTAGACAGAGCCAGGACAACTGTTCCCCTGCTTAGCTAAATTAACTGTCCCCTGGCTGTAGCTTCATAATAAACAGATGGACATTTGAGTGATACCAAACTCATCTAACTCTCAGCTAGAAAGCGAGTAAGCGTATCTCCCCATAATTCCCCTCTATTCCTTTAATGTGGACACCTTTCTCCATATAGACAAACCTTTCAGATTTCTCCATGTGAAAGGTTCAAACATCTAGGCATGATGGGTATCTGACTTGACAGAGAAAATCTATATCCATCACAGCAGGGCAAAGAAAGGCTCATACTTTTCAAAAGGGAGAGGCTACACAACCACTGCCAAGAGGAATAGCATGCAGAGCACAACAACAGTCTGCCATTTATCAAATGCCAATGCTTCAGGGTTCGAAAAATGTGGTTTTATGTCAGGAATGAAAGACAATGCTGCTGGTTTGTTGCAGAGAATCAAGACCTAGAATCTTAACCATGTGAGAGGTAAGCATGTTTCTTTATGAAATTATTCACCATTACATTCTTTCTACTCCATTTCAACAGACTGCACGGACACCTTTGGCTTCTCTGCATGGCTTTGTGTTGTTTATCCAGCGGAACTGAAACATCCCTTGTACTTGAAATTACACATTGCCATTTGTTTTTCATGTGGCAGTTTGGCTGCACATCTGAGCTTACCCACAGGAACAACTAAACTGTACTTCTACTGGGCACAGAGGATTAAAGCTCCTCTAGAGACACTGTGCCTCTGAGACCCGGCATATGGTGCATTATTTAGGTCATATTCAACTGATAATTGTGAAACTGATGTGTATTTTTCCAAAATTTGAAATATGGCTTTAAAATTGGTGACTCTGTAAAGACTTATTTAGGACAATTACTCAGAATCTTAGAGAATTGAAAGTAAACAATGATTCTGCAACGAGGATATTAGACATGAAAATGAAGGTACATCACATATTACCTAAATGTAACCAAAAATTACCAAAAATAAAAACAAAGTCAATATAACAACAACTGATCCTCTGAGAACAGAGGAAACAGCAGTTTTCTTTTCATACATGTTATATTTATTTCTTATGTTTATTTTAATAAACTATGTGTGCAGTATGGAAGGACGTGCGGCACCCTGGTGCCGGTATTTTTGTGATGCCATAGGAAGTGAGGCTGAGTGTCAACAGTTCGTCTCCATAACCAGGCCATGCTCACAGAGTCTGGCTCTTTCTCAATTCAGGGTCAATAACAATGACCAGGCAATCTGGCATCATGTACTGTGAATTTAATGTAAGATTGTAGCAGTTGGAGCTGTTGTTACTGAGCTGTTTGCTGAGGGTAGAATATAATGGATACTCACAAATATTGAATATAAGTGGGTATAGACAGCCCTGCTTGGAATGGAAAATTTGTTTTATAACAAGAAGTGATTTTGTTTATATTGCACACCTTTGTTTCTATACAGCAATTTGTTTTATAGGCTAATATACACTTTGCTTCTCAACAACTAGTTTCACTTTCAATCTGCTCTCCTGGCTTCCTGTCTCAAGCTCAGTCACGGCCACTGTTATGTCTTTGTCGCATTAACATGAAGTAGCAGGTAGTGTCAGTAGAAAATATTTATAGGTTTGTATTTTTCAGGAAAACAAAACTATTGGTTCTTTGTTTAAATTCTTAAAAACGTTTATATATACAAGAAAGTATAAAATAAAGTATGGAGTCATGCTATATACCACTGCAAGACAGAGGAGCATGGTTTGTGTCCTGCCTCCGTCCAACAAACAACTTTGGTTTCTATTAAACATGTAGATGATCTTTAATCTTAAAGTCGATATAACTGATATTTTTGCAATAACAATGTATCAATTGACAATATCAAAATAATCTGAAACAAACAAACTGAAAAGGGTCGCCGGCAGTAAAGAACCTGCAGAGACTTAACATCTGAATCTGCAGCTCCCATTGGTTTACTGCTCTCAAAGTTGTTTACAGCTCTTAAGCTCTAAAAACCCACTGTGCACTACCTGCTCACCACCAAACCACAGACAGAGACTGTTAGCGACTAGCTGTTGAAAACAGTGTAGCATTTAGCAGCTAAAGAGCCAGATATTTTCCTATGGATTTAGAGGCCTAAAGATATAGAGTAAGTATAAGTAGATATTGGACTTATAGTCACCAGGTGGCCAGAAACATAACTCCAAATGACTGATAATGTTGTTGGATGTGTAAATAAGCAAGTCCACTTAGAAGGTTTAAGGCCCTTGGGTAGGATTGGAAAATTTTGGAATTTAGTGACTCCTTGCGGTAATATGAATAGTAGAGTGTGAATGAATTAGATGTGTAAAGACTTCTGTTTTATGGGGAGGGCTGCAGCAATTTCGTACTGAAATGACAGCTGGTAGCAGCAGCAGCAGCAGAGGAGTACAGATTTTAAAGTTTCATAGTGACTACATGATTAGCAAACTAAAGAGCAAATGCCCCTAGTCAGCTGTTAGAGGGCAGGAAGGGAGAGAGACAGTATGAGAGAGAGAGAGAGAGAGAGAGAGAGAGAGAGAGAGAGAGAGAGAGAGAAGTAGAGTTGTGAATGAATGATTCATGAAGATAGTCTTCCTGGTTGAACTTACGTGGAGCTTTATAACAAAGACAAAAGACACAAAAAAACAAATAAAAATGGATTTTAAGAAGTGATTTGAAAGAAGTTACTGTTTCTCCATGCCTGTTCTCCTCCGTCCCAAAGACGATGGGTCCAGATGGCATGAGCGAGAGCATTGGTTTAAAGCTGGAGAAGGGTCTCATTTAAAGGAAGCTGGACTGGACAACTTTTTCGATCTCAATGAGGCTGATAAGATTTGGGGGACTGAACAATGAGGCCTTTTTGAGTTACTGAGTTAATGAATGCAGAAGCCCTAAAAGGCCATATATTCAAGCATTTTATTTACTCCATTACCCGTGACAAGTTAATATATTTTTTTTTATAAAGCTTGAGTTATTTATGTAATTATCTCGAAATAACCGGATAATTTTCTCTAGATTTCAAGATATCAAAACTTCGATTTGCTAATTGATAATTTTGATTTGATTTGATAATGACATGACATGACATTAATTTAAGATCTCGAGAAATCAAAACAGTAGTCTAGTATATTAAAGGTCCAGTGTGTAATATTAGATCTATCAACATAACATAACATAAATGCACTAAAATAATCAAAAATCCGAAAGTGTTAAAATAATAATATAAGCTTTAAAATAACCATAACTATGTTTTTAGTGGTGTATAAAGATGTTACATAATGACCTGTTTTGTTTTTATTACCTTTGGATGAGCTATTACTATTATTATCTATATACTTTGCGAGTCCCCTTTACATGAAAGTTGCCATGTTGCGCCGCCATATTCTACAGCAGCCTAAATTTAAATGATTGCAGGAAACATCATCCAGTGTAGCAATGTCCGAAGAACATGAAAATATTGATCACCACGTCACATATCTCTTTAAGACACAACAGGCCTATCACATTTAATTAACTATTGTATTCTTGAGATCCCAAATTAATTATGTCATTATCAGGAAAACAAATTTTTGTTATCTCGAGAAAATGATCCCGTTATCTCAGCAAAACACTTTTTATTTCAAGATAATGACATAAATAACTCAAGATCTTGAGAAAACCAATTAAATTAACTCATTAAAGAATTACAGGTGCTGGTAAGTGGATTGTATTACAACTGGAGAGAATCGGTCTGGCCGTTTCCTCCTGTAACCAGTCGTTATGCTAACTTCTTGTAATGAAGCCTGCCTACATTACAAATTGCCAAACATGTTGTTAGATTTACATCTGTTCAATTTTGATCATCTATTCTTTGGAAATGGAGAAGTTTACTCTTTGAAGCTTTATTAAACAAACCAAAAACAATCACTAAAAGGCAGATGGAGCTGTCAAAGGCAATGTTGCAATTTGTTTTAGTCAGATAGATGACATTTAACTAACTTATATTACTATCCTAGGCATAAGATTGCAAAGAAATGCATTTTACTGCAATTTAATGCAATTTGACCTACAATAAATGTCCAAACTTTCAGAATTTACTTAAAATGTATCCTTTTATTAAAGTCAGAAGAGACATGAGATGACAAAATATTTCCTGAGTAAGTTATGATTATACAACTAAGCATTCATGATTCCTTTAAAGTGAAGCTCTATTGTCCAAAAAAGTGTCTCATTATGCAGATAATAATTGGTGCTGACAGTCAGTGATGAGTGAAATAGAACTGCAGAGTAATTACAGAAGTTGATTCATCATAGTTACTGTCTGTAATTATGTCTTGGCAGTTTTACTGTAATTCAGTGATGAGACAGATTGCAAAGTATAGGATGTGAAAGGGCCTGCAGAAAATCTTGCAAAAAAAATGAATCTTGCAAAATCTAAATGCATACCCAGTCGGTGCAGTGTATGAGTAGATTTCCATATGTGCTGTGAATAATAGGAAATATAGATATAGCCTCCTCTATGTATGCTGCAATGTGTGAAATGGAGATTTATAACGAGTACCTTTTCTAGCACTTTTCAAAATCAACATCAGACTGATGGCTGGCGCATTTGCCTTGCAGTCAGCTCCCTCAGTTGAAAAATTGAGGCTTTCACTATATCGCCCTTTTATCTAACATAATGTTTTATTCCAAATTGTGTGTCCAGACTGCCAACAAAAAAGTTGAGATACCAGAGTGTAGGCAAATACAAAAGAGCAGCTTATGTTTTGGGTGAATATCTATTCACATTTTTCTTCAAAGCCAAACCACAATTAAGACAAAAGCAGACTAAACAGTCTCTATAATGTTTCTATGACTGTGCTGCTTTGTTTACCATACTTCCCTTCTTCAAATAACAAGGTGTTCCAATAAGTAAGTTTTCTTTTTGTATTCCCAAATTACATTTTGTTCCCCAGAGGACTTTATTGTACATATCACTCTTGATTAAAAAGTTAAGTAAAAACCCTGCACAAAATAAATAAACGTTTATAGAAAAAATAAACAGCTGAAGTCCAGCCACCTTAGCCAGCTTAAAAGCCTTGATATAGTTGAACAAAGTTTCCACAAAGCCAGTGGTGGCACAGCCTTGGGTAGTTCATCTCAGCTGCACAGTATGGATGGGAGGCCTGATGCTGGCAGGTGGCACAGTGATATTACACGTCCTACAATGCAGGTTTGAGATACAGGCCAGTGAGAAATTGAGCTATGACGCTTTGCTCACCTCTAGCTTCCAAAAATAAAGTGCAGCCAAAAATCGAAGGCACTTCAATCAAATAATAAGCTGCTATGCTATAAACCTTATGTGCAGTGCTTGTACAGGTGGGTTTTGTACTACTGAACATGACTGCTGGGACTAGCACAGACTGAACATACTACTGAACTGAAGACAGTCAGAGTCAGTGCTCAGCATTGGTACATACCGCATGAAAGGTTATGTATGTACTGCTGTATGTACTTAAGTGCCTTTGAACGATGATGCAATCGCCTAACTTAGGAAAAAACATGAACAAACTACATACTCACTGACAGCTAATCTTTGAAATGATCTAAACAAAGTGATTTGTGATTTTCACCTCTGCTTCAGTATTGTTCTCAGTTCAAATCTCATGACAGGCTTAATATGATAGTAATTTGAACAAAAGGGTTTTTGGTTGTGTCACACAGCACATAATGTGAGCAGTAGAAACACATTTCATAACTGTTTGGAGCTCTGTGCAATGTGTATGAGTACTGACACAATGAATGCCTCCCAACAGCAGGAATATTCTGTTAAAGGACCAATCATGTTGTTTTAACTTTTCACAGATGTACCTGAGATTGTCTCTGCACGTAAGAAACTTCTAGAGAGATCTATGCAGTATTTTCTTCAGTCGATTCTAGCCTACTTCATTGTTCTCTATGACCTGCTACCTTCGTTTTGACAAAAAAACATTGCTGCCCACAGAATGCTTTTCAGTAACTTTTCACCATTGATAACACCAAGTGGCTGCTATATCTTTTCAATCTCAGATTTTCACAAGTCAGCGCACTTGAGAAAGTACACATAAGCTGTGTGAACCCTATTACTGTGTTGTTGATCTTAAACCATCTGCAGGTTTGGCAGAATCATTTTAAGATGTGCTGAAATGATTAGTTAATTATTAATTATATAATCAATAACAATGTATTTTCAATCAAGAAAAATACATTTACTTGATGAAGGTTCTCAAATGGGAGGCATTGTTTGGTTTTTCATCATTTTAAATTGAACACCATTGGGTTTTTTGACAGCTTGTCTCACAAAACAAGCACGTTTCCAGCTTCACTTATAGATTTTTTTACCTGGAATGGACAGCTGTCAGTTGCTGTGACATTTTATAGCTTCATTATTAATTGATGAATATAAAAAATAAGATAGCATCCGATCCATAATAATAAGTCAGTAATTGCAGCCCTAATTAGGAAAATTACTGAATGAGCTTGAGAGCAAAAGCCTTTAATGCTGAGGCCATTACAAACACAACAAAAATATCCTTTATCTATACTTCGTCCTGAAACATTGCCCTTCTACAAAGCAATCACAGAGGGAAACGAGCAGCCGCAGGTACTCGTTTGGAATACAAAGGATGACACTGCAGAAAGGATTTGGGTCTTTGAGCGCTTGGACACAGAGTGATTAACCTTTATCTTTCAACCTGTCCCTGTCAGACATCATTAGTGAGAGGACACTCACAAGAAGAGATGGCATGAAACAAGGAGGAGCATTATGCATGTACACCATGTTCATTTTGTCCCAGAGTTTTACTTCCAACAAAGTGAGCAAATGTGCCATGACAATATAACGTATCAGAAACTATAGCACTGCACCATGCTATAGTCATAAATTATAGATAAGTAGGTGAACTTACTGAATTCATTGCCACATTTTGTAGCCATACATTTCTGGGCTGCTTATAACCCCAGTATATTATACATTTGTAGTGTATCGTTAGTGTACTTTTTTCATTATTTTACTATTTTAACTGTCACTCTGACTAAGGGCAAAGCACAACGCAGTTTTGAAAATATTTAATTTCCTCATTGCTTTTCCTTCTCTGGACCTCCATTGTCTTTATGCTCAGTTCATGGTGACCTCAAAGAGATCATGTCATGACTTGCATCAGACAATATAACTCCATAACCTCATGGGCAGGCAGGGCCATGCTAATGAGGGAGCTGGAGCAGGTGAACTCAGTTTTCTTTCCACTGAATTATTACACCTAGAGCTGTGCTCATTATAGGCGAGCAGGGCAAACACATCCTCAAATTGGTTAGACCAGATAGAAAGTACTATTCTATGGATATTATACTATACTATTTGTGGGATAAGTACTAATAAAAGAATATCTATCTATCTATCTATCTATCTATCTATCTATCTATCTATCTATCTATCTATCTATCTATCTATCTAGATAGATAGATAGATATAGATAGATAGATATGTATTTCTAGAAGAAGTGTGCTGTATCTCCTATACATTAAATGTTTAGACTGTTAGCATGATACAGTGAGATCAACCTCCATGTACATAAGCATCGACATGGTAACTGTACACCATACAACGTTTCACATTTCCTGAAAATCAGTTTTCAATCAAACCGTTCACCGCAGTTTCTCTTTCTTCAAAAAGCAAAAATCAAACACAGGTCGAACTGAAAGGAAACACTACACACCAGAATATTTAGAAAAAGAAATTCATTCATTTTTCTGTTTTAATGTGAATGGATGCTAAAATGGTGAAGGCAATATTTGCAACATCGAAGAGGGAGCTTCAACAATAAATCAAGCATTTAGTGTTTCTGCTGCTTGTTTGAGTTATCATAAACTATTACAGGCTTCTCAATAAAACCAGTAATCGGCAACTAAAAGAATTACCTAGACTCAACTGGGCTTTGACACTATATACACAAATATAACATTACAGACACAGACATAAAAAAGAGGTCATTTTTATTCTGTGGTGGACTTTTGTGTGCACACGAAAGTGCTCTTCTCCAGGGGCTTGAACTCAAGCTCAACTAAGTTTAACTTCTGACCTCCGTAGTTGCAACCAAAGGGATAGGAGGTGACTTAGTTTGGGATGCTGATCAAAGCCTAAACAGTGGAAGGGAGAAAAAAGTAATTCAGTGTCTCCCATGCTTCAAGATCACATAGGGACCAATTCAGACTAATCCAATATGCCTGGCACGCAGGCATAAGGAAATCTGGATCCCCTGAAAGAATATTATTGCATATGAATCTCTTTTTCAATTAAACCAGCTCACTGGAATATTTATTCTTCTTGAATTGTCTCATCTTTAGAGACAACACTGGCCTGGCATGACATTTCTAAACAAATAGAAATTCCAAGTAATTCTTTTTGTCTGCGGCACTAGTAGGTTTTTTTAAAGATTGTTCCAAGTCATTAGCATAGAACAAAGACTAAAAACAGAGGGGAACAGCTAGTCTTGAAATGTCAAAGGTGTCATCTCAAAAACTAACTTATTTACATCTTATATCTTCTGTATACTACACACATACAGAATACAGAGGTAAGACATTGGCCCTCATGGAAGAATCGCTTGTAAGACCGGTTTTGGCACATATGAGGGATCTAACAGAATTTGTGGTTTTACCATTGGCTTTCATGGATTTATAAGCGCATGTAAGACCGGTTTTGGCACATATGAGGGATCTAACAGAATTTGTGGTTTTTACCATTTTTTTCAGATTTATATGCCAGACACAGTGTCCTTAAACAGGTAGTTTGCTTATTTAAGATATTTGAGCTATTTAGTGGCTCGACATCATGCAACACAACAATAGGAGCAAAAACTCCTTTGTTCCCTGTGAAATAACCCTGCTAAATCGTCTCGAGGTAACCTCATATTTAGAGATTGTTTTATGTTTTTATGGCAGGCTTACTCATAGTGTACTGTATGCACTGGTTACATTTTATTTTATTTTCATATGTATCTTTTGTGTATATTGTGTTGTGTTGTTATTCTGATCCCTGTATGTATGTTCTTATCTTGTGCCCTGACTGCAAATCAAGTTTCCCACTTGGGATAATAATAAATGAACTGAACTGGACTGAACTGAACTAAGGTGATTCTTGAGTTATGACTGAAGCCTTCTGTGTTTGAATGACATACTTTTAGAGATAGTGTTCATAAAACCTTTGATATATTCAAAATGCTTTTATCTTATCACTTATCTACTGTAGACAGTCCTGTCATTTTTCAAAATTCTCCTGAGCTTCTTTGTGTAGAACATATCTGAGAAGGAAATGTAATGTGTAATGTTTCCATGACAACTTTTGGCTTTCCTTTTTTGTTTTTCCTGTCAAATAGCTAGCTTTAAATAAAATTTCCCCCAGAGGCCTAAGAGTTATGGATGCTTTTTTACATTTCAATGTTCTGAATATGTTAATGAATAATTCTTTGATCTGTCAAAGTTCTTTTTTTGCTGCCTGGAGTAAATGACTGGCCTTTAGGAATGGCTTTTTTCACAACACCCCGGGCTGGTCAGGCAATTATGCACCACAATGGCTGCAAAGCTAGATTTGACTCAAAAAAATATCCTGTTTACAAAAGATATTTTTATTGGACTAGAACCCTTTTAAGATAGAAATATAAGAAACACTTTCCCTCTGCCTCAGATTCTTCCATCCAATCCTGGCAAATATTAACCCAATCCAGCTTTCAACAGCCTTCAAGACAAGGTCTTTAATCTTGTACTTTTATTACTGCAAGTGGACAGATGGATCCGGGTGTATTCATCTTCCTCCAAATGCCACCATCATCTCATGTTAAAAGCATCTTCAGTGCTTTTGTGTTTCTTTATCATAAATAATTAATACAATTACACCATCAATAAACATATCATTTCCATCAAATGTCTAATATAATTAATTAAATAATTAATTAATAATTAACTCTGTCTGTTTTTACTTTTCTTTCACACTGGAGCTTCAGCAAACAAAGAGAGGACATATCATTCTCTCAGACACATGACATTACAAATCACATTTTTTCAAGCGTGTCTAACTGTAGAACTCTTTCCTCTTTTAGAGAGACAAAACTGGTACAGGACTTTGTCTGTGTTCTCCCTCCTTTCATATCACTGAACAGATGTTGCCCACCAAGTTGCAGAGGAGTTGACCTTTTCTTTCCTCTGAGGGAGAAAACCTCCAGAATAGTAAGTTGTACTGTTAAAGAAAATCTGAGGGTGTCATTACATTGTAAAAAACAAACTCATAATCTAGCATTACTAAGTTGAAAAGGTGAATAAGTTTTTCATGAAGTAACAGAAAAAGAAGTACAGTACTAACTTCCCTAGAGCTCACCACAGGCATGCCAGAATAACAAGTGAAAAAGTGCTTCAGGAATGCTTTGGGGAATGATCGAATGGTTGGGTTTCCTTGATTCCTTTTGCCCAACTTGTTTCTATTTAATTCAAGTTTCAACTCAAATTTATTTCAAACAACCAATGCAGTGGCAGTGCTTTAGGATACATGGATTCAGGACACTCATCCACTTGTACAACAAAACACAAATCAGAAGTGATGTTGCGTTTAAAGCACATCATACTGTACGTTGCAGGACTGAAGTACTTGTCATCCTCTTGAGCTATGCCTCATACATTTTCTGCAGTCCCCTCCAAGGCTCCACCTCAGTAATTGGCTGGGGATTTTGAGGAATATCAATTCCAGGCAGGCTGTGCATTGCTTTGTGCAAGGTGCCAGTACAGTGTCACCGTCAAAGCCTGTCCCCTTTCTCTGTGCCCCTGAGATGGGAACAGCACTGAGATCACAAGCATCTCTTCATATTTTCTGTGATAACTGTCCTGGTTCAAGTGGAAGGGATTCAGAAGATGTATTTGATTTACTCTGGTTATAGAGGAGGGCATGCAATATTGAGACTGGGTTAACAGTGTTGACACTAACATCATTACGAAGGCTGAGTGGCAAGAAACACAGAAAGAAAATGAATCTACTTTTTACTACCATCAGAAAACTCTGTTCTTACTGCTTTTGTCATTTTGGCCCTAGATGACACAGCTATAAATATGGCAAAGGATCTAACAGGTCTTTCTCATATTGAACTACCAGTGCCTGATGGAGTTCTCCGACTGGCTGTGCCTCTTAATTAACTTATATGCTAACTGGTGTGGCATGGTTTGCTATATTAGAACATTAGAACTACTTGGCTGCGTATTTATCTTTTTTTTGCTGTTGTTGTTTGTTTTAGTGTATCAGCATTATGCCTGATATCCTGCTACATTTAGTTTTGTGCCTTGTGTGTTAGTTCTACATTGTGTAACCAGCTTGCAATATCTCACTGCAGATCAACCAAGTTAACAATTGTTTTGCACATTTTTTATAGTTCGGACATATACAGTAGAAGTACCTGTGATTTTCACACTTTAGCACCTGCGATTTTCACACTTTTTGTCTTCACAGATGGCCAGTGTAACATTTGCCTAAATATAGGCGGACTAAAGAAAGGTAAAACATTATATTGTCCTCATGAACAAGATCTAGCTGGAGGAGAGGCTCAAATACCTGCAGGAGGTAACTGTAACTGTAAATGACCCAAACATGTCAGCATTTCAAAAGAATGCTTCCTATATAAGGTACTTCTTGTCAAATAATTACATCTATACATATGAAGTTTGAACTGTAGTTTATAGTGTCTGACTTAAATATAACACATATTGTACAATTTGTTTAATTTGTTTTTGCTTTTTGTCATTAGAACAAAGGTGTGACAGCAGAAAAATTCAATGAGGAGTTGAATTTCTTGAATGAATGAGACATGAAATTCAGTTCCTCATGCTGTTAGAACAGGTTAACAGCGGAAAACAGATAAAATATCCTACTAGTATGTTTACGCGGAAACTATCCTGATTATATGATTTGATTATTAAGATTTTTTTGTGTTACGCTAAATCATGCAAACAGAAGTATTATGGTATATCTTCACATTTGAGAATAAGGTACTAGCCAAAATGTGCCACTTTTGCTGAGTTAATAGAAATGCTTTAATAATTTTTTTGTTCTCTGTAGTTTCTGAATCGACTAAACACTTTGGCACAACGTAGAAGAACAAGACTGTGATCTTTCATCTGGATACATATGCCATTATTCTGTTAAATGTACCAGGCTTAACCGAAACCCAGTGAGCGCTACAGATCAAGATAAGCAGGAATGTTGTGATGCGTGAAAATGTTTAACTGGCTGATTTGGACACTAGAGTACCATATGGCATATTCGGCTGCGTGAGCCTTGAGTGTCCACAGCATTTGGACTTGAAATGAGTGGACCCAGCTCTAGAGGGACTGCTGACAGGCAATGGAAATTTGCCTTCATAGCTCTTTAAACTGATAGAAGACTACTGCAATAATAAATAAATTATTTATGTCCTTTAACATTCAGCGTTAAGCCTATACAAGACAATAAGATAAACATTTTCCTTTCACACATGTATTTTTATGAGTGGATATAGACTGCTGGACACAACATGCCTTACTGCAATGAAAAGTCCATTCTCAGTGTTTGAGACTGCATGAAAATCCTGCTCATATGTACACGTCGTAACCCTTTGAACTCTGCAATACAAAGGGTCTGCCAGTGCCTACTCAGGTATTTTTACTTATTGTGATTTCATTTCTTGGAGTATCTTCAAATGCATATCCATAATCATAAAATCCATAAAATCTGTACAATGAGAGTTAAAAGGTTATGTCAGTAAATAAATCATAAAAATTGATAAAAGTATTGAAATTGTGTGAACTTATAAAAATACAAAAATCTGGTATGTTTTCTCATGAAATTCTACAAAATAAAAACAAAAAATATTTATCCAAAATATCTGTAAATTAGTTCTTAACACTTCACAAGTTATTTGAACTGTTTACCTTTTGTAGTGTTTTAGATATGATCATTTTTATGAGCAGAGTGCAGAGGTGTTTATTTTGTGAAAGTGCTGTATGTTCACTTGATGTAGTCATGTCAGTTCCTACAACTACTATTACAGTATGTTATAGCAAAGCCTTCTGTTTTAGTTATGAACTAAATTCTATTCTAAACTATGCTAAACTACTGAATCTTAGTGTTGCTCTCAATCTCTCTGTGACATTCCTGCTGTGACCTGCTTAGATGCTCCTTTGGCGCCTCTCAACAGGCCATCATATGTTGTCACATGATTTTTCACAGTATGTAATGAAACATAAGGACGTCACCAAAAGCGTACAACGCAATCACTTGAATGACAGAAGCCTTAGCTTTCTACTGCAAAAATGAATACTCGAGCTATTACGTTTTTTTTATTTTAGATCGATTTAAAAAGGATAATGTAAACAAAGAGCTACCACGGCCAGTTTGGGTAAACCTCTAGCGCCACCAAGCTTTTTCACTCCATCTTCTACCGCAAGCAACTTAACGCAATGACGTCATCAAGAGTATACAATGGCGCGAAAGACAAAGACAGCTTTCATCCAAAATCTTTCGAATGCAAAAGGAATGAATGCTCTAGCTGTTATAGTTTTCATTTAAGATCGATTTAAACAGGATCATGCCAACAACGGTCAATTTTCCCCTTCACTAGATGAATGTGAAAACAGTCTTCTAGTGTTAAAATCTGCACATACATCATATGTACAGTGGAGCTCACATCCAAGTGAAGTCACAATAAGCAACATGGATTTTTTATTGGAGAAGGACTTTAAGGTTAGGTTAGGAGAATACTGTGGTTATGGCAAATAAACAATGCTTAGGATTATTTAAAGAAAGTGGTCATATTATGTATCAGCTTCATATTTTTATTTAGGGGTTGTACTAGAACAGGTTTACATGATTTTTTTTTCAAAAAACCCATATTTTTTGTCATACTGCAGATTGCTGCTGCACCTCTTTTCACACTGTGTGTTGAATGCTCCGTTTTAGCTATGATGTGATGTAGCTCACCGCTGCAAGATCTTTGTTGGGAGTTGCACATATGCAGTACCGAGCTAAAAACTCTGTCTTTGCGACATATCAATATATACAGCATATCTAGCAGCAGTGTTGAGCAAATTACTCAGAAATTGTAATGAGTTACAAGGGTAAAATACAAGGGGCTTCAATGCCAGTCCTCCAATGGTTTCTCACCATAGCTGAACACAAGGAGAACGAGCACACATGTAGTAGAAATATGTACAGCCCGATCGATTTATCTTTTTGCAGATATTATTGGCCGATATAAGCTACTTGCAGATATAGCTCCATCAGCATTTACAACAGCTGATATGACTGTTAAAGAGGTGGTATTATGCTCATTTTTTCAGGTTCAAAATGTTAATTAGGGGTTGTACCAGAACAGGTTTACATGGTTTAATTTTCAAAAAAACCCTTATTTTTCTCATACTGCACGTTGCTGCAGCTCCTCTTTTCATCCTATGTGTTGTACACTCCACTCTTGAGCTACAGAGTGATGCATCTTACTTGTACAAAATCTTTGTTGGGAGCTGCACATGCACAGTTCCCAGGTAAGGACTACTAGCCAATCAGAAGCAGAGAAGGGCGGGTCGTAATAAACAAAATAGTGTGATCCAAATCAAAGCTGCTTCAGACTGCGACCGTAACCTAACAGATGGTGTAAGTCATTCCAGTCCACAACCACACAACATCATTGTTCCACATCTCACCATCAGGACTAAACATTGAACTGTTGCCGGTGTTCTGACGATCTATGCTGCCTTGCCGAAAAAATGCTACCATAGCGCAAATCGACTCGACTCTACTTGGCCCTGCTGCCGCGACGTAATGTTCAATGCGACACACACATTAGCGATCCACACAGCTCTTAACATATATACAGTCTACGGTTAAAACGTTTCAATATTGCTCAGAATGTAAAGACAGATAAGCGGTATGAAAACCTTCCAGCTGTGTTTTCCTCTGCCGTTGTTGCTCCAGCGGTCTGTGTGACAGCGGAAGCAGAGGGCTCTGTGAGCGGGCGGCTGGCCAGCCTTACACCCTCCTCCCGCGGGTTGGCGCAGGCTTCCCCCGCAGCCACTTGCGGTGCTCCTCAACTCCGAAAATATTCATCACATTTTTGTTCCGCCATCACTTCTCGTAAAACTGTCAATATTCGAAATCTACACAGCTGATTTCTCAGAAGTGGATTTAGTGATGAAATTCCATACGAAAACTGTAAAATATAAAACTTGCAAACTTCTGTTGCTGGGCTCTGTCTGGTGCAGCAATGATGATGCAGTGAATAGTGAATATTCTCTCTGACTAATAAGCAGTCTGTCGAGTTTTCACTTTACATGTTAGTATCCCTCAGCTGCTTGGAACCTCGATGGAGGTGAGGTGATACGGAAAAAAGTACATGGAAGCAGGTACAGGTACAACACTTCTACAATGGAAACCCAAACAAAGGCGAGTCGAGCCAAAGGAGCTCCGCTCAGACTAGCTTGGTTTGAGGGCGTGCCTGACCCCGCCAGCTGCTTGGCAAGCTTTATGATACGTTTTCATTGTGACATCACAAGTAAAGGAAGTGAAGGGCTGGACTACAAACAAGCTGTTTTCAAACTGTTCAGAGCAGAGCTTTCTGTGGGAAAAGGGAATTCCCTCTGGGCTGGACTTTGGGCTTTTTCACTATGCAAACCTGTTACATGCACAAAAAAATATATAACTCAATAAAGGAGAGTGAAAAAGCCATCCATCCGTCCATCGCTTATCCTGCGTACAGGGTTGTGGGGTTGGCTGGAGCCTATCCCAGCTGACATTGGGGAAAGGCGGGGTACTCCCTGGACAGGTCGCCAGTCCATCACAGGGCCACACATATACAAACAAGTCACACACAGTCACACCTAAGGGCAATTTGGGAGACACCAATTAACCTAGACTGCATGTCTTTGGATTGTGGGAGGAAGCCGGCGCGAACCAACGCAGACACAGGGAGAACATCAAACTCCACACAGAAAGGCCAGGGCAACCAGAGTTTGAACCCAGGACCTTCTTGCTGTGAGGCGACAGTGCTAACCACTGCACCACTGCGCTGCCCAGGGAAAAAGCATAATACCACCTCTTTTAAAAAGAGAGACAGAGTCTGATCCTTCCGTCAGGTCATGAGTGTTGCATACTTTGCCCACCAGAGGGCACGTTGCAGCTCCTCTGTTAACAACACTACAGCACTACAGAACAAAACATCAGTTAACTAGAGTTTGACGGAGCTCAGAAGCAGCTCTGCCAGAGCTACGACAAGGAGCTCCTGGTAGTGCTCACACTCACTGTTCACAGTGAGTTGTTAAATTGTCGCGTCAATTACATGACTTAAATAATAACAAACAAAGCTGTTATCACTTCTCTCCTGAAAACATTTACACCAGACTTGCTAACCCTCCCGTTTTTCACTGCACACTCCCGGATCACAGCAAGATGTTACAGTAGGTGAGTGGAGGCTAATGTTAAGCTGACAGACATGATTGTAGATTTATTCTGAAACAGTGCGGCACTTCTAGTGAACGGTCCTCTCATTTCTCCATGGTTCATTACTTCTAAATATGATTTAACATAACGTACAGCAGCTAACACTGCCCGTTGCTAAATTAGCCACAAAGCCAGTGTTTATCAGTGGAGGAGTGCTAACGTTAATGAGCAATTAAACTATTTGATGTATTCTAAATCTATCTGCGAGCTGCTTGTCTCTAGTTATAGCCGGCATATCAGAATTGATTAAACTAGGGCGGACTTGTGAATAAATGTGAGCTGTACAAGAATCTAACACAGTTCTGTCTAACAAACCTCTCAAACAATCTCAAAGTTGCAGGTCCTCGTTGTAGACAGTCATGTAGTAGATTAATTAAACATCAGCATTTCTTCTGTGTCACTGTACCATAGACAATATGTTTTAGAAAGTAGTCATTGTGGCATGCAGATCATATGTAAGGTAATTACTATTGCTTGACAAATATATATATATATATATATATATATATATATATATATATATATATATATATATATATATATATATATATATTTGCCCCTGTTTATCATTATTATGATATGACACTGTATATGATATATGGTATTATTCGTAATAGTAATAGCAGTAGTAGTATATGGGCAAAATTACCCATATACTATAGTTTCTTTTTCCTGGCACCCACAATACATACATTTTTTACTTTAATGTTCATTAGTAGTAGTACTCCATTATTTATAACATTTATATTTATGACTTATTGTTTATAAATTAATATCTCTGAGCAAGTAGGGTTAAGTGTCTTGCTCAGGGACACAGTGGATTGAACCGGTCTCTTAACCATTTCACTGACCACCAGATTTATAAAATCTGAATATATTTTGTTGTATTTTTGTTCAAAGTACTATTTATAACAATAAAAAGTTTCTTTTTATACTGCATTATGTCATGGTATCTTGGTATGGTCTCAAAATAACATTTAAGGGATAATCTTTGTTTATGTCATGCGTTGCTTAAACTAAGGGGAAAAAACAATATCGGAAATATTGAAATTAATATTGTACTTAAAAATCCCATATCAGTCGGGCTCTGTAAATATGTATTTGATAAATAGTTTGTTAAACTGTGTGCTACTTGTACATTTTTCGCTGTGCTCCGAAAATTCTTTGTGCTCCTAATTTTTTCATTTAGTGGCAAATGTGCTCCTTGGAAAACAGGTTAGCGTAGAGCCCTGTTAAATCCTACACAGTGCTCCGTTAATTCAATAGAAATCTTATTGCATTTTCTCTGAGTGCTGTATTAGCACAACTCTGTTATATTAATTTTAGTCAAGTAAAAATAAGGGAGGTTGTCTTATATGCTAGTAGCTAGAAGAGTTAGATGATTTATTCAGACACCATATAAAATAACACAGTATGTCACAAAGAAGTCAAACATGCTACAAAATACTGTCTGTTATCTAAAATCCACAACAGCAGACCTATAAATGCTTTCTATATGCCTAATTTTGAATCTCGAGTCAACGCGCTAGCTCATGTCAGGAGCTATCGTCAGGAACAGCACTAGTGTTAAATCTGCTTTGCCATATAAGGGTCATGGCTCCTGCAGAACTTATCCAGGGTCTTTTTTTTGTCACAGCAATAAAAGTGGTTTGGTCTGCTGGTCACTGGGGAAATCAAGTCAAACTTTGCCAGGCCCCTAGTTCAGACTCATTCCTTTAATAAGGTAGCCAGAAACCAGTCATGGGCTGGAATTGTTCCTTAATGCCTCCCAGTAAAATGCATTTCTTCAATCTCACTATTTGCACCCTGAAACAGACACACTGCCCACCCTGATGATGTTTTAGTCAGGTCAATTCTTGAATGAATCTAGTTAGCAATTGTGGTACACTTGACAAGCCAACACAAACATACTGTGTGCACAAATATGGGCAGAACAAAACTGTCAATATTTCATTAGACAAGAAAATATTTCACTATGCTTATAAATGCACCAACTTCAAACAATCAGAGGCAGTATTTATACGGGCAATTCAAAAGTGATAAAATTCACTGAAGTTTTTAGCAGAAGCAGAGAAAAATTGAATATCTATTTTAAATACAATGTTTTTAGTAAGACTATATATCCATGGTAGCACAAAGAACATGCCATTAGAGACAAAAAGCAATCAGCAGAATATGTACTGAATTGCATTTCAAATTGTGATGTTTTTGTTCTCACTACATTCTCTTAGCGAGAAGAATCTCATTAATGAGAAGAAATAAAAAAACTTATGCTGGGAGGCTGCTCCAGAGTCTCATTAAAATATTGAATACAAAAAGTAATTACGGTGTGTGTAGGTGGATCATAATGATTAAAGTTGGGAACATATTTGGATGCAAACAAGATGCTAAAATGCAGGTAAATTAAATATGTCATAAATGGTCACACATTTAATATGGGAAATAACACTGAAAGGACCATGAAAACATTCTAGTTTTATATTTAGATATGAAAGAGGTTACAGTTGGGGTGTATTTATGGTTTGTTGTGTTTTAATAATCGAATTGTTGTGACATGTCCTGAATTCTTAAAATAAATGTAACTTTTCTGTAACAATATTGCAGTCTTTGTTAAAATGACATGGAAATGTTGTATAACTGCTGTATTCCTAGAATAAATAAGACACCAGCATTGGATAAGTAATACTATATTATCATAATTTATACAGGCATAGTTTCACAATTAAGGGAATGTTAAACCCATTCTGATACAATTTAGAGAACTTAGTTCATTTTACTGGGCTGATCAGCAGTTTGAGCAACTAAAATAAAAATGTTTATTTCTGGAAAGCATGTTCAAGTTAGTCATGTGAATAGGAAGTGGAATGAAGGCTGTAAAATCCAGAGAAACAGTTCTAATGCCAACTGATAATTTTTGGCAAAAGAGGTCTAATCATCTTCTGAACCATTTTGGGTATTTTCTCCGGAAGGGTGGGGCTCTTAAGCTTGTTCTTCAGTCTAAGAACAAGGAGTGTGTTGAAAGATTTAACTCAACATCTAGGTAGTAAAAAAAGGTTAAAAAACTGCACCAATATATGCGGTTGTCTTTTACTTTCTTACACAAGCTTACTTTGGTTCAGGAGCAGGAAGATGTCCTAACTACTTCTTATCACCTGTCAAACACGCTTATACATAACACATCCTCTCTTGCCTAAGTTTTCTGTCCCTTCCCTTCCTTTACCCTTGCACATTCCCCTTTCATCCATCCCTCTTCTCATCCATTCATCCTCTCATCCCTCTTTTCATCCCCTCCATTCTCCCTCAGGGCTGTTCATACCTCTCCTTCCCTTACACAAAGTCTCCTTCTTCCTGGCCTCAAAAGATCAGCCTAACCCAATGTCTTCCTCCTAGGTTCATCACATTTTTTTCTTCCATCTTTCCATCATTGAACCTTTCATCACATGCAGGTTCTTTATAAGTGAAATTTGGTTTTGAATAACAATAGGAACTATACAGAGTCTCTGAAGCCCTCTCTCTGATTCTTTTTCTATAGCAGCTCACTATCTGATAATCAATATGAACAAGTACTTCCCTCCTTGTCTTTGATAACTGATAAGGTTGCCCCTACACTGTGATAATTACAGTTTTATTCAATATATGTAGAACAGTCTAATAGTATAGCAAAGCATAAGACAATATTCAAGAGTACAGCATTTAAAAGATTGTAGCTATTAACTTACGCTGTATATGGTATCATCATCTGTGAGTGAAGCTTTGTGCTGATAATATTAGTCTATTAATCACTTATTTTGTTAATAATTAATTGTTTAAATCTTTTTTGAGGGAAACATGCCAAACAATACATAGTTTCTGCCTCTCAACTGCTGCGAGGATCTGCTGCTTTTTGTCTTATATGGTAGTAAATTGAATATTTGATGACTGATGGTCTGAAAAACCCACAAACAATTTAAGGATGTCATAACAAATAGTGAAAAGCATTTTACACCATTTCCTGACATTAAATAGGCAAAACGACAAATGAAGCGAGAAGTTAATCTAGAGATTAACTGATAATGAAAATAACTGTGTAGTTGCACCCCTAGAGTAAATACAGAAAATACAGCAAAATCATAAAACCAGCACTGCTACCTACTCAATGGATGCACAATATGAATCATAAGCTGATGGGAAAAGACACTATTTATCCTTGAGTCATATACAGTGCCACTCATTGCACATTAGAATTACAGGATACAAGACCATTACAACCAGAGCAATACTGTAACATGATATGTCACAAGAAAATCATCTAAAATATACGTCCTGAAATCAGTCTAACTTAAGAGGAGAATATCCTACTGAAAAGGCAAAGGGGAGTAGTACTGCAGTTATCGGCTGTAAAAACAAATGACTTATAGTTGCTGCATGCCTTTGATTAATAAGCCCGTTTGTTCAAGAAATAATAAATAATCTAAAATTGTAATTGTTGCATTCATTATAATATATGACTTGTTTCTAATGGATCTCTAATTATTTATTTCCAAGCTGCCATGGAAAGGCTACATTATGTTTGTGTGTGTGTCTGTATGTGAAAGAGGGAGGACAGGATAAGTTCAGAATCGTTGCGTATTCGTACTGGCCTACTGCCATTCTCAAATAGGTCAGGAGATGTTACACATTTCTCAGTAAAGAACGTGTCAAGCTGTGCTTCCAGAGAGGAGAAAGAGCTGGCAGAAATACAGCAGGAAAAGAAGCTGTGTACATGTTAAGCTATTATTAGCAAACCTATGCCCAGGCTGTTTTAGACAAGTTAATACTGTGCAATTGTCTTGACTTGATACAATAACCATTACTGAACTAAACGAACAGGGTGCATTGTGTTACAATATGCAGTGAATAGAGTAATGATTTGCATAGATTTGAAGAGTATGAGTTATACTTCTTATATTTCTTTACAACTGTAAATTTTAAATTATATCTTAAAAGATGGCACTGTGCATTAAAAATTGAAACAATGATGTCTAGCAGATTTATATCACAAGTAAAAATTATTTCTCCTTCACTTACTTCACACAGACCTTCACACAGTAATAGTCATTTATTTAAAACAAAAGCTCAAGGGTAAATACACTGACAACATCTACATCAATGCTAATTGTAAGCCCAGTGTAACAAGCGAAGCAACACTGACTAGGCAAAGATCCAGTACACTTAAACCGAGGATTAAGGCTTCAGACATCCTAGACTAATTACACCTTGCAGAAATGTGATTAGTGAGGGCAGTCAGAGTAAGCAGGGCACTTATACAGACATGGAGTTATAGAATGAAGACAAGCTCTGCAGCCAACAAAATAAACAAAAAGAAGCTTCTAGACACACAGGCAGTCTGGCACAGGATGTTACTTACTGTACCAGCAGATGGACATGTAATAGAAACCATCATGTGGTTGAATGAGAAAGAGGATTAGTGTTTGATCCAGATAATGATCTAAACTGCACCAGTAATGGCAGCAAGAAAAAATACAGCTCCTCAAGAGAGCTTGCGCACTCTTGACTTTGGATTTTTTAAGCTATTTGGATTATTTTCATCACATTTTTTGCTACAGAAGTGGTAAAATAACATATTAAAAATTCCAAGGGAGAATGGCTGGCATCAGAAATGTATAATAAGTGAAATAAAAATGTTATCTCAAAGGGCAAACAATTAAGTAAAGTGAATAACATGATAAGCTGGTTTATAATTAGCCCTACTTGTCTACAAGATGCTTAAAGTGATTTTTAAGATGATGTATTTCACAGTAATGGGTTTTTAATACTCCACACTACATCTACATCATATATCCCTTTTCTGCATGTTTCAAGCCAAGCTTCCATCTCTTTCAGACATCAGTACTACAGTATAACCTTGTTTGTGTTGGGCATATACCACATAAATATTACGAAAACAAAACCATTATCTGAAAGTTAAAACTTCATTAGACCACGCAGAACATCTAGAGATTTTTTTAAGAGCAGAAAACATCAGAAATGTTTCATTTTCAATTTCTTATTGGTCTTATGTTGCAACTGAACTTCAAAGTCTGGCTCACTGAGTAATTTATTATTGACCTATAATAAATAATAATTATAATTAAAAATAGTCATTTCACAAGCTTATGTCTGTTGAGGGAATGATCCAAAGGGACATTTAATATATGCATAAGTTAATGAGTATCTTAATTTGTCAAAGTCAAATACTAAAGCTACCTTTTTAATGTAAACATTGACAAAAGGTGCTATACTGTGCAAACAATAAGATGACATTCACATGAATAAATCTACATTACATGAATACAAAGTTTGATAGGCTACTTATAACTTGGCCACCTGCACCTCCCATCGTCCTGGACAGCCTACGCATTTCTGACCGTAAGAGCAGAGGTCAGAGGCTTGTCCTATAGGGTTGAGATCAGTGTGTGCTGCACGAGGACTGAGCCAAAGTAGCTGCATCACTAAAGACCCAGAAGGGTAGGCTATAACCGCAACGGAGATCAAACCCCCACAATAACCGGGACACCCGAAAACCTACGGACGAGCACATCGAAATGGGGACGGACATATTATTACCAACGGTTAGGCGAATTTACTAACATTGCAGAAATTACAAAAAGAAGAACCATCACAATCCCGCATGTCCCGCAAGATAAGTAAAACTCAGCCTGCACTGCGCACGCCATGTCGCCTGGAAAAGACAGAAAGCATCCTTGTTATGCCTACCTCACTCTGTGTCTCCATCCCACTCAGACTTGTGGTGCTGATGATACGCTACTGCTTTGCTCCAGCATCCTAAAGCACTGTTATTCGACTAGGGAGGGAAGGGGAGGGCATCGGGGCGGGCATGATGATAGTGCAACTGGGCTGACGTACCACGTGACGAGACGGAGCCGACTAATCAGAGTGCAATCCGATAGATTTCTTACCAATCCGCTCAAAGGGACAATGAGAGGACTGCACTCAGGCAGTAGCAAGGTAGATTGACGCAGTGAGAGAATTTTCCAGTCAACTCCTGCAAACTGTTTTCACACCAGATGACACAATTGGCTCCTGTATAAAAAATGTGAATGGGCCAAAGAACTCTGTTCTGAGGTGTTCTGTTGTTTAATAATTAGTTTATCCTAAAGAATGCAGTGCTTTCCAGTATTAATAGATTTAAAGGTTTTATTTGTCTAATGCTCATTCAATATGTGCAGTTGCTGTAGTATACTCTTTTTCTATAATTACTCTAACTTTAATTTTCAAATGAGAGCAAAATTATAAATGATATTTTAATCTACTTCTTCACATGTTAGGACACTAAGACTTTAAGATAAAATAAAAAAATGTGCAGTTTTATAGGTGGTCAAAGTCAGCAGACTGTATGCTAAGCTCATGGATGTCCACTTTAGGGAGCAGTAAGAGGATGAGTTAACCACATTTGGTCCTAAGGTAATTTTAGACTGAAAATCGTCTAAGACATGTGGTGTATCACACTGCATGTGTTCAAGCTCTCCCTCATCTGCTTTTTAAAAAATCCTTAGTTTTCAGTCCCTACATGGAAACGGTTTCCTAAAGTCTTCTGCATGCACACCTGTGGTTTAAGCTCCAAAATCCCCTTCAGGGGGGAGTATCTTCTAAATTAGATCCTGATACTGATGGTGTGAGAGGGATCTGCTGACCTGCCCCTGTCTTCTGTAGGCTGCATCAAACAGACACACACCTGACAAGCTCTCTGACAGGACATCCTCTCTGTGTTTCATATGGATGAACTTTGGAAATAGAGTAACAGGTTCACATTTCACATGCAGTACGTGTAAGCTAAAGTAGGCCACATACTTTCAAAGAGACAAATGAAACATTTCAATTCAATATTTTATTGCCCTTAGATCAGCAATAAAGTAAGTGAACCAACCTGACAGCATGACAGAATCAGGAATTTTCTTGTACAAAGCAAGGCATAACCATCTAGTCTAAAAAATAAAATTCTGCATTGCAAAATATTTGTTGTTCAAAATAGGATACAGATGTCCAAAACAAACATGAAATTCACCAATTCACTTGTTTATATTATATACTTTAAATATTATAAATAAAATAATTCAAAGATGCTTTTAGTAGTCTGCACACCAGGTGCTAAAAAATGCAAAAATGTTGATATGTTGAAAAATAAAAGCCCTGACAAAATAATACAACAGAAACTATTTCCATGAACTGGCATACAGTAGCAAAAAATGTTAGGGGGTTGTACAATAAACCAATTGATTTTAGAATAAAACAAAAGGGATGAAAAAGAAAATGGGCCGGATTAAATGAGAAAATGTCACTCAGGTTTAAGTCAGTTCAGTGACTAAACCTATGACTTAATTTCAGCATTTCAAGAAATGTAGTTTAAAACCAACATTGAAATTTATTTGCAGTCACTATTTTATTTGATCCACATCTTAAGTTTTTCATTTGTCAATGTTGAAACAGCTCAAATTTGATTAGATCTTGTTGTGTCAAAAACTACATGGTACATCACACATGTGGCTGCTGAATGCCAGGAAAAAAATGCAATGAATTAAAAATTACATGAGACAAGCCTGTCAGCTCAAAGCACACTGCTTCCTGTCTACATCCACTTTCCACTCTTTGTCAACACCTATTTCTCTAGTACTTACATTACAGTTACAACCTGCTCACGTGCACACCATTTACAAGTATATACACAGTTTCCTTTCATATGCTTACTTTCATGTTCCCTTTTAAATCACTTGACCGCATGACCTTCAACCAAACACTTCGTTCACCGTACCAACAGGACAGTTCTTTCTATCTTACTGTACGATTCATTCTATTGTGCTTCTTCTTTGGATTTATTTGACTAAACTGTGTAGCTGGGTGACTTTATTTCAAAGGACACTTCTGGGCACAGCCTTTCTGTGTTGGTGTATGGGTGACTTGGGGGAGCTGTCAGGAGGGGGCCACTGTGGTTTAGTTAGCTGAATGTCTTCCTCTATTTTAAAGGGTTTCTTTGGGAGATCGGCCTGTGGGGGCCAAACTACAGATATTTTGTTGCAGTGTGGTTTGCTTTCATCAAGTGTTTTTGTCATATCGTTTTCACCACTGAGTGTTTTGTCAACTGAACTTAGGCTGCTCATGGAATATCTCCATTCAAGTTTCTCTTCTGAGGGGATAGGTCCAGCACTTCCTGCGGGAGGTTTCTGCCCAAGTCCATTATCATAGTTCCCTTTGGACTTGAGGAGTTGTTTGTAATGGTGTAGACAGTAGAAATGTCCATGGAGAGAGACATAATTTCCTAGGCTAAGGGAAAGCATTTCTTTTAGAGGTGCTCCGCATCAACATAATAAAACAGTTACCTCAATTTTCTGAACAATTATAATGTCAATAAAGTCAATAAAAAACTAAGATATTTACTAATTCAATGCAATAATCAATGGTGCACATGGTGCCCATTTATTAGAACGAATGCCATATTTACCTTAATTTATTTCTGCAGTGCTCACAGCAGAAACAAGATTTATGGTACTTCTTTTTGTCCACTATCAGAGCATCCATCGGATAAGCTCTCCTCCAACATACCGTGCAGAGCTCCGACTTCGGAACCCGAACCTGATTGAGAAAGATAAAATGCAAATCATTATATACATTTTTTTCATGTGAAGATCATATCCTATGGGCTGCCTCACAATGCAACAACTATGGCCTTTCTTTCAGTTTTTATTGTGTCAGTACAGCACAGTATAATAGATTGTTTGTATTTTAAAATGCATGTTATATCCACATTCATTTGTTAAATCAAACATTTACAATGGTCATGAGAACAAATGGTTCATTGAATTTCTCTTCAGGCTTTATTGATCTGCCTACACACATGCATGCACAGATATACTGTATCTCACAAAAGTGAGTACACCCCTCACATTTCTGTTAATATTTGATTATATTTTTTCATGTGACAACACTGAAGAAATGATACTTTCCTACAATGTAAAGTAAACTAAAAAGTCACATTACACAGGGGAGGGAAAATGGTTAATTGGGCCCAATTTGGACATTTTCACTTAGAGGTGTACTCACTTTTGTTGCCAGCGATTTTGACATTAATGGCTGTGTTAAAGTGTCATTTCTTCAGTGTTATATTCACAAAATGTGAGGAGGTACTCACTTTTTTGAGATAGTGTAGATGCATCTCTCAACTGCAATTTGGCTGTGATTGTAATACAAATAATATTATAAATAAGCTGTTATCCAGTTCAGTCCAGGCCCTCTTTATACTATAATTTCCTGTTACATGCTGGCTTTATTCCGGACAGCTAATGGACAGCCTCTTAATATAGTGGAAGTGCTTATCATGACCAATTAGACCAATTACATTTAAAATTATATCATCCTTATTTCTGTAATATCAATGTAATATCAACAAATTAATTAGATTCAAGCTCCACCATCTTGTTTTTCACCCCAGAACTTTTAATTGAATGTCTTGGTCTTTATTAGAGAATGGAGTTGGAGTTGACAGGTGGTCATAAAAGGGAGGAAGATCATCAGTCCTACTTCATGACAAGTCAGCAAACTCCATACAGAGATGAAGAGCGTAAGAAGTGGTAGAAAGCTCCAGAAACAGCCAGACTCAAATTCAACTGTGTAAAACTGTATTATTAACAATCTGAATAGAGTTAAATCTTAGTTTACTTTTTAGCAGCCATGTTAGCTGCATGGCTCTATGGATCTCAGTGTTGGTTCAGTGTTGGTTGGTCAGTGGGTTGTACCACTTTGGTCTCAACTACCATTGGATGAATTGCCATGCGCAAATGTCAGGTCAAAATGTTTATTTGCCCAATACTTATGAACACCTTCACATCAGCCACTGCTGATCTTTTTGTTTACCAATGATAAGTAGAAGTTAGTATGCTAACACCCTAAATTCAGAATAATTCCCTGCTAAACATCAGCGTGCAATCATTGCCATTGTGAGTATGTTAGCATGCTAACATTCAGATTTTGCTCAAAGTCCTGCTGTGCCCAAATAACGCTTCACAGAGATGCTAGCACAGCTGTAGACTTAGTCTTGTTGCTTATTATTACTTGGTTGGTTATTAACACTTTTTGTTCTGCCTACACAATTCATACTATGCATTAATTAGATAAGCTAATTTTGTAATACATCACAAACAGATATTTAAAGACAAGCTATTAATCCATAGTTCATGCCATTAATTTCTGTTTCATGCAGTAGGTCTTTACCAGATGAGACCATCTTCGTCTGATGTGACACAACTTGTGATGTTGTCTCCTCAGAAACTGTGTAGCCAAGACTCTTGAAAACTGTCTCACTCTCTGACCATGTTTTGTGGAAATTCCTCAACAACTTCTCAGTAGCATCATCATCGTAGGTTTCTGTTCGCCTCACTGCTGCAGCTTTTCTTTTAACTGCATCAGCATAGGAAAAGGGAGCCTGTTGGCTTGACACACTCTCAGAGTGCTCAGTGACAGCTGTCCTTGTTCCGATGACCTTGTTACCTAACTCATCAACATTTGAGAAATGTTCTGTGATTGATTTGGTTTCAGAGAAGGCTGATGGTCCTGCTGGCACAGTTTCCACCTCATTTTTCTGCAGCGGGAGGGGGGTGTTCTGCCGTGAGCTTCCCATTGTCTCTTGAGGACTTTCCCGCTTTGAAGTGTCTACTGTTGTTTCACTGAAGCTTGACACAGGCTCCTCCTGATCTTTTTTCTCCTCTCTGAATGAGGAACTTTGCTCACCCAGTTCAAAAACATTTTTAATAGCCTGGATGTCAAAAGTTGGCATTTCCTGTTCCAGGATGTCTGCTCTCTCTTTGTCAGAATCTATGCTTTCAATGTCATTGTGAAGCCGCTCTGTGAGTGGGATAAGCTCTTTTCTGCAATATAGTTTCTCTTCTGGTGATTCAAATTTGTTTACAAGACTAGGCATGTCTGCCCTGGGAAGCTCATCCTTTTCTTTGTTCTTATTTTCTTCCTCACACTCCTCCATGTCTGGGCCCAGTCGTTCAGGGATAGCAATGGGATCCTTTCGCATGTAGGTCTTATTAATTTCAGCCTTTTGAGCTTCTTCAAAAAACTCTGTCTTTTCTTTGACAGATGCAAATGATGGCTCTGAAATATCCTCAGCTTCATCAAGATCTGGGTCATTCTGACACAATGCCACGTGGGTCTGAAACTTGCTTTGCATTTTATTTGCATTCAAACCCTCTGAATCTTTATCTTCTTCTACATGTGCAGATTTTTCATTGGCCCGCTGAGCCTCCTCAGATAAACTCTTTTTGGGTTTTTCTGTTGCAATCAATGTCCCTGAAACCTCCACAATTTGGGACTCAATTTTGATTTGCCGATGGAATGTTGCAGGCGATTCGACAATCTCCGACTTCCTCTCTGAAATTGGTTGAGGAAGTAGTGGTGGGGGGGTGACACCACGGGAAAGCTTGGCTGTCGTGTCTTTGAGTCGAGCCAAATTTTCTGCTCTGTCAAAGGTTGGAGATGGTGTGATTCTAGTGAGACGTGATGTTGGGGTGTCGCACCTGCGTGGCGGTGGTGTAGGAGGTGTGGGTGGCCTGTACAGCAGGGTAGGGGATGGAGTAACTCTCTGGGGTGAGTCAGTCCTTCGTGTGGATTCGATGGTGATAAATGTTGGTGAGGGAGAACGCATCCTCAGTGACGGCGATGGAGTCCGAAGGTCAACCGACTTGCAATAACTGACTTCTTCTTTCCTTCTTTCATGGGAGGTCTTTTTCTTTGTTTGGTTCTCAATTTTGGTGGAACCAATACTGATCTTGGATATTCTTGGTGTTGCTCCCCCAGAAACAGATTTCTCAGAAACTGGTTCACATTCATGCTTCTCCATTGTCTCATTATCTTCTAGATGCATTAGTTTAGCCTCTGCTAGTTTCCTTACATATGAAAGAATGTCATAATTGTTTTTAGTATAACTTTCCACTACAGAGCCCCCCAGTTCACATTTTCTTTCCGGACTCATGAGCCAATCTGGAACAGTATTGAGCAGAGCCCTCGCAGATTTAGAATCAGTCTCTTCTGAGACGCTTTGTATCTCTGTGATGTGAGAGATTAACACTTGGACCTCTCGCCTCTGAGATTCCTCTGTTCTCTCTGCTGTGGACTTGACCCATTCATTTTGTTCTGACTCGCCTGTCACTGTAATTGGGGCATCCCTACTTTCTTCTGGTGGTTCTGTCACTCCTTTCTTCTTTTGTGATCCCTTCACATGCTTTTGAACTACTTTTTGTTGCTGGGAATTCTGATCGTCTTTACTTTCTGTGGTAATGACTTCTCTCTTGACTTGAATGTTTTCACTGCTGTGAATTTGGCTAACTGCAATAGTGTCTTGAGTTTGGTGGGTTTTTTCAGATGTTGCTGTCCTAGTTTCTGTAACCTTTGTCTTTGATTCTGTGGAAATCTCTTTACCTTGACCTAACTGTGCACCTCCTTTAGACTTTTTGGATTTCTTTTTCTTCTTGACTGGAGTTGGAGTTTCAGGTTGGCTGTCAGTTATGCTAACAGTAACAGCAGGAACGGAGGCAGCAGCAGGAGTAGGAGTAACTTTCTTAATCCCCTGCTTTAACTTTGTCTTTATTTCTTCAGCATCACTGGCAACTTTCTCCTCAGTAGCTTCCCTCACTTCCACCATGAAATCTTGTGAAACACTACTCTCATCGGATGTTATTGTCTGTATTTGCTTTTCTTGCTTATTGTTCTTTTTCACCTTTTGATTTGGTTTGCCTGTTTTTCCATTTGTATTGGTAGCTGCCTTTTCTGTTTGCATTGGCTGATCAAATACTTTCTCTTGGCTCTTGGTGGGAGAATGATTGGTCTTCTTCTTCTTATCACGCTGTGGTGATTTGGACTCCTTAGCATTTTTGTCTGAGGCGACATTTTCTGCTTTGAAGGACTGATCGTGAAGATTGTTTGTTAATTCTGGTGCTGTATTACCTTTTGTCTTCATGTTCTCAGATTGTGGTTTGCTTGATTTGACATTGTCCTCAATAGTGACAGCAGGTTCAGGTTTTACTATTTCAACAGAGATTTCATCTTTCATTTTATCTTCAGAGTTGTTGGAGCCCTTTGGTTTCTGATTTTTAGAATATTTCTTTCTATCAGCCATCATACCTTCAGTTTGTGGAACATTAGTGACTGATGCGTGCGCTTCGTCACCCATGGCAGACTGAGCAGACTGCTTGGACGAAACAGAAACTGTTTTCTGTGTAGTTGTATGCATCTCCTGTCTAACAGCTGAGGCAGATGAGGTCTTTTGAATTGAGACAACCTTAGAGGTGTCATTAGACACAATTTGTTGTTTAGCAGAAGATAGAATGGTTGAATCTGTGAGGATTTTCTCATGACTAGCGCTTATATTACTGTGGGTGGTATTTGAGACTACAATGTGCTTGGATAAATCACATGAAAAGGAGTCTGAATGAACATTCAGTGCCATCTTATCAGCTGTCTCCGGTGTGATTTTTGATGTGTTGTTATTTGACTGCTCTGTACCTTTGGTGGAAAGCATTTCAAGAGCAGCTGTAACTGAGTCATGAATGTAAGTGGGTGAAGGAGTGGTTGGAGGTGTGTTTTCCTCCCTCAGCTTCCGGTACTTTCCTTCTGCTTTTATTAATGGAGTGTTAAATTTACTCATTTGCCCTCTCATGAGTGGTGGAGGAGAGGGTGGAGGGGTGAATTTCATAGGAGAGATGTAAACTTTCTTTCGTGGTTGTGGTGACTCAGGCGGTGGAGGGATTTCACATGAAACAGTTTTTGATATATGTGTTATTGATTTTGATTGGTTTTGGCTAATTTCTACAACTTTCTGTGTTGTAACCTCAACCTGTTGTGTTTTATTGAATTCCGCTTTAGGCTCCAGCTTTGGGACCTGGTATAATGTGGGAGCTTTCACTTTTTTGACCGTCATCTTTTTTGCCTTTGCTGGTGAAGGATGAATTGACTGTGTTGGCATGATCTCTAGTTCTTGCTGAGATGGAGGTGGTGGAAGGAAGTCCTGCTCACTGGTAAGTGGTGGTGGTGGAGGAGGAAGGTGATCAATGTCAGAATCAACAGAGGGAGAAGGAGGAGGAGGAAGGTCAGACTCTGCCACTGGTGGAGGTGGAGGCGGGAGTGGCAGATCAGGCTCTGGGGCTTGTGGTTTGACAATATAAATATCAGTTTTTACTTTGGTTTTATCTACTTTTATCATTCCTTTCGAGTTAGACTTTAGATTACGAAACTCTGTGTTTAATGTTTTGATGCCATGGTTTTGGGTAATCATTTTATGCTCCACCACAGTTGATGTTTGCTGAGCAGACTGCGCCACAGAACTTGACTTTGTTTCATTAGAGATGGAGTAATTTTCTTTTGATGTTTCAACTACGCTAGCTGTTTTTATCTTTTGTATGTTCCTCTGTACATCAGTATTTAGGTTCTTAACTGGAGGACTCTGCTTGGCTCTAACTCTTCTGTATGATCTAACTCTGACTTTGGGAGTTTCACGCTGTGCTGTTTCCAACAATGATTTGATAGTGCCTTTGACATCACCCTTAATTACTTCCTCTTTCTCCAGCTGCATTTGCTCCTGCGTCTCATATAATGACTTAATTGACATCTTGACATCACCCTTTACGTCACCCTCGAGGCTTGGGCTCCTGTGCATCCTCGGTGATGGTGGAGTCTCCATTAAGAGCTGAATGGTTCCTTTGACGTCCCCCTGAACATCTGTTTCCAGTTGATACTTTCTCCTCTCACTGGAGGCATCTTGCAGACTTTGCATTGCTGTGCGAACATCACCCCTCACAATTTCTTCCTTTTCAACTTCCCTCACCACTTTCTTTGCCAGCTCCAGAGATTTTAGTGTGGCCTTCACATCTCCAGGAACTAAATCTTCAACAGCAGATTCAACTCTGGATGTTGCTGATTTCTCGAGAGATCTCAGAGCCCCTTTGATATTTCCTGGTACGATATCTGGCTTCTCCGCCTCCTTGTACCGCTTTTGAGCCCTCTCCAGGCACCGCAGGGCTTTCGGTATGTTGCCTTTCACCACCTCCTCTTTCTCAACAACAACTGTCTGATTTGCTGATTCAGACAATGAATTCAAAGCAGCTCTTAAATTACCTTTGACTATCTCCTCCTTTTGGAGTCTTTCCAATGAGACAGTTGGCTCTGACATGAAAACTTTCACCGTGTTGTGAACATCACCGGGTATAACATCTTCCACTGTACGCTCAATTTGCGTTTGATTACGGCAGAGGATGAGTTTTGTGCCCTTGATGTCGCCTCCGACAATCTTCTCTTTTTCTGCAGTATCAGGTGGAGTCTCATCAGGTTCTAAATGGAGCTGTTTAAGATAGTCAAGTGCCCCAGATTCAATGCATGTTGAGTAAAAGTCAACATTTCCTTTTTCAGCGTCATCTACCTTTATCCTCACTGCCTCATCTGGCTTGTCTTGGCTGGACAGTCTTTGAAGAGCACTCTTTATATCTCCTCTTATAATGTCCTCTTTTTCAATATTAATATTCTCTTGTTTATTGAGAAGGGAATATATTGTCATCTGCACATCTCCTTTCTCATCCTCCTGGATGAGTATACCATGTTTTGCTGACCTGCCCTCATCGAAAAGGTTGTTTATCGCTTCCCGAATGTCACCTCTTAATATTTCCTCCCTTTCAATACTGCTCTCTCTCTCTTGGTTGAATAGTTGCTGCACTGTTGAACTGATATTACCCTTCTCTACTGAATCTATGACTATCTGCTGCTCCTTTCTTTCTTGTCTGTTCAGAAGGTTCATCATAATAGTCTGCAGATCTCCCCTTATGACTTCCTCTCGTTGAATCTCCGGAGCCTGCGTGTTCATTAGCTGGTATTTTGCCATCCTTACGTCGCCAATTTCATCAGCTTCAATGAGTATTCCCTTCGACTTTACCATTTTCTGACTATAAAGTTCCTCAAGAGTTCCCTTGACGCTCTTGCCCAGAATTTCAGTCTTCTCCATTTTTGTCTCATTAAAGTTGTCAAATGGTGTTGTCTCAAAGAGCCATGTTGCTGTCTTCACATCCGCTTTAGAAATTTCTTCTTGTATGATAGTTGGATGATCTTCGTTCTCATCTATCTCTTTAATGTGGTCGAGAGGATTTTTCTCAAAGAGCCAGACTGAACTTTTAACATCTCCCTTTGTGACCTCCTCCTTTTTAACTGTCTCAATCAGATTTTCAGAGCTCATGCTTCTTATTTTGTCAATGGACTGGGTTTCAAATCTCCATTTTGCAGTCCTGACATCACCTTTTTGTATTTCACTCACATTAACTGTTCTAACAGATTCCTGTGACAGGGCGTCAGATTCGAACCGATCTTTTTTCATCCTAACATTGCCTCCTTGAATATCATCCACAGTTTTTATTAAAGCCTTCTTTTCTTCTGCAATCCTGTCGAGAGGTTGTGTCTCAAATTTCCACTTGGCAGAGGTGACATCTCCTTTTTGCACATCCTGTTGTGTGACAGATTTAATTATATAAACCTCATCTGTGTCCTTGATAGCATCAAGGGGCTTGGTTTCAAACAACCACCGGGTTCCAATGACATCTCCTCGTGTTACTTCTTCACTTGTGACAGTGGTGACCTCGTGGTAAAGGCCCTCTTTGTCTTGAATGGCATAAAGGGGCTGATTTTCAAACATCATGGTGTAATTTCTCACATCGCCCTTCTCATCTTCATCACGGACAATTTTTTGCATTTTCATCTGCTCTGTGTCTGTCTCAGAGCATACCTCCTGAATTTTATCTAAGGAGTAGGTCTCAAAAATTAAACGGCCCTTATCTACATCTCCCCCTTTTACATCATTCACTGTACGGCTGCTCATAGATACCTCTTGGCTATCATGAATTGTATCTATGGATTGGTTTTCAAAGAGCCATTTGCAGTTCACCACGTTTCCCTTTTGTATGTCATCAGTCTGAACTCTCTTGAGCTTTTGCATTACATCATCAGATGTAGAAGTCATGATCTCAGATGTTTGGTTTTCAAAAATGTACTTCATTCTTGACACATCTCCAGACCCAATGTCTATCTCAGTGACACGCTTAAAAGATCCCGTCTCCTCCCCGGTGAGGTTCTCCAGTTTCTCTGTCTCAAAGAGAAAACAAGCCGTTCTTACATCTTTTCCTCTAATGTCCTCTTGATTCACAGTGCATGTTTTCAGAACCGTCTCTGTCTCCTCGTGGATTGTATCAAGTGCTTGTGTCTCAAAAAGCCATGTGCAGGTTTTGACGTCTCCCCTTTTTATTTCTTCAGATTCATTTTCACCCTTTGACTCCACTCTGTCACACAGGATGTCCATTGGTTTTGTCTCAAATAACCACTTGCAGGTTTTCACATCACCTTTCATGATGTCAAGATTTTTACTTGTCTCCACAACTTCTTGATCTTCAATATTACTGAAGTATTTAATAGCATCAAGAGGCTGGGTTTCAAACAACCACTTTGCAGTTTTAACATCACCAGACTCTAATTCTTGTTTAGATATGCCCTTGATAATTTGGTATTTATCAATGCTTTCATCAAACTGGTCAATTGGTCGTGTTTCAAACATCCACTTGCATGTTGTTACATCTCCTTTAACAACCTCTTCACGGCGCACTGTTTTCACCTCATGGAAGTGCCCTGAGCTGTCTTGCATAGCATACAGTGGGGTAGACTCAAACAGGTTTTTATTTGATTTCACAGAACCAGATGTTACGCCCTCTATGAGGATCTTTTGAGAGTCATCCCTCCTGTTTAAATCTATGCTCTCAAAGATTTGTTTGTAGTTTGAGACATCCACCTTATCAATTTCTTCCAGGTCGATTGTTCTGGTGACTTCTTTCTTTTCCTCTCTAATCTGCTCCAGGGATTGGCTTTCAAATAGCCATTTCTGATGTCTAACATCACCCCTCTCCTCATTAAGTGCTACTGTTTTTTTCAGTTTGCCCACCTCTGCAAGTTCCTTCAACTCCTCAGTTGGCATCATTTCAAAATAGTGTCTGGCGGATTTCACATTGCCTGCAATAATTTCCTCTTTTGTCAGGGGCAGAGCATTTGAATCATCTTTTAAAGTATCCATTGGCTGGTTTTCAAATACCCAGCAGTTCTTGCGAACGTCTGCTCTGCAGCTTGTGCCATCCTCCTGTGTGAGGTCATTCTCAACATTCACAGTGCGAGTTACCTGTTTCTTCTCCTCTCTTATGTGCTCTAGAGGTTGACTCTCAAAGCGCCACTTCTGGTGTCTTACATCCCCTTTAATTTCTTCATTTACTGTTGCCTTTTGAAGTTTTCCGACCTCTGGGCCATTCTTCCTCTCTGCTTGAGGGCTGCTTTCAAAAAAGTCCCTTGCAGATCTAACATTGCCCCCAATAACATCTTCAATAGACAGGGGTCTCATGTTGGCATCATCCTTCAGAGAATCCATTGGCTGAGTTTCAAACACTAAGCAGTGCTTGAGCACATCAGCTCCAATGATCTCTTTCTTCTCCATTTTTGAGGTCTCCCACTCATTGAGAGAATTTAATGTCTTTATCTCAAACAACCACCTACCCCAGTCTCCCTTATTACTGTCCTCCATAGAAAGACTACACACAAGTTTCAAAGATGTAGATTCTCTGTTTGTCACCTCCAGGGGTTGAGTATCAAAAAGCCAACGTGAAGCAATGGAGTTTTCCAATTCAGTTTCAATTTTACGCACGCACTTAATCTCTAGCATTTGGCTTGATTGTCCCATAATGATGCATTTAAACTGAGTGTCAAATGTGCTTGTAACCGTTTTCACTTCTCCATTAATTTCCTCTAACACTGACCTTAGACTCAACAGGTGGCTCTCGTCAATGGTCTCAGTGTGCCCAAGGCTTTCCATGTACTTATTGTCAATCATGTAAATGGTAGCATTTCCATCCTCCTCTGTGAACACAATCTCTTTTGTTAAATCCTCCTCCTTATGCATTTTATTTAGAGTATCCATTGTCTGAGTTTCAAACAACCATGCCGCAGCACGGACATCACCTTTATCAAATTTGTTGAATTTGTTTTTATATTCTGTCAAGTTCATTTTGTGTGAACTCAGCTCATCCATTGGCTTGGTCTCAAACATCCAAGCTGTACGTCTCACATCTTTTCCAAAAATTATTTCCTGTTGTGTTATTTTGTTGTTGTCATCGTCCTCTTTGGGAGTTTCATCTTTAATACTGTCCAGTGGCTTATTTTCAAACATCCAACGCATTGCCTGTACCTCCCCAGGGAGAATCTCTTCCCATTCCACGTATTCTTCATCATTATCATTGGGACTACCACCATCATCCTCATACATGTACTCCTGACTCTCTAACTGGTAGTTCTCAGTTTCATTGTAATCACTGTAGTACTCTTTCTCAATATTCTTACGAACCTCAGGATGAATGTGCTTGTAAAGACGTTTTAGCTCATTCATACTCCTCTGCTTAAGGTAAGTGTCTTTTTTGAGTGGGTATTTGGTCGGGTTTGCTGGTTCTGGAGGCTCAGGTGAGTAACGGCACGCTGGAATATTTTGACTGTCTGACGGTGTTTGTAGTAAGTCTGGAGGTGGGGGTGGGAGATAGTCAGAATCCTCAGCTGGCGGGGGTGGAAAGTCCTCATAATCCATCACTGTAGCCCATTTGTCTTCTGTTGCCTCAGTAGCAGATGCTTCATGCACCTCACTAGTCACTGTGTTGTTTTGTGTCACATTTGAGGACCACTTAGATCGATTGATGTCACGTTCAATCTTTTTAAGGAACAAAAATGATATAAGTGGATAAATAACTAAATCAGTCAAATTACTTCATGGAGTTAAATGTACATTAAATTCACCTTGTTTTAAATTAAAAATTAGATTAGATCATAAAACATAAATAATCTTACATAGCAGAACACCTGTCAGTCCAAGGTTTATGTTACTGAGTAAAAACGTTGCTTTATTATTAAAGTCTTTGCAGCCACAAATCAAAAAATCACTATAAAGTTACAATCCTTAAGATTTTCATGAAATCACATCCTGTTGTTAATACTATTCATGGATTGTATTTATAAGCAGTAGCAATTTAATGTATTTACATTCTATTATTGTCTCTCTGTTAGTTCACAGGAAACTATGCACTATGCTGTAATCGAGCGTTTTTTAATTGTGTTGACTGTTCACTTTCCTAATGCTGCATCAGAGCTGTATTAACAACTTTTGCTGTCTCCAGCATGATACCAGTTCACGGCTTCAGTTATTTTTGACTGACTTATTTATTTTTTTAAGAAAGATGTGGGTTTGTTTGACTGCACTGTAACCAGATATACCAGTTGCTCTCTTTTGTATTTCTAACAAAGATGGTGCTCAAGAAGTGTTTGTTGTAGTATTTAACCACACTTGCTGTTACCACCAGTAACCACAGGTCATCAAATCAACCAGGACTAAAATCTTATTGGATTGCAACTTTAATAAATACACTGTATTTACTCAAATTACACTAAATACAGCCTTAAATGTCCTAAATTAAATATTTGTTCCCTATATTTCAAATATTTTCCCTATTTGTTGCCTAACTAACAAGTGAAATGGAAATGCTTACCTTCATAGGTTTCAGTGGAGCAGCCTCTTCTATTGTTCTTTCAAAGTGATCCCTCAGTTCTTTTGTAGTGTACCTGGGAAACTCTTCTTCTAAAAGTCAGCACAGACATAGGTATAAGGGCAGGATTAACATTTGTTTGGCAGTGACAGAGTATATGGCAGAGAATTAAAATCTAAACAATATCCTACCTGTTTCATTTTGATGGTTTTCACAACTGGATTCCAAGTTGTTGTTGCTGTATGACACCTAGAGGTGACAAAAATATATTAATGAAAAAAAACGGCACTATCACTGAATGTAATGTTTTAATCTCAGCCCAAAATGTCATAGACTACTAAACAAAATGAATGAATGAATTACATAAATCTGATTGATGGCAATCAGCTACAGATTTTACTCAACAGTGTTTAGTTCAAAGCACTGCCTGCAGGAAAACAGTCATAGAAAATGATCAGTACCATCGTTTCTTGGTTGAAATTTAGCTGTTGACTGTCGGGGTTGACCTGCCTGCTGCTTCTCGACACTTTCACCTCAGAGTTCGACATTTCCTGTGAAGATGAAGACAGTGGCTGTCAAATACTGTGAAAAATGTGAGCATGCCACACAAACATACATAACGCTCTCTGTCTCATTTCTCCACATTTTCTCCACATTGCTTCCCTTTGTCATAGCCACAGATGTGAGCTAACTCCGCTCCAATTTACTCCACCAGCCAAAGCTTAATAGTACACAACTGAATACCACGCAGAGAAGATGCTAGACCAGGTTGTTCACTGCAGTTTGAAATGACTAATCACAGATGGTGGTAGGATGACAAAGAATGTGTCAAGCTGTTCACTCATACTGTACCATAGCCAAAAACAGAAATGAGTGAATTTTTATTAATTGAACTTTTCTTTTCCATTTATTTGTTAAGTTTCTATCTACAGAATGGAGTTACAATATAAGTGTTATCAAAGCACCCTGCAGGTTTTCATGAAAGTTGTTAGAAATATTGTGTAATGTTGTTAACTTTGGTATTGGCGCAATAAAAAGTATTAAGAGCCTTTCAGCCTAAATGTACATATTTTTCTTGCAGCGATGCAGATGGAAAGCTAAATGGCAACATGCTCAGAAACATTACCACTTATTTCATTCATGCTCTTAACCTGATCAATGTGTAATCTGTGCTCTATGTGTGTACCTGCACAGTTCTGTGATGAAAATGGAACTGGGTTACATTGTGTGATGTTGAAGTTTCTTGGGTCTCAAATTGTTTCCTCACACTGGCAAGTCCCCCAGGCAGGGAACAGACCTCCGACTCCTCCATGACCTAATGAAGCAGGAAATATCGTTATCTGCCTCCACTTCTACATGACCTGAAATCAAACTGATGCTTAACAGGGCTATTCTGTCTGGTATGTATGTATGCATGTAGTGCAGGCCGCCGTGAAACGTGCAGGCCACCGTGAAACGTGGTGCAGCTAATGTTTGCTTTCTCCAGACACACAAAGCCAGCAATATGTTATGTTTACAGCAACCTTCCTCTATAGTCTACCCTGTGACTGGAGTCTCAAGTTTCCCCTCTATTTATATATGTATAAGCAAGGCTGACGACTCCCTTTCCAAGCTTACAAAACTGTCATCACCTTCACTAATACTGCATGACAACACCAACTACAATGGTGACAATACCAGTTCACTGCAGCACAGCTACTGTGCAACCCTGGATACAATGCATCAGTTAAAGCCCAAACTATACAGCACACAACAGGAAAGCAAATCAATATAATTGACCATAGAAAGTTGGCTTCTAAATACAAAAATGTTCTTTTCAAGGCAGCTCTGGCAGGTACTGTAGCTACATGTTGTAGTTGAAATAATACATGTCCATGCACAAACTATAGTACCCTGCTGGGGATGGTGTTATCTGCTCGCTTGGATACAGCTGCCTGGTACATGGCCTCACTGTTGGTCAGTGGGATGACCTCTGAGTCCACAGAGTGAATCTGGTTCCTCTGGTTAAAGCTCTTTCAGGAAGTCCTGCCCTGGTTCAATCTGCGCTGCCAGCAGCTACGGCACAAATAGCCAACAAACAGTTAAAGAAAATGCTTCTTCCGTGTGTTATTAGGTGTCATCCATTTATTAAGAAGTAGCACAAAATATTTAGTGGTGTGAACGCATGCAATTAAAGTGCTACTGAGTGTGTTAGATGCCTTTATGTTTTCTGCTGTGGTTTAGTTTTTAAAGCCAGATTAGTAGCAAGTGCAGAAAATGGACTTCTCTCTCTCTCTTTTTGCAATATAAGATTGATTTAATAAGTCCCAGTATATTGTAGATAACATGGTTCTTATGGTGACTCTACATTTGTGTAAAAGATCTTAGCTGATGCATTTTAAATACACACTAAAGGACAAGTTTACTGTTAAAACATTTCCCATTTTTGAATCAAAAGACAACACAATTTGAGCCACAGTAGTTTTTTAAAGGTACCACCATAGTTCAGGCGGTGCTCTGAATGTAGTGAGTTATTTAAAATGCTCTAAAGGGACATTATTTACACCAATTACACACCTGTCTTCAGACATTGTTACTCACAGGATGTAGATGTTTTTTTAGTATAATATACCACCTTTCAACTGTCCAGAGTGACAGAAAGTTTTATCACTATTTGAAATGATTTTGGTCCTTGAAGTAGAAACATTTAGAGCCAAATCCCAACTGAACTGATCTTTCTTTGTTTCGATCATCCCCTTTTACATTTATTCATTTAGCTGACGCTTTTATCCAAAGTGACTTGCAATTGCTATATATGTCAGAGGTCTGGAGCAACTAGGGGTTAAGTGCTCAGGGACACAGTGGGGATTGAACCCGGGTCTCTCACACCAAAGGCGGGCATCTTAACCATTGCGCCATCCCACCCCTGTAAATGTCTTCTTCAGGGACACATTGGTGACATGTGCCTTATCCACTGCTCCATCACCCTTTGATTGACAGTGTGCCCACTGGGTTTCATGGCTCATTGAAATGGTAACTTAGACCACATTGAGTTTTTAAGAGGGTCATGACTTATATACAAAAAAGTTCGAGTTGATCCCATGTGTTTTTACCAGTGCAGTGGTTACTGTTTATATTTTGTCAACGAAGGCATTGCTTGTAGACTACACTTCCAATCAACATAGAAATGTATCATGAGGTTTAGATGATCACCCAGGAAGTGGTCTGAGTAGTCATTAAGATTGCTTTCCTTTTCATCTTAGGTATAATTAGACTTTATTCAGTCTATGTCAGGAATTGCATCAACAAATAGTCCAGAACCAAAGGAACGCTATTATTAACATGCACAGATTTGCAATGTGATGAAAAGACAGTTAATGAGATAACTCTTCCAACTTCCAAATCATAACAGCTGCTGACACATTATTGTTGTCTGTGTTTGTATATAAAGTATATATAAAGTATTCTCACCCCAGTTCTTGTGGATATAAATGCGCTGATGCAAATGAGTGGATGAAATATGAATGCAAACTGTTTGATGTACAGCATCAAAATCTTCATAAGCCTATTCATTACTTTGAAGACAAACAAATTGAAAATCTTTATCTCAGCTCTGCTCTGTGGTGAATTAGAGCTACTAATAGCCAATATTTATATCCAATTCACTGTAATATCAAGAATAATGTCAGCAAAAGCTGCCAGACTGACAATGTGAGATGATATTTGACATCTGTATTATTTCTGGCAACGAAGGACATATTTAATCACTTCATATCATCAAGAATTGATAACTCAATAAAGTACAGAGTCAATGAAACACCAGATCAGATCAAAGCACCCACGTTTTTTTAATTAGTTCTTTGAGTTATAGATAACTGAAAGTTGTGAAGTATTTAAAAGTAAGCTGAATAGTGGGCTCATGAACCTGAAATTGTAACCCATTAATGCTTTCTAAATTTCATGTGAAAAAGACATTTTATAGCAACCACTGGTGCACTGTCCATGCTTTCCATTGGCATATTTATTTTACCATTTTTGATTTGTAGTGTATCAGTCCCCTAAGGTGATCTATTTTAGCCTTGGAGGAATGATGAGTATGTTTGTGTAAACCAATCAGTCCATTAAGACAGATAAGGGACATGTATGGCACACAGTTACTTAAAGTGCATCTTTCAGATCTTGACCTAAGCAGTGAAACTTTATCAGTGGAAAGTTCTGCACTGCAGTATATTTCAGTTACAGCACAGACTTATAGAACATAAACTATTGTGGTAGATGACTAAAATCTGTCAACAGTCTGAGGCTATCTCATGACAAGTTAGGTTGAACTGAGAGCTCAAATAACAAGAAAGTGAAGTAATCTAGGCGCCATGGACTTGCAAAAATAAATCAAGCCTATTTTAAACTTTACCATGAAGGGTCGTGTTTCTCTGTGAAATATAGAGGAAAGCTGGTAGGTCAAGGCTTTCCTTTCCAAAAGTTTTTAGATAGCCAGCATCGATAACCTTGTGTTTGTGCCTTTATATGTAATTACTCTTCGGTATTCCTCATTTCATAGCTTGCTTGGTGGTGAGGAAGTAGAGCAACATAACACCTAGAGGTATTGGCCTTGGTACAGACAGCTCAGCAGCTCAGAAGTCTATTTGGAATTAGTTAACAGAATAAATCTAATCTGTCCTTAAGCTAAAAATTCAGAGTTGATTTAGTGTTTTAGTAACAGTTTATTTTCTTGTAGGTCTGACATAAGATTTATATTTTGTTTCTATAAAGTGAATTTTGAGTGGAAGTCAGGAGGACAGTGTTAGTGTATTTTAGAGTACAATCAAGAATTCAGTGCCAGCAAAGCATATATTTCCCTGCAGACATAAAAAGATTTTTTAAATTTAAGACATTTTGTTTGCATGCAAAGTTATCAATGTAAAAATATAATTTAAAAAGCCAAAAAAACATTCACATACTTCTACAAAATTCCACTCAACACAAACACAGGCACTCTCAGAGTGCTCAGCACCTACCAGGTAAGAAGGATAGTGAATTAGAAAAAATATGAGCTCAGCAAGAAATCCCACACAAAGGCCACTGCACCCCTGGCCTGCAGGGTCTTTCCGAGTCAAAATCAAATCCCAGCCAGTGTTGGAGACCAGCTCCAGTACTATGTGTTCTCCTCTGTCCAACGAGTAGACAGTGACAGCTGATTTTATTTTAGACCCCCCGCCCACTTGCAAAAAATGGGCCTGAGGTGTTTTTTTTAGAGAGCGAAGCCTCTGTGCCTCCCATGTCAAGTCTCAAGAAAATCCATATGGAAGTACTTCCTGTGACTCCTCTGTAGATGCTTGTGTACCAATAAATCAAGTCACCCTGGTTTCATCATCAGGGCATCCATCAGAGTGCACTGCATACTCCAGCAGCTGTTACCGCCTGTCATGATATGCCAAATTATGCACATACAAATCCACAACAAATACTCTCAGAACCTATTATTATTCACTGCTTTTATTTATCCCTAAGCAGCGTAAAGTGGATGTCTGGGCAGGTGCAAATTCAAGTGACAATAAATGATGGTGAAATGGGTTAGCCATGCGTTGTACTTTGCTGTTGATCTGAAATGGGGTCAGTGAGGTAATGCTTTTTGTTAAGGAAGGGTTAAAGGGGCCTTAAATACGACAACAGACACTTCTGAGCGTGAAAGAGCTAGCCAGCTCATCTTGTTTGGCCCAGCTGGAGACGGTGGCGCCAGCCGGACTCTGGTATCTCAAGGAAGCTGGGCCAGTGTTTGGAGACCAGATATGTCTGCCAGGCATCTGCACAACCCCTTTCACCCACAGCATGTGTAACTCATACCTGCTTTTCAATGCCACCTGTTTAAAAGAGACAGTCTGGGATTCCTGCTCCCACCAAACCAGACTAAAATGCAAAAGAGTGTTTTCCTGACATTTTCTTAAAATGTAAAGGGACATGATCCTGGCACTACTCTGGAGAGTGTAAGGTTTATCTGAAGCACAATTATTTTTTTGTCAAATATTAACAAGAGCAAGAAAGAATATTAAAAATATCAGAACATTTTGTCAGTGTTTCAAGATCTCATGTTTCTCATGTTTTTTTTATCATGACCATGCTTTGTTCAGCTTGAAGCAAGTCCTTTGTGATCCGTGGCAGAGTTAAGCCAAGCAGTGAGGGTGAAAGGAAAGGAGAGCTACTTAATTCTCTCTCTCTCTCTTACACACACACACACACACACACACACACACACACACACACACACACACACACACACACAACACACACACACAGAAAGATGAAGACTACTGCCAGCAGAGGAGATAAGAAGTGATTGCTATATGATACTATAGTCTTTCGCATATTAACAGACACTTAACACACAATGCCAAGAAGAAAAGTCCAGTCTGGGGATAATGTTAAGCTAAATATTATATTGACAGCATCTCTCAATACTTCTTCAGCTGTAGAGGAGTCCAACTCTATTCAGAATGCCTTCAGATTGTTAGTCCTTAGGATGTAAACGCATTGTAATGAAAACTACAATTACAAAGTTAAGGTTTAGATAACCTATGGTTGCAATACAAGGTTCAAAGAGGAAATTCATGGTAAATGATGATGCTTGTACGATAAGTATAATGACATTACACAGAATGGTGGTATGGTATATTTTTCATATTTTAAACAAATCCCACAAAATAAGAAAAACAAACAATGAACACATTTAATCTGAAAGTTGGCACTAGTATCCTCATAGTCATTATTTCAATTTCTAGTCCAATGTGGTGGAGTACAAAACAAAACATGTGCCACTATCTAAGTACTTGTCCACTGCATGCCAATTATGGAAAATTACATTAAATATTGATCAATATGGGGCTAAATAAGTATACCAAATGTCTACTGCTTGAGAAAAAGAAATAAGTTTGTAATTTATAACATCAGTACAAAGCTTGGGGATGTTGCCTAGGAGCATGACTGAATAACAAAATGTACAATATAAGACAGGCTCGGTGATTAAATACTTTTTTTCTTTGCTTTTTCAGTAACTTTCCTCAACATGCCCTTAAACAAGGCACTAAACCCCTGGCTGCTCCCTCCCAAGAAATGGCTCATTGCCAACCAACACATGTGTTTGGTGGAGAGCCTTTATATGAATTTGTAAACCTCCCTCCTATTGCAACTACTCACCCAGGCCTTGCTGTAAATATCTGTGAGCTCTTTGTCACAGTGCCTGATTAAATAAGAGAGAAGAACAGAGGAGAAGCCTTTGAGCTATGTACACGTTTGGTTTGGATGTCAGAGGCAATCAAAAGATAATGACAGTGCTATATATCCACTAACACAGTAGAACAATGGAATTTAAACAGAAACATCAGTGTGTTAACATGATGTCTGCTAAATTATAAATTTAAATAAAGCAGCACCTCCCTGCATAATTATGAGTACACTTTTTCCATACATAAACACATGATTCTTTGGTTATTGAATGTAAATAAACAACAATTGTTTCAGATTTAATACAATGATTCCCTTGGCATTAATTGCAATGTAAATGTTCGCCTCTGCCGTTCTACAAAGTGCAGCAGTGATCTTAGAAATGTGCAGAAATTAGCCACTGCTAATTAACAGCTCTGTCACTGGTATCACAAATTTACGACAATAACAATCCTTATTAAATCTGCAATGAAAGTGAATCATGACCATCACTGGACGTCTCTTTGTGTTTTATTGCCTCTCCACTAACTGCTGATATTAAGGAATTTTATATCTACTTCGTCTGAACTGTATGGTTTAATCCAGAACTTGGGGAACTATGATAAAAAATATTTCATATATTTTTTGTAAATTCTGTTGAAATATTGCCAACAGTGTTTTCATTTTCATCCTCTCCCGAGTAGAGGCTTGGTGTAGCTCACATAAGTGAGCACTGCATGCGGACCACAGGCAGATAGCACCATGGGATGCATGACAATGAGCCAGATCTCTGCCAGATGCCATTAGAAGTGAGGCTATGAATCACAAGGATTCTTGGATTCCCATACTCGCAAAGAAAAGCTTTTTATTTTGGGGCATATTTTGCTCTTATTTATTCTTTAACTTGATTCACAAGAATGATGAATAGGGAAACCTCAAAAACCACACAGACTCTTTATCTGGCTAAAAGTACACAAGTTATGGAACTCCACTTTTCCTGTGATTTCTTTCACTCTGACATTTCTAAATTAATTTCTTATTGCTTTGACTTTTGATCATCTCAATTGGAGGAGGATAATGTGTTGTGTATAAAGGCAGATGAAGGCTGTAGATCAATCACAGAGCCCAACAAGCCTAACAGATGATGTCAGGTGTGAGAGGCCAGTGATATGCTGTATTTTAAGAAGTGGCATGAGGCAGCTCCAAAATGTCTGTACCCTGTGGCGTCACATAGAGTAGCAGCAGCTTCTTTAAACTCTACATAGTCGCTGCTCTGTGTGTAGCGGTCCCTGCTATCACTTTGTGCTTTTTACCACAGGCCACCTGGTAGTACTAAAGAAAACCACACACGTCCAGAGACTATACCAAAATAATAGTTTTAACGGAGAGGTTTATAAAATGAAATGAAGGAGGAAACAGTCTTTTTGCTTTCAATCACCAACTTCCAGTGTTGAACAAATTTAATTAAAAGAGTGCAAAGAGCACAGCAAGGGGAAAATAATGCAATGGTGTATGAAGTTGATTGGTGCATGGAAACCAACCATGAACCAAAGTATTGTACAAATTAAATTTATTTTAACTCATGGGGGTCATGGAATCCCCAATGATATTATTATTCATCCTTATAGGAACATGAGTGTCTGAACCAGTTGCTGATATCTTTATCTTTCACTCATATTCACAAATGCCAACTTCATGGTGGCACTGAAGGAAAAGTCCAGGGATCACCAAAATCCTTAGGATTCATCCTCTGGGAACAATTCCTGTCTGTATAACATTTTGTGCTAATACATCCAGTGATGAGCTATTTCACTGGATAAGTGAAAACTTTCAGCTGCTGGTGGCGTTACAGAAAGAGTCATCATCTGGGCACTATGGATCTGTGTACCAAATTTCATGGCAAATTTAATACTTGTGAAGACATTTAATTAAACCAAAAATATCAACCCCAAAGTTAGTAGGATTCATCCTCTGGTAACCATGAACTGTATAAAATTTCATGGCAATCCATCCATTAGTTGTTGAGATATTTCAGTCTAAGTGGCGGACTGACCAACATCAAACCAATTCATGTGAGTATAAAGTTATATGATCAATGTGCAGTTTACTACAACGACAGGTGATATATTACTTGTACTACCACTACCATTATTATTATGAGATGTGAATATGCAATGTTTTTCACTGTGCTATGGAATCCTTGAATAAAAGACACATTGTTTTCAAGAGAGACACAAATTAAAAATGTCAGCTTGAAGCTTTCATCACAATGCATTTACAACTAAGATGTTAATTAATAAGCAGCAGTGAATTAAATGTTTTTTTGATGCAGTCTTTCTATGTTTTCAGTTCTCTAAAAGTTGTGGAGAAAGGGCACTCATCTGAGAGATTTGTAACTAGCATACCTTAGTCATATACAGTCCATAAAAGATGTGATGTGTCTTATCACCTGCATTTTTCATAATAAAGCTCTTCCATTAAAACAAAAAAACATCCCATGGCAAGAGTAGAGCAGTAACGATACAGTAAGATAGATAATATTACACATTCTTCTTTATCTTTATGTACATAATTGCTCTCAGGCAGCAGAAAGACAAGAAAGGCAACAAGGATATGCCATTTAGCTGCTAATGTGCACCACAGGGCTCAGAAATACTTCTCCTTTGGTTTTCAAATTGTTTTCAAATTAAAAAAGCCCCCAAAGGTGCTTCTCCTGCTGCTTCTTTGAAACAATTAGGTAGAACAAGTCTGAAATCGAAGCAGTGCCACCCTTCTGCGAGGAACCTGCAGTGAGGAACCTTCTCACAGAAAGCTCAGCCCCCACATCAAAACATTTTACAGGGCCAAAATAAAATTCTTGTGAGAGAGAAAATGCTAAACAGGCATCTGAGAGACAAGAAACAAAAGTGAAAGAAGAGATCCTCGGGAGGCTTCTCCCACTGGCTCAAAATACATTTTCCTAACTGTCTTCAAAATATCTATGCTCACTTTTAAATTGACACTGTGATCTCATATCTCTCCCACTACCACTCACACAAAATAATACAGGTGTTGTTGCTTGGGGCTTGAATACAGAAAATCCTTCCAAACTGTCATGCAGACATGCCTAGTTTTGACGTTTTAGTGCTGCTCTACACAGATTAGATGTTCATTTTAGACCTGAAGTAGTTTACAGCATTTAGAAGGCAGTTAAAGCTTCCCAGACTCTATGTTTGTCTCTGATATATTTAGGGTGGTGTTGGATCACTGGCTGCTGTATAAAGGTGGTTTCCAACATGATCAGTGAATCACTAAATATGATGAACGACGCACACGCAACGCATACACATACACACACACACACACACACACACACACACACACACACACACACACACACGGTCAAAAATAAATGCAAAACATGGCAAAAACTGAAAATTGGAATATAATTTATTAACATATACTGTATCTATACAACACAATTATAGTATTTAAATCAAGTTGTCATGGCACATCAACCAAATTAAACCAAATCAGCTTAGTACTGTCAGACTTTGCTTACAATAATACTCAAACAATGCCTACCCACAGCCCTCTGCTGTAAAGGCTAACTGTTAAATATTTCACAAGAGCAAAAAAAATGAAAAATCAGAGATGATTCTGAAACAACAGGATTTTAGATTTAAATTTTATTGTCCCGGAGGGAGATTTGTTTTCACAGCCGGTACAGCTCAGAAACATACAGATGTACACACAGCAACAGAGAGATAAATTATTTTATAATAACACAAATCATCTTGTGATTCTTTAAAAATAGCCTCGAAACCGTAGGGTGAGAAGCAATAAAAGATTAGGCTTAACGAAATTATTCAACGTAATGGGTGGCAAATACGCTTATTCAGTTTTTCTCTGAGAGTTAGGTGAGAGTAATGATGCACTCTTGTCACTGTTCGGTAAGTATGTAGCTCCATAGGGGGCGATTAGCAAAGCTAAGAGCTGGAAGCCTGGCTGTTTTTGATACCTTTGGAGACAGCCAGGCTAGCCGTTTGCCCCTGTTTTAAGTCTTTATGCTAACCTAAGCTAATCAATCAGCTTCCAGTTCCAGATCTGTATAATGCTTAACATACAGTCATGAGAGTGGTATAAATTGTCTAACTCTTGAAAAGAAAGCAAATTAGGATATTTCAAACACAAGAGTCGCACACATTGTATTATCGAAAAGAACATAATGCTCAAAGAGTTAAAAGATTTATCCCTACAGGCTTGCAGTTATTATTGTTTACTGTACATTACAGAGCCAGATTGAGCTGTGAGTGTTTGTGCCTCATAAGAGTCTGAAGACAAAGGGATTTCTCTAAAAGCTCCAGTCTCTCACTCCCAGTTGTCCAAAGCTAGCCTTGGAGAATGCTGATCGACAGAATACAAGCAGCTCATGTATAAATCTCTTGGAAAGGAATATCTGATTTGTACTGCATCGCTCTCATAATGACGTGCCTAACTGTCTCTTTATACATCTAGCTGTCTGTTTTCTTTTTGAAAAATAAAATATTGCTCTGGCTAATGATTATAATAATGTTCAAACACATCAAATAAGTTACTGTCAGGTTAATGAGCAAAATAAAAATATCCATCTCTGTTGTGCCATTCGGTAGACACAATTCAACACAACGCAGAACTCTTTTCTTCCACTCTTTCTCACTCTCACTTTGGAACCATAATCCAAATGGCTAATTAAGGAGGGATGTGGAAAATGCATCACTGTGCTGACAAAATACACATTTAATGAACACATCAAACTGCAAAAGGCAGATTTCACACACTACAAATGCTGCTGTGTTAGTCACTCTGTCCAAACATATCTCTTTCTCACATGATGACACCAGATACATTCATAAATTCATTAAAAAATGTGAAAACAGTGGAATGTCTGTAAAATAAACAGACACTTTATATTAGACTGAGGGCTTAGATGCAAGTGTCCTCTGTAGCAAATAATCAATTCTTCCTGGCATAGCCTACCCACGCATACACACATACAGGTACTTTGTGCTTTCAAGCCTCCAGCCAACCTTAAGAGCTCCCACCACTGAGAACAAAAAGCAGGCAGCACTTTGTTTCATATGCTCAGTTGGGTTGGGCCTGCCACTGCCCACTACAGACTGTGTGTGTGTGTGTGTGTGTGTGTGTGTGTTGTGTGTGTGTGTGTCCTTGTGTTTTTGCATTCATAGGTGTTTGTGTGTGATGTATGTTAATAATGCTGTGTGGTTGATCTTTCCTCATGTCTGGAGCGAGGAGCAGGCAGCACAGGGAAAGGTTTGAGTTGGCTGACTACACTGCACACACATGCAATACTGCACTTGCTGTAGTTTTGCAACTGTTTAATGATTTACTTTGGGGACTCCCAGACTGGCGCAGCAGGTTTAGTATTGGGCCTTGGGTGACTGCCAATGAATATGACACTAACTTTGGTAGAAAAAAACATCCATTAACTGAGCAGCACACCGCTGAATATAGTCACAAACAATGCAATGCATGGATAAAGTCCTACTATAACATCAAGAGGTCTTCAGTTCTGCACTAAGCTATTTTTAAGGTATGTACTCAATAGATTTTATGGCCGTGTTTCGTTTTTTTTTTTCACATTCAGTGTTTTGCTTAAGAGCATAGTTTGAAGTGACAGTTCAGATGAAGGCAAAAGAGAAAGGTCAATTAGACATTCATATTATAATTGTAGACACAACAAATTAAGTCATGATATATTATAGTGGTCATTGATATTGATATTATAGTCACTATATATATATATATATATATATATATATATATATATATATATATATATATATATATATATATATATATATTCACTCATATTTTACATGGTCGAATGCTTGCAAGTTCCTTCACATTTATTAATTTCTCCCATATAAGCTGTTAATACCAGTGGTATTAACCATAACCAAATATTACTGAATAGGACACTTAAAAAGTTTATAAAACCTTGATCATGTGGTAGATTCCAATTAACATATAAGGGTTTTTTTAAAAAGAGAGAAAAGGTACACACACACACACGCACAATACCTTTTAGTGAAAGGCTGATGTGTTTGGAAGGATGGCCCTCCCTCCATCCCTGCAGAAGGTGAACATGTGACTGGAATGCATCGAAGCATTTTAAATATTTCAACATGTTTGCTGAATTGAGGCAATGGGGTTGCAATGCAATGATCTCTGTCCATAAACTAAAGATAAACCTTTTACAATCACTGGTTATTTTTTCCTTAAAAATGTAACCTGGTTTTAAATAAGCTTATTTGCAATAATGTTGCAAAATCAGCAATACAATACAATACAATAAGTCTGTTACAACAAAGTAACAGACTTAATGGACAAATCTCACAAATATAATACTACTTTACCCCGTCTGTCATGTTCATGATTGATACCAGATCACAACAAGCCAATCCTGACCTTGCTTAGATCTGTGGTGTCATAAGGAGGATTGTAAAGCATTAATAATTAAGTAACCTGATTTCTTCTTAACAACGATTAAAATGACAAAATATTACAGCAATTCTAAAAAGGAATTTTTCTCATGTGCTGCTCTGCTACACTCATCCCGCCACAGTTTGATCAACTTAACTTCTATGAAAGAAAAAAATCTGCTGAAACTAATGTTAAAACTTCCTTGAATCTGGGTCACTCTTGCAGTGGAGGAACATCATTAAAATGGAATGGCAGGTATGTCTTTCCTATGATCATCATGTGGGACTGTGGCAGATACATGGCTCCTAACTGCCTCCACCCAACGCTGTCCGTCAATTAGGGTGTCAGGTTCCTGTAAAATAATCACCCAACACTTTTACCCTGATCTCACAAGACTTTGTTTCTCAACCTGTGAGGCTCTGTGAAGCCAACAAGCTGAAGGAACAAAGGAAAACATAATGGCACACTAAAGATCCTCACATGCATTTCTGACAGATCCTGCCTGAAGGAGACAACAATCAAGGCGTGTCAGTGTTGACACGGAGCGCTGACAGAGCTAAAAAGTGGTCAAGGATAAACCTAATATTCCAGTTGATGCACCTGTAGATTTCCAGATGCCTTTCATGAAGTTTGTGTGAAATAAGCCGCTGAGACAAAAACACCAATCGATGTGCAAAAAACACACAACATCAGCAACATTCATAGCAACAGGGCATATATTTAGCCCCTGCTTGTCACATAGTCATGCCTGACACCCAATCTCGGCACCAAAAGCCACGACGGAAATTCAAAAAGAACCTAAAAATAACTGTCTCAAGTGACAAAAGACTGAGCACCATGACTCACAGAAGGGTGACCTACATCACTGTCAATAAAATGTTCAGACATCATAATGTTCTTAGATCTATTTATTGGTAAGTAATGTAAAACTTGAATGCTTAAAGGCAATGGAGATGACAACACATCCTTCAAACACATACTTCATTAAAAGTGCTAATACCGCATTGTAAATCGACTCAGTAAGTAAAAGTCCTGTCTTGAAAATGTTATGTGAGTAAAAGTAAGCAAAATCAGGATAATGTACTTAAAGTATTACAAGTAATCACTGCAGGAAAATGGTACCTGTGACTACACATCATTAGATTATTAGATCATTATTACGCATGAATTAACATAAAAGCAGGGTTTTACTGATGTAGTTGGTTGTGATGGAGCTCATTTTAATCTATTTTGTAAGTATTTTCATTATGGATCAATCAACTGATTATTTTCTCCATTAATCGATAGATTGTCTGAGAATTTAGAAAAATGCTGTCACAATAACCAAGAGCCCAAAGTGACACCTTTGCAATACTCATTTTGTCCAATCAACAGTCCAAACCTTTAATAAAATCGATGAATTAATTAAAATAATACATGAATAATACAACAATAAAACAAGGAAAATCAGAAATGTTCCTCAGGTTTGGGAAGCTGACACCATGTAACGTTTTTTTCTGTCAATAGAATAATTTACTAATCAAGTAATCATTTTAGCTGTATTTGTATATTCTGTTGGATAGTTAAAGTTATAACAAAACATTGTTTTAATTTGTAAAGTAACTAGTTACTACAGCTGATAATTGTATTGATGTAAAAAGTACAATATTTCCTTCTGAAATGTACTGAAGTAGAAAGTGGCTTGACTAAATGCACCATTTACCATATTTATTTATGTTTTTAAAATACATTACCCCACGTCATAAACACTTATCATTTACTTTACAACAACACTTAAAAATAATGTAGTGTCTCCTCACTTTATCTAGATCAGAGGTGACAAAGCTGGCTTTCTTTGTCAGTGTTGAGATCTATTCATCTTCCCTGAGCGCTCACCTTTTTGCACTTGTCAACCCTTTCACGGTCATCACTCCAAAATCTATTTATACACCATTGTTCCATTTCATTCTGGTCATTTCTCTGGTACAGGCTGTTGCTAGGCCAAGCAGCTCAATCCCTTGTATAGTTATATATATTCAGCTGCATTTAAGCACCCGGTGAAGCTTTCTTTGTTAGTCATTACTTAGTATGCTGACCCATGCTTATATTTAAGAACCAAGAGTCTTGGACGCTCCAAACCTGACAGTCCTAATTTTCTCGACAGTATGTCTCCAAAGGTTGGCTAAAGCTACATGTGGCTTTATGTTGGACAGCAAAATAGCTACAGGGGCAGTAATGCTTTTATCTGAATATTTTTCTTTATTATGACATTTGCACAGGTACTCCCAAAGGCTTTCTGATGCCTCTTTAATAGTGGTTGTGGGATTAAAATGGGTTAGCCATACTAACAGCTAGCTAGCTAATGCTACAAAGCTAACCCAAGGGTGGCCAACTTACTATCCTTCCACCCTACCCACCGTCACCAAAACTATACTTTCTGGCTATTTGTCATCGTCTTTGTCATGGGTTTGCGTTAGGGCTGGACAATAAAACAATAATAATTATCACAATATAATTTTTCTCAATAACAATATAACAAATGTTTAATAAATATTCAATAAATGTTTGATTTTATTCTCTTGAATCATACACAAATTAGATCTTAATTTTATTGATTTTGTTGCGGAAAAAGGACAGAAAAAAGCTTTTACTTAATTTTACTCATGCATATTTGTTGACAAAGATTTTAAATCATAATTGTTTTGAATGTTCTACCTCAGACTTGTGAAGTGATCCAATGTTTGGAATCAAGTGTTGACCATAAAGAAGAGTTTAAACCACAGTTAACCATCAGGTTTCTTCAAATTTCACTCAGGAGCAAAAATCAACCTTTAAACTCGAAAGAAATAATAATTTGATACTTATCCTGATAATTATCAATATCGAAAGTTGTCAAACTTTTTATCGAAATAACAATTTTTGGACATATTGTCCAGCCCTAGCTTGTATTGTATGGCCACTAGAGGTCGCTGCTACAACAAATTCAAACAAGTCGTAATTTTGTCTGGCTTAAAAAAACCTATATTGTCGTTTTTCTTTGGAGGAAAGGATCCTGTAATTCATATCTGTCAGGGAAATTAAGAATTTAATCAAGATTAATTAAATCAATTAAACTAAAGATGTGGTGGTGGGGGCATTTCCCAAGCTTTTTCTGAGGGGAGGCGCGTAATCTCATACTTTGAAAATCCCTGTTGTGCAACAAATATTGATTCAAGTACCTTGTATTCAAGCATCTGATACAGTATGATTGGAGAAAGTGTACTGTTACAACTATATTGTTATGTACACATATGTGCCATAGTGGCCATGTATTTTGTGGGAGACATTGTCATGACATGGTCATGCAAGAAAAGTGCTCCCATAAAGAAACATGTCATATCACATGTGAATAAAAAAGAACCAAATCCAAATTCCAACCAGCTCCAACCAGCTCCAAGCCATCATGTGAGACTACACACACTTCATTAAACTATGGTAAACTTCGGGTTGAAAGATTTAAGGTTTAATTTGATAAACGCACTGCAACTTAGAAAACATTTTGGCTCACATTAATTAATAGGGCAGTCATTTGACACTCTAATTTAATGTAGCATTAAACTGTGTTATACAAGTGAGCAACAGAGACATAATGCATGAGGGTTAAGTATTTGTGCCCTGTAGACTATAAAAAAGCTTCTGCTCTGCAGTGGCTGGGGCAAACTGAAAGTTACCCATAAGACAGATTTTTCTCCCTACATCAATTACCAGACTGCCCATAGTGATTTATGTTAACTGAAATTGTTTACTAAACACAAGTATCCCATTATGCAAAATATATCATGCTTAATTAATCTTTGCTGCAGTAAGAGTGTCTTGTGGTGTAAGCATATTAAATCTTAAGTCACATCAGCTTCAACTAAAGTAGAAACATCATCATTGCAGTGGTTTTGGCTCATGAGAGATTAATTATAGAGTCAAAAGATATGGAGTTATAATGAATGTTTTATTTATGATGTTTTAGAAGCACAACATATTTATTTGGATTTGATACATTTCAATCATTATTTTTTTCTTTCATCTGCTGGTGGTATACAGTAGGCATAGCAGTGGCTAAATGATACTTCTGAAGTGATCATACCATTATGCTTCATGCTTACATTACATGAATAATTTCGAGAGCAGAATTTCAAGTATATATGGGCAGTTATGTTCCAGTAGGCTAAGCCTAAAGGTGTTTATGCATTTGGTGGTGTGTGTATATGTATATGTATATGTCTTGCATACTATGCATACTACTAGACAAATATCTCATGCACATTTATGACTGCATCCTCACATCTTGTGATTGCAGTGATTATTGGACTCATCGTCCCGTTTATTGTTGCCTTATTAAGTTTATACAGTCAGGTGAACCGTGGATGCTTGGTTATATCTTTACACTATTCTATGCAAAGAAAACTGAGACATCTATATGAGAAAATTTACACTATACTATACAAAAACCCTTCTCCCCTTCATTCCTCTGCTCTCATGCATACACTGTGGACACAGCCTGCTATGCACTCCCACTTCCCCATCCACATGCTCCTGACACACCTGGTGGAAAACTGCACCCCACTAAATGCACTCTTCTAGTTCATTTTGTTTTTCCTGGAAAAACAATCCACCGTTTTAGGACGACCTTCAGAAATCCAGCCAACAAAATATCCTTGTCAAGCAATTGCAGAGTCTCTTCATGATTTCAGAATGTAACTACCAGCCATCTTGTGGTAAAATACAGTTACTACAACATTTGTTTAGTGTACATGATGGCAGGGAAAAAAATACAAGGGATTCATTAATTTCCTCTGCCAATTTAATCTCTTTCAGGGTCATGAGGGGTTGGATCCTTTTCCTGCATACTATGTGAGACAATCACATTGTATAACAAATCACAAGTGTATAACAAGAATAACGGAGAGGACAGGAAGTCTCTTTCTTGCTGTGAAGTGCTAATCACTGAGACAGTTATTCTATTGCCCTAAACATAAACACCCTTTATTTATATTGATCACACAGTACATCATCGACCACGCATTACTGGAAAAAATCATTCTATTGCAGGGCAGGAAAGTCTGCGCATACATCACCTGTAATATCTCACGCCTGATGCTCCTACAATAGAGTCTGAATGCAGATGAGCCACATGCATAAAGCCAGCCAGCTTGCTGAAACAATAATCCACCTCTCCTAAGCCCCACACAGCGTAATGCTCAACCAATACTTCTGGTTTTATTATTTATGTAAAAGAAATACTTCATCAGCTTACTGTAGAACAGAAAGAGAGATCTGAAAAATGTCAGTCCAGGAGGCTAATATCCTACATGGCCCGCTTGACATAGATGATGCTTGACATAGTTCTTTCGAATTAAATCAGCATTTACTATTGTGCACAGACACTCATTTGTTGCAGTTGTCACGGATACCCTGTCACTCAAATTCATCAGCGGTTCACTGAGCTGGAATATGACATGATTGGCTCCCACCACACTGTTAATCATGCATTTCTGCATTCTGCCAGATTGTCTTCTGGTATTAAAGTCAATCATGTTGGACTGATTATGCTCACTGTTCTTCTCACAGTATAAAATTATATAGCTTCCAATCAGAAGTTACTATTTCTCACACTTCACACATACAAAATCATGCTGGCAGTGGCACATTCAAGCTCATGCTTTGACAGGGAATGGATTCTGCATCAGTGCAGACTTAACTGACCCAAACTACCGATACACTAATCATCAAATGCCGGCAGTTAGTGGAACTTCACAAGTTACAGCTGTCTACACATCCAAAACATAAGCTTTTTGCTAATATTTCTCATATTTTTTTTCATGGTGGATTCAGATCAAATCAGAGCAGTTAAAGCTGGCTTAATTGTTTTGGGGGCACTTGGGGGCAGTTGAAAAACAAAATTGGCACACATCACCTTGTAAAGTTGATTTGGTGAACATGTTAGCAATTTCAATGTCCAGCAAACATGAAAGATACATGAGTCCTCATTTGCAGTCATATTCCCTGCCAGTCTCTTTTTAGCCCTGTTTTGGTATCCACCAACACCTAAGAACTATTTTTTGCACCTTAGCTGGTAAATGTTCCACTATTTACACCAACAAGAATATTTACTTTTCCTCTCTGCAGTTTGATGCTTGGCTTGTAGCATCCAGAGGGTTTATCAAAATTTTTTTTTTAATGAAAACTGCTGCCAGCTGCAGTGTTGATGGGAATGGTGAGAGTGAACAAAAATAGTAAAACTGTGGGCATTAAAATCAAATCAATGAGCTAAAATATGCTAAACCATTCTGCAGAGCTGGTTACTATGAAAATATTGATTAGTGCAGCTTTAACAGAAAATGAACAATTTATTTTATAGCACATACTTATACATGCTTGCTTGGAGATTATTCACAGGCAGGCTCCACATAAAATACAGCAGCTGATTGAGCAAGCCATCTATCAGTATCCATGGTGATATGCTATAATAGTGTAGAGTGAGAGTAAGTCCCACAGTTTACCTGTTTATTTACTCTACCATTAATGTGGAGTGGCCTCCACAGCTGTCAGTGTGACTTCATACAGAGTGACTCTCTCCGGTGAAGTGCTAGTGAAGATTGATTAGTTTGGAAAAAAGCAAAAACATGGAGGGTAAGTGTTCATGAGGAAATGGAAAACAAAAGCCTTTACTTAAAGTGAAAACAAGAACGAGTCTTTCTGCAACAAACCAAACAGTTTAAAGGCTAACATGTTACTCCGTGTTGCCTTTTAGCTGATTCCTTTAAGCTGAATAAGCATGTTTTGTAGTCTTTTTGCTTCACATGTCTGCCCATAAAATCTGTCATAAAAATACCATTTGGACAGCATATTTTATAACGGTCCCAGGTGGATGTCTCTGGATACTGCATACTGTAACAAAGCATGGTCTGTCAAGGTTAACTATTTCTCTGGCCAAAATACCATACTTCTAATGGATGTTGTTAGTGATGCCATAGCAAGAAACCCACCACCATTTATCTGTCTGTATCCACATCACATCACAGATGAAGGGCATGGTATTGGTTGTGTTTTACTAAAGCTTTGACTGCAGGTGATAACTTTCATACACCTTCCATGAAATGACACCAGTATCAGCTTCACTGCATCCACAAGCACAAACAGTCACACAACCATAACTAGAACAATAATCATACTTACAGTTGGTGAAAGTGAAGCTGATGATCCTCTCTCCAAAACACCTTCCAATACTGAAGTCTCTTTAATCCAGATGTGTTTAGAGAGCCTCTTTAGATTAATTGATCGATTAGCAGGCCAGCGGGAGAGGTACAGGAGAGTGCTTGTGACTTACCCCGGTCTATCTCTTGATTGAATTTCCATTGTGGTGCAATTGTATCACCTGGTACTCTGACTACAGGAGGGAGAGGACACAGGTCACCGCACTCGACAGGGTTCCACTTTCTTTGCAGCCTGAGGGGCCTCTATCAGCGGCTCTATATAGGCAGAGAATTGACAGGCTGACACAAAAGCTCTCTGGAGATCCGTAAAGAGAGACACACTTACTGATTCTGGTACTGTGAATGGCAGAGGCCTTTCACACAAGCTCACACATGTAAATATTCTGACAAACGCCCACATTTTCACACAACATAACATAGACAATATGTGATTAAGACAACATAGAAACAACTGACAGATAGAAGCTCACCGTTTTCTTAAAATGGTTCAAAATTGATCTTGTGGCTGCTGCTGGACGAAGAAATACACAAGAAAAAAAATGTCATGATAGATCTGCGCACTCTGATGTGTTGAATGAAGGACACCGGATATCCACAATGTTAACCTGAGAGGAATGCATAATTTAGAAAGGCCAGAAGAGAGTGTCACGTATAGTCATCAGGTTACACTGATAGGGGACGACCACTTTCCTTCACAGTAAACCTTGACTTTTCAATACCATAACAATAGGGAAAGTAAATGACACACATTTCCTGATATTGTCTTCATGTGAAATGTATAAACACATTTTTTATTATTTGTTTTCTTTTTTCATGTGCTTGGTGCTAATGTAACAGGCTAGATGGGAACACCAAATTCTCATTAGCACTGATTAGGGTGGCAAAATAGAGTCGGGCTGAAATTAAATAGCATTTGGGAGTATAAAAGTATTAAAATACATCTAGATCTTGAAATGAAGACACTTAATGTCACAACAGTTGGTGCACTGTCAAATCAGAATCCAATTTACTGACAGTGTTTACTAGTTTTTTTTAGTTTGTAATGCAATAAAGGGTAATACTTCAGAAATAGTCTTGCAGTTTAGGCGTAGCTCTGTAATAGCTTTTGAAGTATGTGGTCCTCTAAGCTCGCTTTATCTCCTAGGCCCCCTTAAATTATTTATGATAATTAGAACAATTATTTTATTTGACATGAAGTTAGCCAACTTTAGACAAGAAGAAAGAAAGAAGAAAAGTAGAAGCAGGCAGTCACATGCACTGGTTTAACAAAACATTAGTACACAGTACAGCAATGCTTCCAAACTAATTCAATATAGTGTGCATGTTCACTAGCCTTTTAGCTTAAGTCATAACCCAATATTTAATTTGTAGGCAATAAAATTTCTGTGTTGTATTGGTTGATTTCTTTATACGCTGTGTAAGTTTTTTAAATGATCCCAATTGAATGCCAAAAGCTGAAACACGACAAACCCCACCTTGTTATTAGTACCATGTCTGTAAACACTTAATTTGCTCCTTGAAAATTGTGATGTAAACAGTGTGTCTCTGTTTCAACATAATGTGATTGTGCACTGTCTCTGTTTACCTGGTCTTTGTGCATTCCCACGGAAAAGGACTGTGGTTCAACTGAAATAGCCTGAGATATAACAGCATGTTTTTTAGATTGAGCTCTTCAGCAGCATCTGCTGCTCTCTGTGAGAAGCACAGATGGCTTTACTGATGTCTGTTCAATCAGAATCAGAAATAGCTCCATTGTCAAGTGTTTTTTACACATACAGTTACACATTACACACATTATTGGCTCTGTTCTGAAATGAATATGACCAGATTTTTCAGATCATTCTGGACCTGCAGAACACCTGTAGTTTAACACTGAGACCACAAGATGGCAGTGTGATTCACTGATTTATTTTACATTCTGCCGTGACATGTTGAGGACTTGGATGTTGAACATTTTTATTTCCACTAAATTAACATAAAAACAAACGATGCTCTTCTGCTGCATTCTGCTCTAACCTTGCAGGGACCCTTTACATTTGGCTGATCTAACTTACATAACCCAGCACGGACTAATTAAATTTGATATAGGAGGGCTAGGGGTGTCTGCCAAGGCAGCTGTTTCTTTTTATAAGCCTCTTAACTTCATCAGGCTCATTACCATGTGTGGCTGGTTTGAAAACCACAACTACTACAGAGACCACAGTAATACAATACTTTTAAGAAGGATACATATGATATACAGATATTGCAGCAGTGGTAAAAAGTACAGTTTCTAAAATGACTTACTGCCTGGAGACATAAATATCAAGATAGGTTGAAGTCAAAGTCAATTAGATTTTCTGTTTAACTCTTGTTTTAATCTAGAATGAAAGAGCAAATCTAGTCTCACTTTTAGATGCCGTTCCACCAGAATGACTAATCGTCATAGACAAACATATGGTTAGAATATTTTAAATTACTTGTTGCCGATAAACACTATAAATCCCTATAATATGTTTTTTGGGTCATGATTAAGCCCACCTCCTTTGACAACAGTCAGTGCACATGCTTATTTTGTGGGATTTGTGATGAACCCCACAACGGGCAGGCAGCAGCGTTCTGCGGCTGATTCCTGGTTTATAAAACCACGATTGGACAGAGTGAGTCACGTTGTCCGCGAAGCTGTCAGTCTGATGCTGCACCATTGTTCCCCGAGCAGCCGGAAGGAACGCTTGTGGAAGCACTGTGGGTTAGATGCGACAATTGTACCGGTCAGTCCAACACTATTCGGGATCCGGTACCGGTTATCACACAGCGGTGGAGGATTTTCGCAGAGGAACACGGTAAAATGGTTTAAGGGGAGGAAATTGTGAAGTCCATTGAGAGAGGGACGTCATTGACTGGCTGGATACTGATGATAGTAAAGAAATGAATGGTGAGTATGACCCATGGAGATAGGCCTGTATTTTAAAACATGCACATTGATTAAATGGGAAAATAGTGGCATATTATCTTTGTTTCTCACGACTTGCATTAGGCCTAAGTAGTAACTGGACATTTTATATGTTTTATGTGCTTGCTGTTTTGTGACCCATCCATGAATGGTCCATTTGTCAAACTCTTCTGGGCATCACACCTCACTAGTCACTCTGCTCAGGACATGTGTTATAACTAAATGGTCCTTCAAATTTGAGAATTATACTATACTTCAAGACCAGGTTTTCTTTGTTTCTCCTAAAGCCTTGGTCCTGTTATATCTGAAATGTGGCCAAAATAATCACTTCTTTATGTGTAGGCTATGTATGAAATAGAGAGCCACAGGGATCCTGTATGTTAGAGCTCCTCCACTTAATGCCATGGAGGCTAGAGCCATCTGACTGGTATATGGCCAACTGGCTGAGAGGCTCTCATGCAGACTGCAGGGAGAAGAGAGTCTGGTTCCCTGAAGAGCCTCATGCAGGACAGGCAGAGGAGGCAGAAAGTCTGTTCCCCTCCTGCCTCCCCGGGGGGGTGCCCTCCCCTCCGCGACCCCCAGCTATAAAAGGCTCATAAAGATTTAGATAGAGCTCTGTCAATCATCCAGGCATCAATGCTGAAAGTGCAAAGTTTCCTTGACAAAACCTTTGTACTACTGATACATACAGCATATGCATTATAAAAAATGGCTTCGTGTTCATCTTGTTGTGGCACTTTGTGTTGGCTGGTATAACAAGCATCATTAAAAGCTTACCTTTTGGTTGATCTCCTGTAATTCCATGATCCAAATGATTATGCAGACAGTTACTATAACATGTGGCTGCAGAGTAAATTTATATTTCTGTTCTCTATTCTTCACAGAACAGAGGCAGGTCGCTGCAGTGTAATATATTTGGCTAAAGGTAAGACCATGTCTACTTCTTGCTGTCTGAAATATCATACTGCCAGTCTTCACAGCACATTAACATATTGAATTCATGCCTGCAAGATAGATGGTGTTCAAAGCTCGCACAACTGTTGCTACGCTGCCACAAAAGATCCTCTGATAACAAGATATGATGTGATGTTGATGCAGACAACAGTGTTTAGTCAATACAGACAGCTGCGCTATTCTCACTGGATTATACTAGAGAGATGCCTCTGATATCGAAATGATGAAAAAAAGAGCATATTCATTCTAGAGTATGTTGTTTTGTATGTTTGATATTTTTTTCATTCAAGCATCAGTGCTACAAAATGGGAAATTACAGGACTTGACAGATACAGTTTTTTATGTTGCCTATGAAGCCAAGTAGTTCTAATATGTTTACATTAATGCCATATTAGGAATATGGCAGCATCATTATCCATCCTTGCCTTCATTATTGTCCCTCCGCCAGCTTCTTTTGTCAGAAAGAAAAGGCAGCACCAACAGTCCATCATTGTGCGAAAGCATGCCCTCAAACATGCGACCATGCTCACACAATCACACAACCATTTCCATCTCCGCGAGATCTGAAAGGCGTTTGGGGAATTTGAAGCCGCTCTTCTTGTGACTGTGTATTTTTTCTCCTCAATCCATCTGTCCCCTCAATCTATCAGCATCCAGTCCTCAGAGGAGCAGAATTTAATTAGTACATGTGGTACCCAGTTAAAGGACACTGAAACATTAAGTAGATGTATTTACTTGTGAAAAGCTGCATCATTAAGCTGGCTTATTTGAATAAGTGATTCAGTCATGCTGCTATTACATACTGTAGCACAGATGGCTAAAGCTTGATAACAGTGAATGTGCTCCATTAAAGATTCTCAGGAAAGGTGTTATGGCTTAACAGCACCAAGGAGAGTCTCTGCAGGAGACTGGTGTGGGTGAATTGTCTGCACACAAAGGTCCACATGCACAGCTAAATCAATTTTGTTTCCTTTTATGTGGGAACAACAGGAATTCATGCCTTCAAGCTTGACCTGGAGGTTCAGGCAGATTTACTGAGTCAGGATAGAGGGCATATTGTAAATTGATTATGGTAAATTATATTTTCTGTACTTTTAAATTAAATGTGACATCTTTGAAGGCTGTTTTGGATTTTTCCAATTTATTAATATAAAACAACAAGGTAACAGGCGAAAGATGCAGCAACACTATATTTGTAGACCAGGCAGCATTCTCTGATTTTTTGTGAACTCTGCATACCATATTGCATATTCAATGTGTTGTTCATGAATTGTCACTGTGCATGTTTTATTTGTGGTTTCTCTTTCCAAACACCGAATTAAAATCGCAGCATCAGTGAAGTGTGCAGAAGGATTGTAGTATGAGCTAATATCAACCTTTTAGATTACAGAGCAGCTTTGTGTGGCTCAGCGGGGTTCACGGTTCCAATTTAGGAGCTTTTGATGTGACTCTTTTTGTGTCTTTGGCTCCTTCCTGGCTGAGCTCTAAGCTTTTGCAGTTCACACAGAGATTGTGCTCTCTTGAGATGTTGCCATGACACCTATTTGGAATCTTTTGTCAGTTAAAAAAAGAGATTGTTCTGCCATAATGAGTTTTATTTGTTAGTGCATGGTATGCCACCACATAGACATTTTATACAGCCTATGTGAGTAAAGACATTAACATCCAATGTGTCTTACCTGTTTTATTTGCCAATATTCTACAATACAGTACAGATGATATATTTCAATTCTAATTTCACAATTAATACTGTTATACAGTGATACTTGTAATGCCACTGCATTGATACACAAGTAGTTAATGGTTCAAACTAGGGAAAGCCCTAGTGAAGTAAATTAGGAATTTTGTATAAAAAATTGAAGAGAAGATTGCACTACAAATCTCTTTATGCAAATGAGTTATGAACCATAAGGCTTGTAATAATTTTACAAGATAATCTTTATGTGGAAACACTGCCTCATATCTGGCATTCAAAAACCACATGCATAAAATGTATGATGAGAAATGTCATTTAAAAAATACTTCTCTAACTCTTCACTGCTTCTCATGTTATATTTTGTTGTGCCATATGTAAATGTACATTCATTGAATGTGGCCTTGGGTTAATTACTTTACTGCCCTATTGGCCAGGTCACTTTTGAAAAAGAGTATCTCAAGAGACTGTCTGGTTAATTAAGAACATTTAGTGTAGCCTATACGTCTCATTTAAACTTTTAAATCTGCATCAGATGCTTTTCCTTTGAAGATACTGAAAGAAACTATTTTCTCAATCAGCTTCTTCATACGAGTGACAGGGTCCAACACGAACACACAGTTTCATGGCACTTGAGAGATTTCTGTATTTCCAGTTTTTCTCTCTGTTCTTCACTAGTTTGGAGTGGGCGGGGCTCAGTTGGAAATGATGCCACATACTTCCATGTCCCAATCATGGTTTTGCAAAACATTTGAATCAGAATCTGATGACAGTTGCTGTGTTGTTGGATCACTGTCCGTCAAATCTGATCCAACCAAACCCACACAGTCCTGATGAAGCAGATTAGCAGCATTTTGACAGTTAAATTCTTATTACTTTAAATTTGATTTCTGTGAAGATTCTCAGTCCAAGGAAGGTAAACCTTGAATTTAAATTTGATTGTTGCTTATTTAGTCACGACTATTTAAAGTTACAGGGGTTTTAAAGTCTTTTCTTGTCTTTCAAAACAACAAAAAAAATAGTTTTGCACTGTTTTGCATGTGTTGGCACAGTTTGGCATGTCCCATGCTCTGACGTAGGTCTTTTTTTGATTTTTTTTTTCATTTCAACCAAATGTCTCATTATTTAATCTCTCTCTCCTTAATCAAGAAAAAGCTGACAGTTTTGTGAAAAGGATCCCAGCTTAATTTTTCAACATCAAGACAGAAATTTAAATTATAAGTAAAAATTCAACAATTTTAAATAGTGTATATATGAATTATTGTTACATAGGTTGATTTCAAATTGAATGACATTTTACAGAGTAAGGCAGAAACATACCAACATGATCTATAGCTGAAAATTTATAGAATATAACAATCTCGATTACTCGACTCATAGGCCATCACAGCTTTACAGTCTTGATTAATTGTTTACAATTAGACTTTAACAAGATGTTTGTCAGAATCATAGAAACGTAAACACATTCTAATGGAATTTAAACAACACATTGAATTGTTTTTTTTATATCACTCTAATTCACCACATGCTGTAATCACATGCAGAGCTGGCCTACTTCACCAATGTTCCCAGATAACAGAATGTTTTGCATATAAAAAATGATTCAAGATCTCAAAATGATACTCGCTATATATAAATGATAGGGCTTGTCTGCAGAATATGAACCCCACATCCCAGCCAGCCTGTGTGAGAGATGAAAGCAGCCCTGTCTCTATGAAATGCTTTGGCAGCCCTGTTTCTGCCAGCAAACCAGCTTTTGCGAACTTTCAGGTGGCATGGGAAAATATCGTCATAAATAAAATATAGAGCCATGAATAATTTAGGTGAGCATTGTGATTGACATGGGGGGGGGTACCTGATTATGCTTCCCGCACTGTGTGACTTGAATTACAGCAAATCAAAACATTAGTCTGAATGTGAAGCTCACTCCTTCGTAGTTGTCTGCTACAGTGTATTTTGATCACTGCTTGTAGCCTAACAACAAAGACGGTTGAGTTGCTGGAGGAAATGTCTTCTCAAAGATTACTCTTCAATTTAAGCATGTAGTACTATTTCATTAAAACACTGCTGTGGTGTGAAAGGAAACACACACACACACACATACACAGCATCACGTCAAGAGTCAAATGAGTTCACAACAAAAATATTCTCATTAAAGTCATTTACCACAATGTGGTAGTACACTGGCTACTCAAAATATTGGCAGTTACTTCCAACTCTTTATGCTTTAAAACAATGTTAAAATCAAACAGGTGCAGCTAGATATGTAGTACTGGAGTAGAGACCGCCCTTTGCCCATGTGGTTAATAATGAGCCGTGTTTCCTCTGTTGTTCTATGAGGAGGAAGAACAGATCAATGATTCCCAGCACTCGGCTGTACTGTAGCTGCAGGAGGGAGGCTGCAGCAGGCATCACTAGGCTGCAGCTCCTCCGTGTGCTGAGTGCTGAGCAGTGGGCTACACGCTCCCCCCTCCCACTCTATCTCCAGCCCCCGCTCCCCCTTTCATGTGTGTGGAGCAGATCTGTCTGCAGCCTCAGGCAAGTGCAAGTTAACAAATGTACAGAGCGTATGTGAAGTCTCATTTGCATAAATCTGTAGATGTCGCTACATTTCTTTAAATGGATTCCTTTGTGTTTAATTGCTGAATGCTTTCTTGCCTTGTGTACATGTGGAATTCTTTCAAACAGACTGAGAATGAAGATGATGGCATTTGACAATTAACTGTTACATATTTGCATAATTTGTCCATCTGACCTTCATTGCAGTACAATGGAAAAACAGCCTGAGCAAATGTTTATTGTCACTGTCACTGAACAAACTGTCAGGTGTTTTTCTCATTGCTTCCTCCCTAACACGAGTAATGACAGGCCAGTTGCACTTTCAGAAATGTAAACTGTGCATACATAAAATATTTTAGATACAATATACTGGAGCTTAATTGCAGCATTTTCACATTGATTTTGTTTTAAAATAACTGAATAATCCATGAGGGTTTCTGCTGCTGCTGTTTTTCTGATCTTATGCGTAAGTTATAACCATTGATCTTAACTATCCAATGCATTGTTTTATATTTGGTGTGTGGTCCCTATGTGTTCTACAGGGAAGGATACAAATGACTGTATATAGTGTTATTTGTTGTGAATTATTCTGGGGCATTATAGCCTAAATTTATCATTAATTACTAGAACAGGGGGGGTCTACATTTCTGTAGGGAAGGATACAAATGACTGTATATAGTGTTATTCCTGAACATGATGGCAGCAAATACAGATTAAGGCCGATGCCCCCGACCAATTACAAAACACGTTCTACTGTGGCCTTGTATGTTTGTGTGCTCTCGATGGCAGGGATCCTCCACTGACATCATCTGTAGCTGTATAATCATCCAGGCCACAGCGTCTCCTCAGGGGAGTCCAGCTGAGCCTCTCTCTCTCTCTCTGTATCTATCTATTTATCTCTCTCTCGTCCTAGCTTTCTCTCTGTCTCTCTCTTTCAAGGTTGCCATGTATGGCTGAGTGTGACACAAGTGATGGATGAGTTCGAACACAACCTCTGACTGCCTGCATGGCCGAGGATCTTTTGTGGTTCCAGGGTTTGTCCTCGCTCTGTGATTGCATCAGTTGGTTCCACCAGAATGCACCCGAAGTCACTCAGACAGGGTCCACTGCATTAAAAAAAATGTTTCTCGCATTTACAAAAAAAGAAAAGAGAATTAATAAAAAGATCTGCCAAGCCATCTGGGCTGTATAACTGTGTTCTTCATCACTGTGGAAACACTAGTAGTCTGTGATGCGACCAGCCATATTGAATGGCATAGGCATTTGGCAGACACAGATACAGAACAAGGAAGCAAAGTTGCAATCTATATCAATCTGTACCCACTCAACCCCTGTCCCCCCCACACATACACATTTGGCTGTCACTCAAAGAAGAGTCTGATAGTCCTCGTGGAGGAAGTGTATCTCTTAAGGATTATATTTACATGAAAATAATTAGTGTATACATATGTACGGTAAATAATTAATGCCTTTTCATATATTCACCTGCAACATTTCATATCATCAATGCAAATGGGATGTTCATGTAGCACAGGGAAGTTAAGAGTGTTTAACTTTGACAGTGACTTAAAGCTGCAACAAGCAATTTTTGATCACCAGCAGGCAGAAATACTCGGCAAACTCACTGCAAACTCAGGTGAAGCACAGCTGTTAATGCTAACCTCTAATTGATTTGGTATAGCTAATGTGTTAGTAAACACTTAAATACACAACTTATAGACACTGAGCAACATTGGCATCTCACTCTCACAAGTCCTATGTTCAGTGGCCTGTTTGGTCTCCACCATCTCCTGGGCCAAATATCTGAGGGTTTAGTTTGCTAAATGCCTGACTATCTCTACCAGCAGCTTGTTTCCTTTGACTACTAATCAGGTAGTGGGCACATATCAGAGTCAAGCCCCCAGGAACAATGCAGGGGCTCTACAGCACTTTTAGCATAGTGCAAAAGCGTGAAAACTACTTTGTATAATTTAGTGTAGTATTTAATCCATTAATTCCAATAAAATGTGGAAAGTTTATAACACCTGGATTAGTAAATCAGGCTATTTCATGCTGTTGATGTGTGCTCCCAGTGAGCAACTGTAATGGGAATGAATGGGACTCCATTTTGGAATCCAGCTTTACATCCATGATCTGAGCTTTTGGTGGAAATAAGTGTGGTCTTATAGGAGTGAAAACTAAAAAAAACATTAGCTTAAAGAGTCTCAAAGCTGCAGAGTTAGATGTCAATACATCTTTCAGATTATCACTTTATGTGAATTTAACCATGACCATGATCTTTTCCTAACCTAATCAAGCAGTTTTAGGGAAGGTACATACCAAATGTACCTTCTCTATACAAAATACTGTAGTTGTACATTATCTTTATGTCTGGTCCTTTCTATTCCTGGAACCACAGATTTCAATGCAATGAGAGTACAGCGATGGTAATCTATCATAGATCTGCCTCTCCTTTGTCTCCTCTCTATTTATCATGTATGGCTGCTTCATGAACTACCCAACAGACGTATTCCTGTGCAATGTCTTTCCATTTATTGATGTGGAACATTTTGTTGTTGGTTCTGACGTTGTCCTTGCAACCCTCTCTTGAGTGAGACTACCTGCCTAATATGCTCAAGCTGTTATTGTTGATTTAGCAATCAAATAAATTTTTCCTCTTTTCCTCTTACATACTAACTAACATTTGTGGATCTCCCAGCCGATGTCCTTAATTTTGAGGAGGTACCTCTGGTATACATGTTTTCAAGGCTCTGAGATGTCTGTGGTCCAGGCCTCTGCACCACACGGTGAAGTAGGCAACAGAGTCTGGAAAAAGCCTGCTTATGTAGCTGTTGGTATATTTCTGTCAGTATTTGCTCTGAGGAGAGACAAACTGCCAAAGTAGGCAAAGTGATCTATAGTACATGTGGGGATGTGGTACAGTCCAGAAGAACTTCTACACAATAGGTGGGCTGGAGATCTTGTTTTGAATGATGCCATGCATTTTAACTCAACACACACGCACACACCCTCCCAAGGTCTTGTATCCCTAATGATGTGGAAAGGACCCTGGAAATGGCTATTGAAGGAAAGTATTGGATTAGTTAGGTCATGTGTCAGAACATAGACACAAGAAAAGCGCCCTTAAATGATTCTTCTGTTCCACATTTTTCATGCTCTGTAAAACAGAAAACAAGCAAACAAGCTAAATTAACCTGTACTTAAGTATTCTTTATACAGTATTTGTTGTGAGAAATAACAAACACTCCTCTATTTATGTTTTAAATAATAGGACTCTGTTTGGAGATGTCATTAAAACCAGATTTTAGAATTGACCTTTCCTCTGTTACAGTGGGGGTGGGGCACGTCTTTTGCATATGACCTCAATTGCAGTATGGGTATACAAATGATTAATTCTTAACATTTTCTTTGTTTATTTTTTGCCTGCTGTCTTCAATTTCCTTCATTGAAATAAGTAAGCCTCTTGAAAGTTTGAGCAAATATAGGTCACCGTCACTGGTGCAATGGTGTAACAAATGTCATCTCTCCAGCTTAAATTTAGCATTTTTATGCAATGGGACAGCATATATGTGCGATGCTCATGGGTGAATCATTAAAGGAATGAAAATGAGGTCGTCCAATAACACCTATCAAAGGTTCAGCAAGAAGTGATCAGAAGAATAGCCAGGTTGAAAAAAACATAACAGGTGCATATATTGTATAATAGTTATCATCATAAAACACTTACATAGATATTTTGACAGTGACATTTTAGCCTGTAATGGTCTAAATCATTTTTATTAAAACACACAACAGAGTTTTGACATTTGAAGATAAAAAGGATAGCAGAATAGAGTTAGATCATGTTGGTTTTGCACCTAACAGCTAACCTAAAACATACATGTTTACATTTCCTGGTTGTTTGTCTTTTGTGATATTGTGCTATATATAATATTGCCATGATATGTGACAATTTTGTTTTGTCCAGTCTTTGGTTGTTTTCTGCTAAGACCTTTAACAGCAGAAGACCTTTGTAACAGGATTATTCTATAATTGCTGTAAATCATGCTGTGATGGAAATTTAATTTTGTCTAGGATAGCAAGATTTAGCCTAGACAATTAATTTAGAAGCTAAAAGTCTTAAGAACATCTGGATGCATTAAGATAGATAGTAGAAGATAGTAACTTTGCTTTACACCCTTGCCAGGTGGCCTAGACCTAGACCCCACAGATCCAACAGGCACAAATCACTGTTTCCTACCTATTAGTATGACAAAGTCATTGGCATTCATTTTGATTGCAGAGTCTTTTAGTGGAGAAAACACACACGCTGCTGATGCAGTTGTGTTATTATGCTTGCTTGTTCTTTGGTCCTTCTGATTCAGCTATAATAGCCAAATGTAATCTTTGAGTGCTCAGCAGAGTCTGTCAGAGTATACTCAGTACACTTCCACTGGCTTCCTGTCTGCAAACTGCATATTTAAAAGGAGCTATTTCAATGGCTAAAGGCACTCATAGAAGGCTTATAAACCCTTAAATACACAGAACAAAATTATAAATGCAACACTTTTGTTTTCGCCCCCATTCATCATAAGTTGAACTCAAAGATCTAAGACTTTCTCTGTGTACACAAAAGGCCTTTCTGTCAAATATTGCTGACTGCAAGTGTCCACCAGAGCTGTTGCCCGTGAATTGAATGTTCATTTGTCTACCATGCCGTCTCTAAAGCCGTTTCAGAGAATATGGCAGCACATCCAACCGGCGTCACAACCGCAGACTACGTGTAACCACACCAGCCCAGGACCTCCACATCCAGCATCTTCATCTCCAAGATCGTCTGAGACCAGCCATCCGGAAAGCTGCTGCAACAATCGGTTTGCATAACCAAAGAATTTCTGCACAAACTGTCAGGAACCGTCTCAGGGAAGCTCATCTGCATGCTTGTTATCCTCGTCAGGGTCTCGACCTGACTGCAACTTCGCACAGCCAAGAGGAGTGGACCAACATTTCACAGACAACAATCAACAACCTAATCAACTATATGCGAAGGAGATGTTTTGCACTGCTTGATGCAAATGGTGGTCACACCAGATACTGACTGGTTTCTGAACCCCCCCAATACAGTGAAACTGTACAATTTCGAGTGGCGTTTTATTGTGGCCAGCCTAAGGCACACCTGTGCAATCCCCATGCTGTCTGTTCAGCATCTTGATATGCTACATCTGTGAGGTAGATGGATTATCTCGACAAAGGAGAAGTGCTCACTAACACAGATTTTGACAGATCTGTGAACAATATCTGAGAGAAACGGGCCTTTTGTGTACATAGAGAAAGTTCTTTAATCTTTAAGTACAGCTCTTGATGAATGGGGGCAAAAACAAAAGTTTTGCATTTATAATTTTGTTCAGTATAATATACTATTCCCACGACTACTGCTACTACTACTATTGCTACTACTACTAAACACATCCATGTAGCAAGTTATGTAGAACTGCAGCTCAGATTGCTTGACAGTAGTGGGACATTATAACAACATGATGGAATAATAACATGTACAAAAAGAAAGAAACAGCACAGGGTAAGTTCATACTGATGTTGCTTTATAATGATGTTGCTGTCAGATCTGTGATAATCTTTGACAAAATGAGCTTATTGCTGCTTGCTAATGTGTCTTAGACTGTGACTGGATGGTGTTGTATAGCATACAAGAGAGAGACATTATGTGCAGTGTTAGGGAGAGAGTACAGGGATGGAGGAGGAGAGCAGTGCTGTCAAGGCGAGGTTCAGTGAGGACACTGGTGAGGATTCAGAACATTACAGAATCGAATGACAGTTGATTCCTTCAAGTTGCATTAAAGAAAAAACACAAATCCTCTCACAGAAGATTGTCAATTAATGTTCACTTTATCAGACATTCTATGAACTAACCCACAGTGGAAAAATTAAGAACCATATAAAAATGCAAATGTGAAGTTTTGAGTGAATGCTAAGTAGCAATGTCTCTAATTGCACACTTCTTGCCTGTACTGCATTGTATGTGCTCAGACATTGGCATTTGTTTGTATAGACTGTAATGCTGTGCAGGCTGTAAAAAAAGCCTCTGGGCTTATAGCTATCCTGTGCAAGGAAGTACAGGACCTTTTATGTTGACATATGGTCCAATTGAGTGCAAGAATGATATAATGGCTCTCTGACTGCACAAGCTGAGGTCCCACTAACTCTTCTGCAAAACTTCCTGGCATAGGAAGTGCTGGGCCCACAATCACTACAGTGCAGACAAATCTCATTATTTTGCGGATGAGGTAGTTTATGTTGATAGTTTCTTTTCAACCTATTCCAGGTATGTTCAGATTTCGTATGCCACTTTTCTGGGCAAAGTTACTTTGCAACTAGATGACTGCCAGTTTTGGCAACAATTTATATAAACAATGTGTATTTGATATACCCATTATCCTTTACGCCTGTATTTTGTAGTTTTATGCTGTCTTTATGGTCCTGTTATATTGTTCTTGGCATCAGATGTTTCCCTTTTTCCTTGTCTTTGCCCCTTCACTCTCTCTCTCTACCTCTTCCTCCACCTCCCCCTTCCCTTTACTACTCCCATCTGAATCCTTCCCTTTATGCATATCTGTTATACCCCCTCTCGCCTCATCTCCCTCTGCCCTGCATCTGCCCTCCTTATTAATTTCTCCAACATTCTGTCTTTCTCCCTCTTTCTGATCCCCAACCCCCCATACCTCTGCCTCCTCCCCCCTGCCTGCCCCCCCTCCCCTTCTCCAGCTCATGTTGGTAAAAATATCTGCAGACAGCAGGAGCAGAGGCATGCCTGGCTCTCTCTCTCTCTCAGACATCCCACCCATGTGATCTCACAGGCTGCCTCTGCTCTGCTCCACTCTGCTCCAGTCAGGCTCCTGCTTTTCAGCCGGTTGCAGCTAATGAGCCTTTGTGTGGCCAAAGAAAGAGAGAGAAAGAAAGAGAAGAGAGAGAGGAACACAGTGACAGACAGGGAGTTAAAGTGAGAAAGACTGTCGTCTTGCAACAATAAAGCATATGGTACTGACAGTGCAGTCAGAGCTGGAAAATTACAAGTCTCTCTCATACTCCTGCACCTTTTTTTCTCATGCGAGTGGAGCTCAGGGGTCGCTGCAAGTCAGTGGACTGAAACAAAATGGGAACCTCTTCATTCAGAATCTTTCACCTTTTTTGAGTAGCCACATTTATGATTGTGTGGCCGTGCTGCTGTGAGAAGAGGTGAAAGGAGTCACAGTCTGCCAGTGGATACAGGTCAGTTGTTCCTGTCAGGGCATCACTTGGCATGAGTGTTTTGAGCCTTGTGTTGTCACATTGGTTTACTGTGGCTGTGGGGACCTTGTGAATGACGAGGTGGAAAATAATTGTATTCAGAATGCAAGTGTGCTACAATGCTGAGAGAGCTGTTGATTAAGGACAAGAGTTGGTTTCCACAGTTGATGTGTGTGCACAGAGAGGCAAACACAGGGAGGGGCTTTCCAAGCTGGCTTTTGCTGCATTATTTTTTCTGGGATTTTCTCCATGTACCATAGTGTATGCTGCCCAGCCATGATTAGTGGTAAGGCAACAATGAAGACAAAGAAAGAGCTGTTGGAGAGGAGCACCAACCTCTGTTTTTTATTTAGCCATGATGAAAGAGGTTTACCATAGATTACCCACTGTGGCTTATGATGTCATGCCCATCCAGTGTCAAGATTTTAACTTTTGTGCTGTCGTAACAGAATGCAAATTAACTAGTAAGGCATTCATCTGAGAAAGGAACTCTGGTAAATGTATTAACATAATTTGCTTAGATATTAACTTAATTTGCTCAAACACTGTTATTTAGTATAAAGAACTCTATACATAGCATATAGCACTGGAAACTCATATGGGAAATCACTAGTTGTGAGGGTACATTAGAATCTCCATGGAAACAACTTTTGGTATCAAAGCCTAGTGCAGCATCAGCTGAGGGCTAAGCATATGAATAGGTTTTCAACAATGGTATCTAATTAGGACCCTCGCTTGGAAATAGACTAAAATTGCACAAGTCATTTCTGACGGAAATTTCCACTCCTGTTTGCCAACAAAGAAACTGGATTGTGAAATAATAATGTTTCTTCACTGTTTGATGTGAGATCAGCAGCTTCTGTTGATCAACATTTTACATCTCTCGAGACTAATTTAATATATTTCAAGATTAGTTCATTAGTTAATGTCATTATGTCTTGTCATAATCACTCAGCAGAGAAAGTAGACTGATGGTTCCTTGTCAGCCAGCTCAGTTATTAGCTTTACAGAAGCTTGTTAACTCTTCTCAGAGTGCAGCCTGTTACAGATTTCACTTCCAAATTCATATCAGTTTTTTTCTGAAAAGAAAGCTTTCCAGTGAGGTTACCCTGACAGACACCTCTCTCCTCCACTTTCTCCCAGATGGAGGATGCCTCACATTCCTTAGTTGGAGGTAGGGTTGTTGACTCTGGAGGTATTCCAAATGCTGGCGGTGCTATGTCACCCCACTGAACAAGCACAGCCTCCTGGGAACAATGACCCTCTTGCTGGCAGCGCAAGTCCTCTTTGGGTTGCACCTCTTTCTCTCAGGCAGCATTTGCATCTGTAATGACTTGATAGCAAAGCCCAGATGAAACACTGTGGCTGTCTGTGAATGGAACTCCCCCACAAGCTGCTCTGGCAGATAGACAGAGTGGGACTGGGTGAAGATGCATGTTGTCTTTACTGATTCCAGTTTCCAAGAGAGAAAGCAGTGAGGGAAAAGCTGCCAGCCATAGCAATCCTTGCTGTGCTACAGCAACTCTGTTATATTACTGGGTCTATTTTAAAATGTGACATGACATTCCAGCTGCTCTACAGCTAAATACATTAAAGGACTGCATTTTCAACAATGTCTGACGTTACGAATAGTGACAGAGATTAGGTCCTGCACTATTAAAACCCATTACGCAACAAAGAATTGTGGCAGGATATTATTCCAAAGGAAAAAGGAGTAAGCAAGATAAGATATGGTTTGATAGTTACAGTGCAGTAGTTGTTAGAGCCAGTTCCACAGTAATGGTGATTAGTTTTAGTGTAGTTGACTGATGAGCTTGTTCTTGTTTATTTGTCTAATTGCATCATCAGTCAGAGGGAGTTAATGGCCCCTTGCAATTGACATTGAAGTGGTCTGTAACACTTCTGTTAGAATAGCCTCTGTATGAAGTGCTGCAACCACAAACATTTTGCTGCACCTACACAGAGAGAGTGCCAGTCTAGAAACCCTGTATAGCACTGATTTAAATGTAGAGCTGTAATACCTATTATCATTCTGCCACTATTTAATGGTAGTTATCTCTGAAAGGTCTGTAGCAGGAATAATATCTATTAGTCGGTTTCCACTATTACATGTACCCTGCTTTATGATACATGGTTATTGACTGTCTTTTTAGCAGATTATAAGGCAATAGCCTGTCACAATATAGACCTTTTACTCTGCGGTGGACAGTAGCTGCATTTACCTGAGGCCTTTCTTTTTTTCTGTAGGAAGCATTGCATCGAACAGATGCTCATTACAGATGTACAGGATGTCAATCATGATGTACATAACACACATGTTTCCACACAAATAGTACTTGCATGCATGTCTGAATTTGTTGCATTGCTTTTATTGTGTTTTTTTTCTGTGAAATGCACTGTAATACATTTTAAGCCAGTGGGTATTTCAAATGTTTTATGCTATCTGGGGTGCAGCTGCAATTAAATGCAATCACATAATGTTGTAGATAAAACATATATGTTTTAAGCAGTGCAAGACAAGTTGGTCCAGTCTCCTTTTTCTCTAGCCTCTCAATTAAAAACAGTGGCATAAACTTCCTGTAAGGCAGACGTACTATATAATTAGCAGCATTCTCCTTCCATCTCAGCTCCTTTGTTCCAAGGTGATCAATCGACCAGGGAACGCCTGGGAGCTGGGATAGCGGCAGGAGAAATTGTGTGTGTTTGTGTGAAGGAGGGGGGTGGTCCGGGTCTCATTGCTAATTGAGTGTATTGAGGATTATGAAGGCCCTAAACTGGATATTAAATAATCTGTGGCCCCTCTGCTGTCTTTTGGTTTCAGGTGCAGATGCGGCAGGCCATGAGTGGAATACTGAAGAGGAAATTTGAGGAGGTGGAAGCCTCCTCCTCCCCGTGCTCTTCCTTGCGGGAGTCTGATGATGAGGTCTCCTGCAGTGAAAGTGGGGACAGCAGTGACAGTGTCAACCCCTCGGCCTCAGGCCCTTTCACCCGTGAGTGCCCATGTCTTTTAAATTCATGCATTATGCTCAGTGTGTCTAACGTGTGCTATTGATAGTAAGATTTATGTCATCATTTCATCTCAAAGAAAACAAATCTGCCTGTCTGTTGATAAGGGAGTGGAACATAAATTTCTAGGCATAGCTGTGCAGAGGAGAGGAGAGGAGAGGAGAGGAGAGGAGAGGAGAGGAGAGAGGAGAGGAGAGGAGAGGAGAGGATTGTTTGATGCTAAGAGTTTAGTGCTCTAATAAAGGGAAAGGATGCAAAGGCAGCCTTTCCGTCATTAGGAACAGCATCAGAGTAGGCCCAGCCAGATGAATGGGCTGATGCGGTCTCATGCTGTGTGCGCAACACTGTTGGTACTGTACATGTACTGTAAATGCACCACTCTCTAAGAACACTGAGTAATCATCTTAGTTATCTTCTTATATACATCATATTTTTGGATTTCTTTGAGAAAGGGACAATTTAGTTTTTGCATAAATGAAAAGACCAGCAAATGCACATTGAAAAGGAGACACAATGAATGGTGGGTAAAACTGAGGGCTGCAACTTTATTATTTTCTTTATTGAAAGATATGAGGATTATTCTTTTCTCTATAAAATATCACATAAAACAAAGTCATAATTTCCTCAAGCCTAAGGTGGCATCTTCAAATGTCATGTTTTGTCCGACCAACAGTCCAAACCCAAAAGATATTCACTTTACAATAATTCAAAACAGATAAAATAATAAAAAGATAAAATAAACTAACAGAGCTATAATTCTGTGAAGTCTACCAGCTCTGCTTTTTAAAATACACAAGAGGTCTGATGTAGGACTCCACAGTAACTCTTGACTCGAACTGACTTATGTATTAAATAATGCAGTCTTAATGGAAAATAAACCAACCACAAAAGACAGGTCTCCTCTGCAGGTTCAAAAGGACGCGGAAGTCATCACTAATAAGTAACACAGTGCACATGTCAATTTAAATCTCTAAGAGTTGAGACAGAATGTGAGTGAAATAGATAATACAGTTGTAGTTTTTTAATCTTTTGGGGAATTTGTGAGAAGTATCTAGATACTTGTTGGTGCAAGTACATCTTAATCAAAACATCTTAATAATGCAGTTCTTAAAGAAAAGACAGGAGAAACATTTAGGCAGAGTATGTCTGTGTATGTGCACAATTTGGCTACTTTCGTTTTAATGAAGCGCAAAGTCACTATCACTAAATTGTGTATTTTGATGATAATAAAATTTTTAATTTCAATTTTAATTTTAATTTTGAATCTGTATGAATGACATGCAAATGGGTCCCTGTAGGGGACGCAGTAAGGTGCTGCTTCCCCAAAGACTAAGCCTCAGTGCCAGCTGCAACTGCTGATAGCTAACAGCAGCAAAGGAGCTGTGCACTATGAAGACTTCACTCCTGTGATGTGACATGTGCATGTACAGTGATTGACTGTCTTGGCAGAGAGATGGAACAATTAAGTTCTAAGTGGTTTTACATCCCATGCTGTTGTGTTAGGGAGAGGAGGAAAAACATCTGTAATGTGTTTGTTTTTTAGTGTCTGAGAAACAGTCAGGTCTGAATCTGTCACTTTAAAGGGTAAAGGAACACTTGCTGATTATAGCTTGCAAAACGGCAAACTGCTTGCAAAAAATGTTTTTTTTTTATTATAGGCTTTAATGGAGACATCCTCAAAAAAGCTGATTACATAGACCTTAACATATGTTAACTGTTTTGACATCTAAAACAAGCAAACATAAATGAAGCTTGGCTTTTCTCTGTACTGTCAGCCTGACAGCTCTACATCTGTAATGAAATGTATTGTCCCTTTTGCGTGGGGTGGAGAGCTGTTGGAACCAGATGGTTTCTATTTGTCCTGTCCTGTCTGATATCGGGGTGAACATTGGGAACACTGCTTCTGTGAACCGGCACTCTTCATCTCTGGGCCAGGCAGGGGATTATTTATGCTCCACCGTTGCCCTCCCCTCTGCCCCTCCTTCTCGTAGAGCTCTCCTTAAAAAGACATGCAGAGGACTTGCATGCCAAGCGGAAGCACAGAGATGTGATGAAATCCCTCCCTGCAAAGCTGTGCTAAGATATGTAGAAGCTCGCTGTAGAGCTGGCAAGAAAGAAATCCTCATATTTCAGGCATTTAAGGACAATACTCTCAGCTAGTCTGTGTCCCACATTTTGCCATAAAAATGTCATTTATCTTAACAGGCTTTACATGGCTATTAAAACTGCTCTACTCCAACATGAAATAATGTATGAATGATAAACAACTCAGCTGTTCTGAAAATGACATGCAGTGATTTACAATGTGGACCTTTAATTATTTCCACATTGGAGTAATGAATTGTCAGAAACAGTTTACAAGCAAAAAGTAAATGTACCACTTTCTTCAACATTCCCTTTTTCCTTTGCAGCTGACTCAATACTGAAGAGAGAGAAGCGTCTGCGGACAAGGAGGGTGCATTTTGAGAATGTGACAGTGTACTACTTCAGCCGGCGGCAGGGCTTCACCAGCGTGCCCAGCCAGGGAGGCAGCACGCTGGGCATGTCCAACAGGCACAGCTGGATCAGGCAGTACTCTCTGGGTGAATTCGCCCTAGAGCAAGAGAGGATCCATAGAGATATGCTCAGAGATCACCTGAAGGAGGAGAAGCTCAACTCTATCAAACTCAAGGTAAATACTTTGTAATCTGTATATAAGCAAAGTCATAGTTGTAAATGTTTCCATACAAAGGAATTTATAAGCATTATTCAACCAAAATCAATATTTTGGTGTGAAAGATTCTGTGTTTAAAACACCACATTGGACTTTTACCAAATTGCTTGGATGTGCCTCCATTTGTTTTCAGCTGACTAAGAATGGCACAGTGGAGTCTGAAGAGGCGAACGAGCTCACGGCAGAGGACATTTCTGACGATGACATTGATCTGGACAACACAGAGGTAGATGAGTATTTCTTCCTGCAGCCTCTTACCACTAAAAAAACGTCGGGCATTGCTGCGCACCTCTGGGGTAAAGAAGATTGACGTGGAAGAGAAACATGAACTGCGGGCAATCCGGATGTCCAGAGAGGACTGTGGCTGTGACTGCAGAGTCTTTTGTGACCCAGAGACCTGTGCCTGCAGCATCGCAGGGATCAAGTGCCAGGTAAAGCCCATGACTATCAGTTTTATCCTCGCCCTTGTAAACAGAAGACACTCTCTATTATTTAACAAGAAGGTGCAGGGATGAATGATTGATACAGTGTGTTAAAGAATACACTTTCACTATTTGGTTCTATCAGGTTATCTGTTTATGTGTGAATAAAATGAATCGCACAATGTAAATGTTAATGTTTTCCGTAGGTGGACCGTATGTCATTTCCATGTGGCTGCACAAAAGAGGGCTGCAGCAATTCAACTGGGAGAGTGGAGTTTAATCCCATCCGTGTCCGGACACATTTCTTGCACACCATAATGAAGCTCGAACTGGAGAAGAGCCGTGAGCAGCAGCATGTGCCCCCTGCCAACGGTTTCAGTGGCGATAACAATGACCTGGGAAGCGGAAACCCTCTCGTTCAGTCCCAGCACAGGTTGGAGTACTCTCTGTCAGACGCTGTCCCACAGACGGCCAGCATGCACCTGCAGGCCGCAGACGAGATGGAGGAGCAGCTAGATGACGAAGACGAGGAAGAAGATGATGAGGACGAGGAGGAGGAGGAAGAGGAGAACGAAGAGGACGAAGAGGATGAGGAGGACAGTAGCAGTGTTTGCAGCGGACTGTCTGACTCCAGCACCCAGAGCTTGGCTAACAGCGACTCTGAGGATGAGGAGGACGATGATGAGGATGAAGAGAAGTCTGAGAACTTTCAAGATGACATGACAGCCCTGCCAGTGTCTCATACTGAGGTAGTCCCCTTGTCCTCAGTGCTCTGTTACAGCGATGGCTCTGTGGCACATGATAACCATATGAATGGAAACACTTACTTAATGAACTCTTCTTCAGCTGAGTACTATCAGCTGGGGAGCTCCAGCACTGTCTCTAATGGCCAAACCAGCCAACCCAGTAAACCCTACAGGGAAGCCTTAGCATTCCAAGATCCAGTCAGCACGACCAACGGCAGTGTGGCCCAAGGACCATTCAACATGTCTGCTGAGCAGTACACAGACTACTCTAACCAGGCTGAGGAACAATACACAGCTAATCACCCTTTCACTCTGACCAATGGCACGCCTGCTGCCCCCGCGACCTGTTACACGCCTGACCAGGAGAAGAAGATGTTGTCCAAAGCAACCTTTGTGGAGCAGCCTGACAACCACAACCAGACACAGTTTCAAAACTACCTGAACAATAACAACCAGGGTTCCTACAGCAGCCACAGCTCATGTACAACAGATGGACAGCCACAGCAAGAGTCTAGTGTTAATGGACACTCTGACCTGACCTTACTAGCAAACAGTACTAAGAACCTCCCTTTACCAGACCATTGCCCCGAGGTCACAGCCATCTAGTAGGCCTCGCCTCTAAAGTGTACTTTCGTCATTACATCTTTACTTGAGCCTGACCAAGTGATATTTTAAGAGAACATAATCATGGCCTTTTTCATTATCTGACCTTAAATTTCAAAGCAATGTACAGCGCTGTAGTATATTCTCATCTGTATCTATAAAGCCATAGGTTCCTGATGGCAATGTTTTTGGGGGATAATTTGCCCCTGAAGGTTTCTCCACAACAGTGTGTGCTTAACTGCAAGATGGAACAGATCAAAAACGTGTTAAAACATCAGTTATGTCATGCTGTGCAATGTATCTTGTAACTTCAGATGTAAAGTTCTAGTTTTAAGCAGATATTGTACTGTAGATTTTTCTATGTCTACTTAATGTGTCAAATGTGCGAAAAAGGTTTATCGTCAGTTTATTTATTGTTTCTGAATTATGTGTATACTTATATACTGTAAATGTTTTGATATCAATAACGCATGCTGTTTTGGGAGTCTCAGTGACATTTAGGGGGAAAAAATTGCCATTGTTTTATATAAAAATGTGTTGTATACATAATGTACATTTTTCTTCTTCTTTTTGTCACTATTATATGCTTTTCTATGGTTTTGAAAAGCATGAAAAAGCCTGAATTCTTATTTGTATGTTTGTAATACAATATCAATAGCATACAATGACAGAAATCAATTAACAGCCTTTTGCACTTATGTGTGGGGTTCCAGTGGCATGCAGTTGGTTTTAACTGGTAAAATATGGCCCCTCACTTGTTTTTTCTCCACTGTTCATTCTTAGAATAACATGATTTACAGGTGTCACTACAAATTAAGATTTATTCTTTCATTGATACAGGGATATTAATGAAGTAGCACTTTGACATATCTCCAAAAGTATGAGCTCTATTCATCACAGACAACATAACTCAATCTTTATAATTGGATTATCATAAGAGGCTTCGTCTCCATCAAAGTTCTGTAGAAAAATATTGACCCAAAATAATGTCAGTATTTCATTAATTAACTGGTTATTGGATTTCTGATCCTGAATGCTGTAGAAACTACATTCCACTGGCCAATAACTAAGATGCTTATTTATGTGGATCCAATAATGATGTTGATTTGTTCTACTCAAGTGTTAAGTGCAATAGTTTGAGGGTTTTTAAAAGGCATTCCCTTTTAGAGGAAGTCCTTGGAAAGCAGACTGAGTTTGCTTTTAATTGCCTGTCATGGTACTTAATATTTTACCTAAAGCACCATTATCTAATAAACAGTATGCCACAGTTTCAGTAATTGTATATAGGAGTAAAACAAATGTTCAAGGTTGACAATCAAAGCCTTTTGTCAAACAAAATTCATATCAGTAAGTAAGAGATCCACAACTCTTGAGTCACCAGAAGAACCACTGAAAATGACCAAAAACCTGTAAGTAACCTTTCAACACATCTTACATTTTTGACAAAAAAAGGAAATTGGAGTGACCACTGAACAATTGGGGGACTGCAATAATTTAGTGAGTAATACTACTGTAATATGTTGCTGAGGTTCTTTACCTTTAGCTGTTTGCTCCTGCATGAATACAGATATTTGTCCCTCTTCCAAGCTTGCAAATATCTGCCCACATTTTATAATCACTCAGATCAGTATTGGAGTTTTGGTGGTTCTCTGTGACTGTGGAGTAGCTGGAACCTCTCATTCCACCTCAGTGGTACAAAAGAAGTGTACAGACTGCTTTCAGGCAATCAATGGCATCAATATGGCCTATAGCACAGAGTAATTGTGCCAAAGCATACAGTGTGAGAAGGCTTGATGCAATGAAACTGCATCCAGTTAAGAATCCTGTGTTGGATTTTTATGTTCTAGTATTTATTATGAATGATATATTGAAATGTGTATTTATTGTGGTTTACTAAAAGTCTGTATTGAGTAAATTGATTCACTATCTTAAAATTGTCTTTTGTTTCATGCTGGTTGTGAGTTGTAAAGCTTCATGTGCCTAATTTATTTAATTGTTTTTCTTATTCTGTGAAATGCATACATTTTGCACAAAATGGTACAATTTTTTCCATGTGTTTGGTTTTCCAATTGTAGATAGGGACTTCATTTTCGTTTTTTTAACATGGTTTTGAAATAAATTAAAACTGCTAAAAAATATGAGTCAAAGTTGGATACTTGAGTGATTTCTTAGTGCAAAGCGCCCTCTGCAGATCATAGGGAGAAATGAGAAATGGTGGTACTCAGTCTTACCCGACTTAATTTTTATTGACCTAAAAATAAGACCTCTTTCTACAATGTCTAAAAACAAAATAGGCAATTTCCAGTTTTCAAACACACACGTATTTTACAATATTCCACAGCCATCTTAACACTAGTGCCTGCACCAGAAATTCATTAGTGGACTCCTGTTTAGAGAGTTTCGGGCATTTGATCAACACATAGGGCGCCTTCGGTGCATTCACTTTACATTAAAAATTCCCTTTTGATAAACACCAAAGCATTAAATTTTTTTTATGAAACAGGTAAACCTTGCCGGAAATAAGAGAATGATGCTTAAAAATCAGTCAAAACATCTGAGTGTATGTATGTATGTGATTAAAGTATTAACTATAGGTCAAATAAAATACATTTTAATCTTCATTAATAATATCAATTTCACAGGTGTCATGAGCAACACCTTATGCCCAAATTAACTGATCATAATTAAGAACCAGTTCACTTTTTCTCAAAATGCAGGTCTAAACTGGTAAGAACTGAAAAGGATTCATAATGTAACAGTACGCAGTTGCCAGCTAATTAGGTACAGCTAGGTAAACCTTATACATTCTAATACAACAACCCTGAAAAACTACCTTTATGAACTTTATAATGTTCTGTTTTTGTTGAAATCATTCTAGAGAGGTGCAGATTCAACCTTATGAGAAATTTGGTGCTATTGCATTGTATAATGTTGTACCGAGAAGTGTTTTTTATTATTTATTCTACCTATAAATGGGTTGGACATAATATTTGAAACACTTCTCGGTATGATGCAACATAATTTAACAGCACCACAAATTGCAGCCTCCAAAACAACTATAAAGTTGAATCAACACCTCTCTAAAAGATCTAAACATTATGACCTTCATGAAGGTAGTATTTATTCCAGGACTGTTACATTAAGACTGTTACATGCTACTGTAAAAGTAGTAGTTAAACTGGCAAATGAGTGCTTAGAAATTCTAAAAATTGTCTTGTGTAAGTTTTGTGGTTTGAAGACTAAAACAATCACCTCATGATAAAAATGACATAAAATATCCAATCCAACCCTGATCTGAAGATCACAACACTGTAAAAGCCATTATTTTGCATCAACAGAAAACTGCAACAACCCTCCCCCCATATCCCTCCACCCTCCCAGTATAAAATGACATTTCAGGCACTGGACGTTAACAAATAAAAGGTTTTGCAGTATTCCAAAAAGAGGGACAATGCACATACACTACATACTTGTGTGTTTCAGGTTTTCATTTTCAGTTGCTTTGGTGCATATAATTTAGGATTTTTGTCCAAGTTGAACTTGATTACAATATACATGATCTACTGTAGTTTTGTGTGATTTTGTTTTAGAATTTTACATCTCACTGGAAAATGTTCAGTGTTTGCTTTATATACCAACATACTGCATGTGTTGGTTGCGAAGACTTTGAGTAGTGAAAACATCCCAAATACAAAAAAGGCACTTGTCAACACAGTGCATCGTCATTGTTCCAAGAATCTCAGTTCACAGTCTGATAGGGAGCATTGTGTCAATGCATACTTCCAGCAGTGACACACTGTGGCTTCTCCCAAAGTCCAAACTTCCCAGCAGCAGCAGTTCAGTTCTTCTACATATAAAAATAAATTAAAACTCAATGTCATTAATCTAAAAAACTGCAGTATAGTATACTCATGTCCTAGTTTGCCTATGCAGAGTGGCTATTTTGTAAAGTGGTAGTTTGCACACTCAGACAAAGGACCAGAGCTGGTATCTGTCCGAGGGGTTGCAAAGGGCCAGAGAGGGATGCTCATGACGGGCACTCAGGCACATGTTTGATCCTGAGTTGTAGAACAACTGGTTCTATATGAAGAAAAGACAAAATTATTACTTTCCTAAAAAACATAGCCACAAGTATCAAAAATCACAAACTGCTGCACAGAAAATGTAAAAGATCCAACTCACATCCTTCAGTTCCCATTTTTGCTCTGCTCCTACAAATGTGTTGCTGCCTTTATACTGGCAGTCGTCCAGCTTCACAGCCCCCTCTGTCCCATGCAAACATAGCTCCTTCTGAATATTGTGTCTAATCTCATGATGTGTGGAGTACTCAAAATACTATAGCAAAGGAAACAGAAGGTAAAAAATGCCATGAACCACTGTGATCCAAGTGAATCACATTTTGGTCATTCAGAGATAGAAGGTACATTTTCTAACTGACCTGGTTTCCTCCTAGTCCATGACATGGGTACATGATCAGTTGTTTTCCACCCTCATTGTCTTCTCCAGCATCCAGACATGAGTCTTTGCCCACATTTTTCACCTACAGAGAAAGAGAAGGGAAGGGGAAAGCAGTGAGAGGAAACAAAATGAAAAACTAACATCCAGTGCAAGCTGTTCAAACAACTTTAGTCTCTGGAGTGCTGTCAGTGGTGTCAAATTGGAACTGCTCAGTACCCTCTGGAGATCCTAAGTGGAAACCCACAGTGGCTAGACAGAGCTCTGAGGTTTGGAAAGATGAGAGCTGGTGGTGGGGTGTGTGATCTTACTGAGCCAAATCGGAGTGGGTTGAGATCAGGCATGAAAACTTCTGGATAAACGTTCTTCAAATACCATGAGAAGCCCTTGCATTGCAGCTGCGCACGGAGGTCCACTCGTTTGGAGATATCTCCAAAGGCCCTCTGTGAAAACAATGGAAGGCAGGAGGGAAAAGTGGTTCCTTTACATTATTCATCAACATTAGATACTAATAGGGCTTATTTTGTAGGGTTGAACTACAATGCAATGATGATCTTTTTACTCTTATAATAATTAGTCACCACCCCACTCTTCATCACTATGGTGCCATGTCTGACAAAAACAGTCAGGTACAGAATAACGCCAATTAGAAAATGATGTGAAGCAGTTTTCTGAATAGGCCCATGTTCCAAAGATAAATCTGCAGTACTGTTTACACATTGAAAAAGGTCCATACAATGTTTCCTTGCCATCCATACAGAAAGGCAAGAATTATGCATAGCTCAAAGCAACTAAGAAAACCTTATTCTTTGCCAATTACTAATAAACCAAAAGGACTAAGAGTCTACAGCCACATTAGAGGCTCTGTATGGCTGTACTTAGGCACAGGGATATTTTGAGCATGTTAGCATCAGGATGCTAAGGGAAGGGAGTGTAGTGCTAATAAGCACTACACTCCAAGAAAAGCTGTGATTGATGGGAATGTCATTATAGTTTTGCAGATATTTCATCATAAAGTATAGGTGAAAATTTTGCATAATGATAGTGCTAGAGGAAAAGTTAAGGGATTGTCACCATTATTACAATTCACCCCGAGGGTGATGTGAATGTCGGTACTAAGTTTCATGGCAATCCATCAAACACTTGTTAAAATATTTCACTAGAAAACATCAACCTCATCGTGGCGTAGGGGTTCATCAAAAGGCATTAGGATTCATGCACCATGGGTATCTGTATCAAATTTCATGACAATCTATCCAATAGTTGTTATATCCAATATTTCCACGTGGACAAAAGTGGTATATTGACCAAAACTACCATCCATAGAACCGTAGTGATTGTCATCCATTGACAGAAATGAGACATATGACATGGCAAAATGAATAGCATCAAAGAAAAATAGGAATATTTCACTTTGGATTTTTTTATTTTACTTAGAAAATCACTTTACCTTTCTAAAGTCTGTTCAAATGACTCTTTTCCAGTGCTCTAATGACTCCTTTGTTGAACAAATTAATTGCAGACAAGTACTCGATCACCATTCCTTTTAAACTGAAGCATAGCAGCACATTTAAAAGGACTTGCAAACACCCTATGCTCTCGAATAATGGGACCACTTACTACAATGACGAGGATGAGGCTCACACTAGTGCACACTGATAGCTACTACAGTGGATTCCTTGGAGCTGTTTACGGTGGCGTCTCTCTTTGAAGCCAGTGGGAGAGGGCTGGCCTGCTCTGTGAGGCATAGCCCTAAGGGGAAATGTTTATGGCACCTTCGGGACCACATGTTGGGAAACGCTGAGAACCTGTCATTTACCAGAGCTGACTTCCTTCTGGCCCCTTTTTCTCTGTCAGTTAACAGCTTTCAGCCACCAAGAGTCCATCTATTGCTCTCTATTTCAAAGAATGTGTTTCATTTCTACAGAATTCAAGCATTGGGAATTACAATAGTGAAATGCTATGGTTCTCCCAGTAAGTACATGTGAACGCCACATGTGAACATGTGACCCTGACAAGTAGAAGTGAAAGATAAAGCTGCATAGTCATTTACTGCATTTGAAAGCATCACAGGACAGACACTCAGGATGGCAGAGGCACATTACAGCCAGAAGCAGTACATACATCTTTCGCCAGCTGCGCAGCTTGCTGGTTACGACGGTAAAAGATCTCCTTGTATTCATCCATCCAGACCTCCGCCAGCCGCACCTGGTTACGAGCAATCACTTGTGTACCCTTGGGAAAGGTGTGGGGGCTCTTGGTGCGGAAAACATGACCAACAATGGAACAAGGGATGATCTCCAGCTGCCCGCCACACTGCCACACCTGCAGGTTAATGGGAGACGGTACAGATATAGATGCGTAATGGACAAGCCTATACAGCCATTTGGATACTGGTATGATTCAACAGGCGAACAGGCTCAATGACAAATAACAAAAATGCTGCACAGCCAGAATGACAGCTTAGTGATAGCTTACCCTAAATGACATTTCAATATTCTCACCACCCCAGATTTCCATTTCCTCATCATAGCTTCCAATATGGTAGAAATAGTCTTTTGAGATGGAGAAGAGCCCACCAGCAAATGTGGGAGTCCTATAGAGAAAGGTCATTAAAATGTTTTAATGATTTCTTAAAATAAACAAGAGTTTATTTAGTCTAAGGCTGGTATTCTATATTCATGCAAACTTACTTTATAGGGTATGTTTCATCCTTCCTCCTTTGTTTCTCATGATCTGGAAGACTCTCCCAGCCAAAGGACAGGCCCCAGTCAAAGTTTCCCCGATTGTGGTTCTGGCCATATGGGGACGGTTTCATGAACTCAAAAGTGTTGAGATCAATAGTGGTTATATCTGGACTCACGACAGCAGTGTAGTTCTCGGCTATCCTGGCCAGCAGAGGCTCCAGCCACCCATTAAAACATTCACCTGTTATTCAACACACACGAATCAGACAGTGTCACAACATCTTTCTTAACAAAAGCCAGGGCTTTACATTCCACAACATTAGGAAACAAAGCACAAACATCAGGGTTGTTGAGCAGTGGGTGTGTAAGTAAGGGTGTGTCTAGCATGCAACTGGTTTTAATGTATGAGTAATATAAATGGTGTTGACTAACAGTGGGCATCCAGAAAGGTGAGCGTGTCGCCGGTGGCCACAGAGGCACCCAGCAGCCGAGCGGTAATGAGTCCTTTCCTTTCTCTCTGGCGCACAACACGGACAATGCTTAGCCGCTTCAAATACGCATCCAACTCATCCTTCAACACGTCTGAAAGTATGGAATGGTAAAGTTAGTGACTTTAGAAGATAAGTATTGAAAAATCTGATGAAATAATATATATATATGAATTGATCTTGTACACAGTCTTATATAAACTGTCCCATACAGATTATTGCTAAAGTGTAAATAAATAACATTCGCAGCCCTCAGCCTAGAACATAAAACAAACAAATAAAAAAGGACAAAGCTCTTTTCCTTTCATCTTTAATATCGGACAAGGCATCCATCTGTGGTCTGCTCCAAACAAATTACTGAGTTTAGAGTGTCAGATGGACTGCATTCCCAGAAACCTCTCTCCTCTTTAAGCATTTTGTTTCCTTCCTACATCAAAACTGTTTACAAGAGTTAAGTCTGACTCATTTCTAAGCACAACCACTGCTAATTCCTCTTAGGAAAGAATTCACTAGCCCCTTGCTTCCTGTTGTAACCCACTTCATGGGCCACAGTAGGAGCAGGGAGCTCGTGTCTGCACATTTCGTGGCACAGAAAAGAGCTGCCCACCCAACATGCTGCATGAAATCGAACCCAAAAGAGAGCAGGGCGGTCCTGAAGGGCCCTATTGAATTTTACCATCCACGCTGGCGTCGTCCACCAGGATGATCTCTTTGAGGAAAATGGCAGGAGAGGTGTGGAGGACACTGTATACTGTCCTTAGCAGAGTGCTCCAAGCCTCATTGTGAAACACAATTATCACACTGGTGGTTGGCAAGGGGGGGCATCGCTTGAAGGTTTGTTCAATACATCTGCAGCGAGAAGGAAAAATAGTACAAAGATCTGACTGTCCTGTACAGTTCCTGAGTGGCACAATAGTCTAGTTATTACATCTGCAGACTCTCCCCCGTGCGGTGTCCATTTCAGCTGTGACACTGCATGTGTGGCAGCCTTTTGAAATACCTGCCATATCAGAGTGGGAGAGACTTTGTAATTGACTCAAATAAGATAGACAGTACATGGACAGGCTTTATATCTGTGTCATGTACTGACATATACTTGGACTTACATGCAGTTGGATGTACTGTAGCTAGCCAAACATAACTGTGCTCTTTTCTGAACTGGCCACAGTAACTGGGCAGGCATGCTGAAACAAAGTCCCAGTCAGAACAATCATCTCTTGTGGTTTCTGCCTGAGACTTTCCTCAGTTGCAAAAAGCAAATATGATGAATGTGTTTGGGTTAGACAGTCAGTTTTGCACTGCACTGTCTATATTACACTGATCTGTGTGGGTGTTTTTCAGTGTGTGACTTTTAGGTGAATTCTGGGCCAGTGAATCAATCTATGTCCTAGTAGTAAAGGAGAGTACTTCTTGTTCAGCACCAAAGCTGTATTTACGCCCACTAGGTGGTGCAATTACATGTTGTTTCTACATCAAAATCAGCTGGTAAATGAAATGAACATTAGCTCAACTATGTTCACTTTTTTATAAACATGAAGGATTTTGCACAGCATTACCAAAAGCATAAAGATTGTACAAAGTGACATACTCTGGTGGTCTTGTGTCTGCGCCCAGGTCTCTGCTCAAGGAGATGCGGTCACTGGCATAAAGGTTAAAGCAGTGTTTCTCTTCACCCCTGTCCTTCTCCTTCTGCTCTTCAGGGCTCAGTGAGTCTGTGTGGTAAGCCTTCCCAGCTGCTCCAGGAGCAACAGGGTTCTCAGGGGGTCGCTCCAGAGCTGGCCTGAGCTCAGCAGCAGTGTAGTGACCTGGCAGACAGGACACACTGTCTGAAGTGTCCTGCTGCCGCACAGGGGCTCTGATCTGCATCTTTGGCATCGCATCCCTGAAGTTATTGACAGCTCCAATCACCATGCCCAGCATGGCATCCCGCTTCACAACGATATCCTTCAGCCACGGGTCCTCCTCTTGGTTTTGGCTCGCCACTTCCCATTGTATGAAGAACACAAACGTAACAAAGACAAGGCCCACTATAACAAGTTTAAGTGGATGCAGTCGCCTTCGGAGAACTCTGCGCAGAGCGGTCATTCTTCTTCAACGGAGAGTAGGCTGGCTTTGGACTCAGGTTCAGCTGTAATAAATAAATATATCCAGATGTTTAATAATCATTAAGCAGCACTGATGTAATTATCCAATTTAAAACATTGGAGTTTCACAAAAAAACACAGGCAACATAGTGATACATTACTTGCCATGCCACTACATTTACATCTTAGTGTTTAAATCAGTTTTTCTCACTTTTTGTCTTTGAAATCAAATAAATCACGTAATTTGCAGTTCCTAGTTCAGATAAAAGAAGCCTGCTGTTATCTACACATCACTATTTAAAATCGGCTTGTGGAATCACAAATCTAACCCCTCTGGATTCCACAGAAAAAAAACACCACGTACCATGAGTCACTTAACTACAGATTCAGGTTAAAAAAGCACTTTAAATTGTTCTTGTAAAACTCGAAGAATGGCATCCTGCTTCCCCGGATATCATATTTTTGTTGCTATAAGTCCAAAGAAACCTTTCGCTGAGACAAAAAGATTTGCTCTCAGTTCTCCCTTCATAAAACTTCCGTCTCGTTGGAGCCAGGTGAGCTCTTCTCAGGTAGAGAGGGAGGAGACTTGTTGGCGCGCCTGCGCAGAGGAGGCTTCTGCGTGTCAAAATCCATAACCTGGAATACATGTGAGAAAAGTTACAAGTGATCCAACAAACTAAACATATGGCGGTGACTCTGTTTGTCGTATAGCCTGACTTTTGTCCTGCTAATAATTTAAATATTAGGCCTATTTGCCAAAATCACGCTGCATCAAACATTTTTCGTGACAAACCTCTTATCCTACTGCACGAAAGTTAGTCTGCAGTCACTTCGTCCTCAGGAGTACTGCAGCCTGTGTTCTCAACGGAGTTCCTCCGGTTCAAAAATGGTGTCATTAATAGGATTTGTTCAACTGGTCATTCACTGGGGCAGTTGCTGGGTTACAAATAACGGAGGAATGCGCTATACCCCACACACACAGCCCACCGCGTCCAATCAGGGTCTCTCAGAAAACAACCACATCTTGGCCATACAGCGTCAACTTGAGGGAAAACGCACATGGTCAAGCTTGCATTTGGAAAAGTGAGGCGTCCCTTCGCTTGGGAGCTGCTTGGATTATTAATCACATCTGAGCTTTCCTTACTACTGATGAAAGTTATAAAAACTGACACTCACCACCGGGCTCTGTAGTTCATCTAATCCTTCATAAAGAGCTGAATGGTTGAAGGAGTCAAGACGCGGATTCCAGCCGCAGGGAGACTGCTCTGGTGCCCAGTTTGAAGTCTCTCTGCTTTTGACTTGCACAGTGACTCCATCTGTAGTGACTGTGTTCCCCAGCACTTCCTATCCACGGCAGGCATCCAGTTTGTGTGCATTAAAATGTTCAGAGTGCCCTACACCCCTCCAGTCACGCTTGTAAATGTCTGTGGCAACTGTCTGTGGGGATGCTGATGATGTAAATTGTCTTAATCAGGAGAGCGCCTTATGCTTATAAACGTATCAGTTCAATCTTGAGAAAACAATAAGGTCAAAAAGCCACCACCATATATCTAAATAATTTTATTTTGAAATAGAAGAGACTAAAAAGCAAAAATACATTTATCTACATCCTAATTATTCATCACAAGATAAAACATTTTAATATTGATTTCCATATACATATACTATATAATTTCAAAGACAACATAAATATGTCATGTATAAAATAAAAAAGTTTAAAAAATAGAAATGGGAGAACATTTAAATTGTTGATAAAAGAAGCTTTAATGTTCTTTAGAAAGTGCCCTTCTGCAAGACCCCATTGTTCCTATGCTCCAAAATCAGAATTATTGTGGAGTTTGGCTTTGTAAGGCTGAAAAGCTTTCAGCTGAGTGTGTGCCCGAACCCCTCTGCACTTTCTTTCCCCTCAGGATTGCCAGCACCCAACTATTCATATACTCGAAACAAATGTACATAGCAATGTGTTTAAGGGGGTTTTCCCAAAGAAATAATACACATAACTGCACAATCTTTTAACTTGACAGTAAAAGCCAAACAATAAAGTGGACTTAATCAAAGTAACTAATTCTATTACAGAAGCATAGTCTCTCTCTCTCTCTCACAGAGACACACACACACACACACACATTTCCAACACTAAGATCTCAGGGCAGCACGAGCTTTGTCCAGGATGTCCTTTCTCATTCTCGGATAATTCGGATGAGCAGCCAGAACCTGTGGATGGAAGCAAAGATGATTTCACGGGATAAAAACAGATCTAATCTGCCAAACTGTAAACATCCACAAGTGGCTCACCTTGTGACACACATCTATAGCATCAACATGCCTCTTTGCCTTCAAGTAGTTGAAAGCAAGCTTGTATCCTGACATAAAAAAACAGATTTCCATGTTAGAAAAATACTTTTCATAATCCCTTTTCGTCCTTATAAATAGAACTGGACATGTGATTTTGGTTGACATACCAATAGTTGGGTTAGTTCGATTTCCATATTTCCAAGCCAGTTCATAGTTGAGTGCTGCATCACGGAATGCTTGCTCTTTTTCCATTATGTAGCCCAGATATTCATAAGCTTTACAGCATGACTGTGGAAAAAAAAGGCAATTATTATTACAACGAAATTTACATAAAGTACGGCCACTACATTATAAAATAACAGAAACCTCCAAAAACAAGGGGGAAAAAATAATTTTTTTTAAGAATTGCACTACCTTGTAAACCACATAATATTCAAGTGGTGACAATATTTTCAAGCTGACCTTGTTATGATTGAGGCATCTCTTTAAGAGGTCCCCGGCCATGTCATACTTCCCCGAATGGATGTAAATGTCTGCCAAGAGTAGCCAGCTCTTCTCAAACTCATCCGCGTCAACAATGCTCCAGTTCATCTTAGCTATGCGTTTGAGCTGGTTTCTGGCGCGGGGAGTTTGTTTGAGCATCATATAAGCTGTCGCCATGGCCAGCAGGGCCGGGACATGGTCTTTCTGAATTCAATCAAAGAATCCTGGTTAGATGGGATGAATTTGACACTTCCCCCACTATCCCACTTCCATTTCTTTACAGAAAAAAACAAACTGACCACACTTCAGCACATAAAAGTTAAATAAGAACACAATGCTAAAACCTAACAAATAAAATTCACAAAACAAACCTACAACCATACAAGCAATGATATACAGTATACTGTGCACACTCCATTAAAATTCAGCCTGATGCAGTGTAATGTGCATCAGGCTGAACCAAATGACCAAATGGAATGACTGACATTAAGAGAGAGTATGAAATAATGCATGCTTCCTGGTGTGGCTATATTTACACAAGAGAGAGTGATGTAACTCATGCACACCATCTGGGGTTTACTTACCTCATTGTTTGCAATCTCAGTGAAAACACTGAGGGCTTTCTCTACATTGGCCTTCTGCTTAGTCGCCAGAAAGCAATAGTTCTCCAGGATGCGGAGCTGTGTGTGTCCACCTGGTGTCTGAGGCTTTAACTCCTTCAGCAGCTTCTCAGCTGTTCTCACAGCAAGCTGCTCGGACTCCTGCTTCTCTGTGGAGTTCCTGATGAGAGACGGAGGTGAGCATTAGAAATAAGTCTATGGGTTAAAGGAATATACACACATACTCTTAGTATGTTCCAACTGCTGCTCACCCAATTTCACCATCTAAATTCTCAAACACTTCTCCTCCTATGGTGTCATTGTCAGGGTTTAGGTAGATTTCAATCATGCTATACACAGCGTTTTGGCCCCAGTCGTTGTCTTTCCGTGCTTTGTTGAAGTGTCGCAGAGCATCATTAGGTTCTCCTGTGAACCTGAGCATCAAGAGCAAGCTTAGTCACTTATCTTAAAACAGATGTCGCCTTTATTCCGAGGAAAGACTCTTCCAAACTTACCAAAGATAAAGTCCTTTGCAGTAGTTGAACCCAGGGTCAAACTTGGTCCTGGAAGAATGTTTTTCCGCCATATCAACAAATCTGGGAACTTCTTCCAACTTCCCAGCCCTCCTCAGCAGTTCAATAAGCCGTGACAGTGTTAGGTAGTTGTCTGAAAGCAAAAGGTGTAAGTTACTATTTTTTCCATTTAGAGAAGATCAAATTATCAGTGTTTGAAACGTGGCTATGTAGTACCTGGTTGGCGCTCCAGGAGTTGTTGAAAGTGGAAAACTGCCTGTTCATAGTCCTGCTTCCTAAACATAATGTCAGCCATCATCTAAAGTACAAACATATGTGTAAGAAATAACTTAATGACTTAGTTGCATGAAAGGTAATTGTTAAAACTGGTGTGAAATACAGACAGAACAAACCAGGGTTGCATCTTCATTAAACTGATCATTCTTCAAAATGATGCTGCATTGGTCCTGGCACGCATCGACCTCATCTAGAGTAAGGTACAACCGTGCTAACTCCAGCATTACCTATGAACAGGGAGTGCATTCATTTGAATTCATGGGACTACGTTCTTGGTAGAATCATGTAGATACATCAGACCACTCCCTTAAATCAAACTATCACCCACTAAGATCACAAAATTTCAGAAATACAAGCACCAGACTCTAAAAGATGCCAGTGCTTGTTAACCACAGCTGCAGTTGAGTACACAGGACGTTTTTGATTCAGCTGCACTGACCTTGCGATCCGTCTCACAATACACAAGAGCTTCTTTGTAGAATTTGACTGCTCTCTCATAGCCCCTCTGACTTGTGTAGTGTTTAGCGATCTCAGCGCAGATCTCGGCAGCAAGCTGCTTCTGCATGGGGACAGCGTCAGGCTGCTCCAACTGCACCCGCTTCAGCACCTTGGCCTGCACATCCCGTGCCTATACACAGCAAAAACACCACCTCATTTTCAAGACAACAACAAGAACAAGCATCATCCTTGTCATCTCTGTAGGAACAGGTATATATATATATATATATATATATATATATATATATATATATATAAATAAATAACTGGAGCCACTTACTCTTTGTAGGGAAAGTAAAGCTTCCTCATTTTTGTCAACCTTATTTTGGATCTTTGCTAACAGGACCAGATAACGGCAATCATCTGAGAGCGCGCCAGCAGTTCATTCACTGGGTAGGTTAGAAGTTAGAAACACAACAAAACAATAAACAACTACAAACAATCAGTAAACACATTTCCCAACATGTTTAGGAGACATTTAAATTTGCATTAAACTCAAAGCAGTTTGCCATTGCCACAAACAATTTTTGCAAATATTTTCTTTCCATCTTTGCATCAAGTTTGTCATACTTGAGCATGTTTTGCATCATGTCTGTGCACAAACTATCATCAAGACTACATTTTCTTATTCTTACTCACTGTGGTGCTTGACTTCAGGCTTGACATGTGTGAAATACTGTGACATCTTAAGTACCTGGTTCATGGGCCAGAGCTTCATGCAGGACCCTCTCGCAACGCTCATGTTGCTTCATCTTAAGCAGCAACTCAGCCAGGTCATAGCGCAGGAAGTTCTGTTGCTCAGTCTTCAGGGCTGCTTCATAGTAATTTATTGCCTGTGTGTGACATCAGTCTTGTGTCAACACCGGGTATTTTTTCTGTGTGAATTGTGTTTATCTTCAAATGAGTGCACAACACAAACCTTCACGTAGTTATGAGTCTTCACCAGGGCTTTCCCAATCTTGCTGGCTAAAGCGCCGTCTTTGGGGTTTTTCTTCAGAGCATGCTCATAAACCTCAATGGCTTTCTCTGGCTGAGGATACACACATCAAACAGTATTTGGTTGTTGGTGTAAAGTTTTTATAAATATTCTACAACTCTAACACGTTTAATTATTATTTATTTTACTTTTACTTTTGGGTGAAACACTGTGTAGTAACTATTATTCCTGTTTCCTCCTTATATTGCCTATATTGTGTGACAATCTTCTACTGTAGTTCCCACTGATCTAGTAATAAACTATTTATTATTGAGACCTAATATGCTTTTACACATTTTATGTCTCATCTACAATGTTATAATGTTTCAAGTTTCAAAAAATTAGGTTAGAGCATTTATAAGAAATCACTGTGAGCAAAAACCTCAGGTTTCCTCCTGTTCTGAAAGCTCTGTTTTGAACTGCTTTTTCTACCAACGGCTCCATTCTACGTAATACCGAGCCAGACGGAGCCTGTGCTCCATGCAACGTTCAGTCTGCCTGTCCTGCCCAGCAACAACAACAGCCTGGGGCGAGTTCAATCTCAAAATGTTTTGCACTGGTTTGCAACATTTTTTGGACGGAACGACATGTTTCCTTGCAACGTTGCACAACGTTCTGCAAGGGCTTCGAGGTATGTTTTCTCCTGTTTGGTGGCCATGTCTCAGGTGTTACTCAATCAGCTGTGTGTTACGAAGACAGGGAAATGGGAAATGTAAGGGTGTTCAGGAAACCTTCGTTTGAGTTGGAAAAAAGTTTTGCTACGTTTTGTTAGCGATGAACTCGCCCCAAGTAACATGCTTCAGGTCTTGGCTGATCAGAAGACAGTGGGCTTTGAGAGGGGGGGCCTTAAAGAGACAGGAGCATCTACAGCTTGTTCAGACAGAGGCTAAAATGAAGGCCTTTATGAAGAATCAGTATAAGAAATTTTTTTTTTGAACTTTGAACCACAATACCACACTATAGGACTGGAAAATCAGTATAATAGGTTTCCTTCTGTTGAAGGATGTGCTGCTCAATGATCCCCTTTAAACTACCATGAAATAGGTAATCAATAATTGATTATAGTCCTAAACGTAGCAGTTTTAGTTGATTGCTGTTGCAAGACTTATAACAGTTTGCACTCACTCTTGAATCTCAGCACGTTGTTTTCCGAGACATTCAACTTATCTTCTAATATTAAAGATGTTGACTTGAAAATATGTCCACAATGTTCTGGGTTTTCCAGGACACATGGGAAACTGACAGTAGGCTGAAGTATTGAGATAACTGCACTCACTTAATGTCCAGTGAAGGTGCTGACAACTTAAGTTGCACTCATTCAGTCTCTGAGATGCTCACTCTGTCTGATTATAAAAGATGGGGACACCCTGTGTCTAAACAATATTTAGCAAATTGTAGAAGATGTTTCATGATATAATATCTCAGTTCGTTTGCTCAGTCCACCAGAAATGTGGTCTCTTCCTGACCTGTCATAAAAAAGGCTCCTCTTTCAGAAATATGTGCAGTAGTATTGTGGAGCTTTCTGTGTTTTCTATAATGTACAACAACACATTTCCATGATTGATATTCTGTTTCATTACACTGCTCTCAACTGCAGGGTGGAGACTGGAAGAGGGAGGCCCTGTGTTCCTTTTAGACTAACCATTACATGAATGGTACAAACAAGAACATATAATGAGACTCAGAACAATAGTGATTACATTACACAGAGGCTACACATTTCTATAACTTTTCTATTTATAATCTGTCTATAATGGACAGCTTTTCATTATACCTTTGAGTTTAGCTATTTTGTAAAAGGTATAAAAGGCTTCAAAAAACACACCACAAAAATTTGGTTATTTGAAGTACATGACACTTTTGAAGCCACTCCAAGTTCCACACAAATAAGTTGTTGTGGCATAAACATATGATCATGGATTACATTTCCCACTTACTTCTTGAATGTTCATGTAGGCATCACCTAGTAAGAGGTATGTGTGAGGGCTGGGCAGCTTCTCCACAATTTCTCTGGAGAAAAGACAGAGAATTCACTATCTTCATTCTCTAGACATACAGTCTACCGGTCTGCGGTTTGGTCATGCTTTATTACATGTCAGCTGCTAATACCTATGCTAATAAGTAGCATCCAAGAGTCATGTGCTTAATTAAGTTTCAGCCATTACAGTTCAGACAAACATTTACAATTCATTTAGTATGGATGCTCATATGTTCAGCCACTATCTTACATCAAGATCACTTCAAGATTTCAGTATGCTTTGTCTGTTCATTCATATCCAAATTCACTGCTTACCTGTAACAGCTTGCATAGAGACGTTTCTCTTTTCTGTGGTTCAGATATATGTCTCCCATTTTCTCCTTGGCTTGGACGTAGTAGGGCTGCTCAGGGGTAATGTTTCTGAGCATATTCAGTGCCAGCTCGGTGTCACCACGCAGCAGGGCCAGGTCTGCGTTGGCAATAGTGACACGCAGCTCCTCAGGGGTTCCCGAGAACTCATTGATGGCATCCTGCATCACCTTTGCTGCTTCATGCTGATATTTTAAACGCATTTACATTTTTTCAGTGCATGTTTTCCTTCAAGGCCGATTATATATGTGGAAACCCAACATTATTGGGATGAAACCATTAAAAAGTACTTTTAGCAGAGTACAATACAAGACTATTACACATAAACCATAAAAAAACATCTAGAGTGCTTTAAAGATTACTTTCAAAATAAACGAGAAGGTATGACATCAAGACCCACTGTTTTACCTGTTCTCCGTTGAGCCACAGGGCCTCAGCTAACTCCAAGAAGACAGAGACACAGTCAACAGGACTCAACTCAGTCTTCTTGTTCTTAGACTTGGACGCGGATCCAGCTCTGCGGACACCTGGAAGACTCATGGCCATCTGCAGTGTCTGAATAGCCTCCGTCAGCTCACCCATTTTCTTCTTAGCCTGAGCCTGGATCAGGTGGTACAACGGATGTTCTCGAATCTGGAATGAACAAGAAGTCATGACCCATTCACACATACAATCCCTGCCGTTGACCAATATTAATATTGACCAGGTTTTTTTAATAGTTCTGTGGTTGAGTTCCTGATAGTAGCAAGAAATAACATTAACTTCAGAAGTCATTTTGATCATCCCAACCCAGCTTATCCTTCACTGATGACGCTGACATTGATTCTGTATTACCCTGACTCACTCTCAAAACACTGCAGTTTTTAATGAGCTCAAACCTGACAACATAAACAAAAAATAGTTTGCATTCAGCAATACACACTGATATCTTGTCACTGCCGACAATATCTTTAAAGTTCCCCTCTGCGGAGACAAAGTACAGTCACAGAATATGACTTTCTTCTTCCTGTCCCCTAAATCTTTTTCTATATTACTTGCCTATGAGGACAAGCTGACATGCTCCTGAATGTTACAGATAAAGGAGGTAGAGCTGCAGTATATCTCTACATTTGCCGTGGGCCAAATAAGAGCCTAAACGTAAACTGTCTTGTAAACATTTAGCAGCCAATAATACTGTCCATGTCGATGATCTTACCTCAAAGTTATGGCTGAGGCAGAGTTCAAGAGACTGGGAACACAACGTGAAGTTCCCCTGCAGCAGATAGATCTGTGCCATTAGCAGATGAGCGTCAGCATGTGAAGGACACTGGTCCAGACAGTGTTGAAGACTGCTCTGAGCAACGTCAATGTAACCTGAATGAAAACAATGGCAGTGCATCTTAAAATAGCATTTGCAGAAAAGAAACCAAAACATATTTGAAATGCAGCACTCACCAGACTGATATCTGACTTTGGCTAGTAAGAAGACCCCTTGAGGGAGACCTGGCACAATCTTGACCACTGTATCCAACAATGTGGCACAGTGCTGGAGCTGAGGAGCAGGAGGCTGGCCCTGGGCTGGAGGCTACAATAAGAATAGTACTATGTACTGCAAAGATTCTCAAACTTTTTTTAGTTAAGGACCAACATTGATGAGTATGCTTGTCGTACCTTAGCAGGACACAGTGCAAGATACTCTTTTACAATCTCCAAGAGGAAGTCGGGGTTCAGCTTCTCAAAGTACTCCACTCCCAGAGGCAGACCCTGCAGTGTGGAGAAGTGTGTGTCCACTGCATCATTCAGCAGATTGGTCACCTCTTCCTGGGGCCTACGCTTTTTCACTGCCAGAACAGCACGTAGGTACAGTAGTTCCTAATGAAAAGAAAAAAGTAATCAATTAACACGAGAAAAGCAAAAATTGTTGGATTAAAAAAAGAAGTAGAGGAAAGTAGCAGGGAAGAAAATCTGACAAAGACAAGATGGATAAAAGACAACAAAAAGACAAAACAAAAAGTCTCCCAGGAAGTATAACTGAAAAGAAAATACTAAACACTGGCAGGTGCAGCTACTGCCTATCCAGCCAGGTGCTCCTATTTAGTGCTTTTCAAACTTTTCTTTAAAGCATAATAAATTACTCTAACCCATAATGAGCCTCTTCCTCTAGGATACTCTTAATAAAGTGAAAGACATTTTGTGTTGTCTGCATTTCTAAAAATACATTACCCCTGATTTGCCAATAGATTGTTGAATCTCTGTGAGAAATTCCAACTGTTGTTCTGCGTCTTCAAGCTGGCCCTCTATCAACTGGCAACGAATTATACCTGCAGAACCAAAATATAAAATGTTATATCAGAAATTAAAAATGGTATGTAGTTTCATATACACAACATATTACTAACTGTAACACATTACCAGTCAAAGCAGAAACACTTGTCTCATCCAAAGTCATGGCGGTCTTGTACCACTTCATAGCCTCCTTAATTTTGCCCTGAAGCACCATCTGGTAGCCCAACTCTGTGGCTAATTCTGAGTCCCCTGATGCCACAGAGAAGGCTCTTTCCACCATCCTAAACGTCTGCTCAATCACTTTCTCATTTCGCCCACACTGTGACAAAATAAAAACAAGAAAAGCCATGAATGCTTAAATTCCAAAAAACTCTTCAGAAGTAAAAAGGACCAAAAATGTAGCATTAAGGATTTAAAAGAAATACTGAAAATTGTCTTACAACACGGGTGAAGGCTAGAGACATCCTATAGAAAAGCTCTGGGTTGCGTGGTTCCAGAATCTCCAAGCTGCTGATGAGGTTTGAAAGCTGCTTTACTGACTGCCAAGGGAGATATAAAAACTGTTTCTGTAAATTGATCAGCACTTTGCCACAACTCCATCACAAAAGCAAGTATTTACAAGTTTAATTTGCAAGTTCAAAATATGAAAGTGTGAACATTACCTCTGTAATTTCTCCATCTCTACTTAAAGAATGTAGAGCTAGCATCCGTAGTGCCTCCAGGTTATTTTTATCCTTCTGTAAAAGTCTGAAATATGACACAATGTGCTGGGAATGAAGTCCATCTTCTAGACTTAATAAGCTTAGATTTCTTTGATTGATAGTAATAGAAAATCTGATACTGCTGAAGTACTGTATTGAGCTCCCAGACAAATAACATTAAAACTAAAAGGAATTCTGAAGGCTGCCAAAGAATGTACAGTATACTGTGTGCTGCCTGCACATCTCCCACTTCACAACATCCCAGGGATGGCACCCCAGCAGCTCAAAACTCAGAGCAACTTGAGTAATCACACTTTCTCCTTTTCAAAAAAACTGAAGCAGCGCATCCTTGGAAATGTGTTAGAGTTCTGCACTTTTGCTCAAAAGCCTTTTTATGGTGTCTGACACTGGCCAAGGTCCAGAGGGGCAAGCACGGACAATGGGGTAATCAGTATGCACTAGTTTGAGGCATCACGCTTGTGTTTCATTTGCACTTGAATGCTAAGCCATTTGGAAAGGCAGACTGTGTTTTTTCTGACATCCCTGGTGGTGATTACAAATGTTTCTTGTGCTTTATGATCTCACCAGAGACATTGCAACACTTCCTTGAGATTATTTTAAGAGTCTGGGGAAGAGAGCATAGATAAGCTTGTACCATGAGAGATGTGACCTGTGTATGATTTGGGAGAAAGCTCCCAACCACCTCATCAATTACCTGTGTGCTGCATCTATGGTTTGCTCCCAGTCTTGAAGGCTGAGCAGCAGTTTCATCTTCTTGATGAGAGCAGGCAAAAACCCAGGGAAACTAACAACAACCTGGTTAACCATCTCCAATGCTCCGGAGTAGTTCTGACGATATTCATAATATTGTGCCTACGACAAAACAAACATCACTAAGGGTGTGTTATCATACACTCAGGCTAGTGCAAAACTATAACTGTTATGAATGAAATGTCTAAATGTAATAAACCTATCAGGAACAACAACAATGGAATAATCCAAATACTGTACTGTCCAAAAGAACTGCAAGAGATTTCATATGATGATGGGAATAGCTGAATTAAACAGTAAACATGCACAAATCACTGTGATGGCAAGGACACATTACATGAAACACTAACACAATAAGTACTGTAAGAGGCATAGGATATGTGAGAAATGATAGCATCGCAACATTCTTCCTCAGTTACAGCTGAGGAAGACTATTCAATATGGATTTGTAATTCCTATCTCACCTTTCCCATCAGGGCAAAAGCATCTGCTCTTTCTTTCAGTCCCTCATCAAAGTATTTTCCGGCCTTCCTGGCATAGGCGTCTTTACCAGATGTCACATCTATCCAGGCTTTTAGGATTATTCCCTGTATAACACATATCAGTCTACATTTTACAAAAGTGCAAATAGGCTACATGAGAAGCTAGATTGCCCCTCTTATCATTACATACATTCCAAGACTTTGAATATCAATGGAAAAGTATTATTATTCTCAGAAACAAGATATAAATGCAGATCTCACCTCTCTAGAGCCACTGGAGAGTTTGATCATTCTCTCTGTGTACTCCCTTGCCTTATCATTTCGCCCTAACAGCCAGAGAAACATCCCAGCATAGTACAGACTCTTGGGAGAAGCACTTTTGCGATCCTCTTTGACCTTAGCATCAAGTTCTTGAATTACTTCTCTATCTGGGAATACAAAGACTCTTGTTATAATATTACAAACAAGTGTGTCCAGTCTGGGCAAACATCGGTGACATGAATAAAAAGACTATGCTGGCCTACCTGGGTTTGTCTTTTTTTTCTCAGCGTAGACAAGGGCCATTAGAGTGCAGAGAGACAAGTCTCTGCTATCTCTTATTGTATCCAACTCTACTGAGGCTTCTTGAATTTGATCTGCAGTAAAATAATGACAAAAATGCATATATGACTGACGGCAGAGACTAACTAGAAGAGGCCCATGCTATTGCGTCACATTTAACTTACCTTGCATAAGGGTACCAAATGCATGGAAAAAAATGTAGATAGGATCATTGCTGAATTTCCTCTGAGCTGCTGCTGCAGCGTTTACAGCGTGATTGAAATACTTTTCATAGCAATAGTATCTGATCAAAGCCTGTGGAAAACAGAAAGAGGCACGGAGGTTGTAGGAGTTTACAGGTGGTGACTGTTAATCGTTATTTATCACATGCTGCAAGTTGCAACCAATGTCGTTTTAATAACATAACACAGTAACATAGAAACCAAAGTTAAAAGTTGAACCCCGTCTTTAGTAGCATATATTTTAACGCTAGCTAACTTAACGTTAGTAGGTTAACGCCATTAACATAAGTTAGCCGATTTCCTTCTTCACCACGTCCAAAAGCTAACGTTAGTATTAATGTTATGCATGTTTTGAAACGTCTTACGAAAAGTCCTTTCACATTTGTAGTAAACTCACTTACTAGGTTACTTCTATATCATTTTGCCACAGTCCTGACTGGCTGCAATCCAACGTTAGTATTGTTAATAGTTAATTCGGACTGGGTGAGTAACGTAACGTTAGGTGGCTTTTATCAGGAGCCTTGGGTGCTTACATAGCATTAAAACATGCTCGCTTACCAACATCGTCTCTTCATCCTCCATCTTGAATGAGATGCTATGTGCTTAAACAGTAACTTGAAACGTGAAAATAACTGCTGATTTAGCCGAGTTCCATTGTACTCATAAGAACGATATTACTGCAGTTTTCGTTGTCTTTTCGCCATCTTGCACCAACTCGGCGTTACCCGGTAACTTAGTAACAAATGTATATTGGGTGTAGGAGTCCCTCATTTTTGCCTTTCAGGCGCCCTTGTCGCTCCTGCTTTCTGGATTCTGCCTCCTACACTATGTTTGATTGGCATATCCAAATCCTGGCCTTATTTTAAACTGTTTCTACATCCTTGATTGTTTATTTGGTAATGTTTGTTGGGCGATGATTGGTAAACGGTGTTGGGTCAGCGTGGTAGGAAACCTGAGAGACTAAGGTGAGGAAAAAACACGAAGTGGCTAGACGCCATCTTTAAATTTGAGATGCCCTTCGCCTTTGTATCTCCAGATGGCGCAGTCATCCTTTCATAAAATGTGATGCTATGTTCAGGCCTACTATTGCAACTACTACTATTACTACTACTAGCCCAATGATAAAAATTACTGATACTCTGCAAAATATATTGGATAATATGGGTATAATCAACTGAAATAATTCATAATACAGATATGGTGAAGGGTTAGGAGGAGGATACTGAATGTAAATTAAAAATGAACTAATTGATGAATTTTACTATGTACCATGATTTTATAACATAACATGCTTTGACTTCTACAGCCTTTGAAGTAACATTATGCTACAGAAAAATATTGCATGTCAAGTAAAGGTTAACCGAGGCTACCTTGAATATATGAAAATAATTTCAGGGAGCTCAGTGGCTTGGATTAGCCTACACTCACAAAGTTTGGATTAATGTGGTCAGTGGGCTGGTCAGCAGGCTTTCTGTTTGCCAGACTTAAACAATTCACATCCCAGTTTAGAAAATAAATTTAAATGTCAACATCTTATCTCATTATTGTTATTGTGTAACACAAACAATATTATTGGGCAGCTAACAAGAAAACAAGGTTACCTATTAAAACATCTTTACGTAGTTTACCATGTGCAGTGGAAACATATTTCCATTCAGCCAATGGTAATTGGTGGCCCAGTGTTATGCAACACCATGCATTGAACTCTTGATATCTACAGTGTTGAGTCCATGACAGGAGCAGCCAGTGTCCAGCATGAGTTCAACTGTTCCAAGAGAGACCTTTCCATGCGTTGTCAGATACTATTTAGCACTAACTCTGGCACATAATCATTACTCTCTGCGGCACACATCAATGGAAGAGTAAATCAGGTTGGTATCGAGCTCTGAGCATGTGCAGCAATGGGAAATGTCTGTGTGCTGTACCACACAATTTAGCTTACAGTTTTTAAGCCACGTTGTGAGAGGCTATTTACCAGAATAAAAACACTGATAATAATATAATCTATTTAATTTGAATTATTTTGTGTTTATTGATTTATTAATCCGAATTAAATAAATTTTAACATTACTCATACAGAGTAGTTACATTGTAGATAATCAAGGTGTTGTACTTAGCAAAACACAATAAATACTGGATGTGTTCTTGGACTTACAAAAAATGCAGTTGAAAACCTATTAGTGGAAAGACTGTGGAATATGTATCCCCTGGGATATACTACTATAGGATTCTAATGGCTATATCCATTGTGGTTTGTACAATTATTGATCAAAGAGCCATGAGGAATAACACAAGTAGCTCACTTGCTAATGAGCTTTTATTTCTTTTTCCATATGTGTTGCAATAAAAATGTTGCTTGACATTTGATTGCCTTACACTTCAGTGCAAATTCATACAGTATCCTGAATGTACCCTTGTAAACATACAATTGGCATTTTATTGGTGTTCAGGGCCTTATATTTTCTTACATTTTTGCACTAGCTATACTGTAATATCTGATGAAACAGAAAATGAGAAAGGATTTGTGCAATCCTCTGTTGTATTTATACATGGCAAAAACAGAGGTATTTGTGTTTGTGTGTTGTCATGAGTTACTGAGGGAGTGGTTCACTTGAAACTCTGTGTAAACTCTGTAATTGTGATTTAGCGGTTGAGATAAAAAGTCAGTGTGTGTGTTTGTCTGTCTGTCTGTATGTATGTCTGTCTATTAGCACCACAGGAAGCTAGGGGGGTTCTCATCACTACCTTATTCAATGGGATTTTCCTCCCATCTATCTACAGCAAATACAATTACAGAGCTGTTATGGGTAGCATTCTCAGATTTCTCTCTGATTTGTTTTTCACCCAGCCCCTTCATACATGCCAGTGGCTAGATCTCAAGCCAAATAGACATCCTTTTACATATAACATGCCCATATATTATTGCCCAGCTTGCGAGACTCCAGGGGAAGGGACGGTAGACCAACTTCTGACCTCCCACCCTAATGCAGTCTAACAAAGGAGCTTGATGTCATGTTGCTGGGCAACCGGCAAGGAGAATCTGCAGAATCACTCTTGATTTACTGGTCATTAAAATAGGCAATCTGCTGTTGCCATCATTGGAGCTGTGTTCTGGTCTCAGTCACAGGCTACATTTCAAAGTATATCGGCTCTCTTGCATCTATTGGGGGATGACATAGGCAAAGATTTTTTTACAGACTAAGAATCTTTTGACATCTAAATAATTGCTTCTGTTATAATGTCTTGAGTTCTGAGGGCATGCTACATTTATTCAGAGACAGCTCAATTGTTTAGCTCACTGGAAACAACATGTGAGCCATAAAGTACTGTGAGTGGGTGTGGCGCAAACTGATAATCGCATCATCTGTGAGACAGAATTGCAGGAATAATTAGCACTTTGCCATCAGCCTCGTGTTTACTGCCCTCAGGATTCAGCAACCACAATAGGAAAGTGATGTTGGACTGTAATGAATATTTAGACTGGTATTAATAATTAATAAAAATGTTCTTCCCACTTAAGATGCTAATAGTTTCCGGCAGGAGCCACAAAGCGCACTCAGCATCCAGATTCTGCACAGATGTTTGCTGAAACATCTTAAACCTGTACACATTTTGAGTTCTGAAGCTCCCTCCTTGGCCATGAGTGACTCAAATATTTTGAAGACTTTTTGACATAGAGTTATTGCAATGTCACTCAAGAGGGTTTGCTTTTAGTGCTTTCAATATCCCAAGAGATTCCATAGATCAATATAAGTTTACCCATTTACAGTTTTAGGCTCATTACATTTGAAAGGGACACTGATAACATCAACATTTTACAGGTCCTGAAACAACATTAATGCTCATTGTGGTTTGGTAGCTATCTGCATTGTAACAGTGATAAAGCTGTTATAAGTGTAAAAGCTGATTCTTAATTCCTCTAAATGTGGTTAGCACTTTAGATCCATTTTTCAAAATCAAATCCCCTCACTCAACTGAAAGGTATCAGGGCAGTTTAATGATTACTTATCAACTTTTGAGATATCATCATGAATCCCTGCCCGCCTAATATTAATGAGATTAATAGGTATTACGATTAGCCTACACACAGTTTGGTCTATTATTATTGTCTTGTAATTCAAAGTGATCTTGGATGATTACAGCTTTTTAATATTTATAGCTTACTTATTATTATCAGCTGTATTTATTTATTTATTACGCAAAGGTGCATTTATACATTATCTTACTTATAGTAACATTGGATTTTTATACATGTATGGTATACTGTTATACTTTTTGTCTCTTGCATTTCCTGCTGAATCTGCTTTGTACCTCAGTTCGTCACAGTACGTCTCAGCACCTAATATCTGGGCTGATGTCTGGTTTTTGTCTGTGTATGTATGTTTTGTCCGCAAAGCTGCCCCCCCCCCCCAAAAAAGTCTCCTTGGAGACAATAGACAATCAAGTTCATCTAATCTAATTAGTTTACCAAACAGGGATTAGTGTAGGGGAGAGCGGGGCATGTTGTCACACTTTTCACACTGTCTCATATTTACTGAGTACCGTACATCACAAAGGTACAAATGTCCTACCAAATGAAAGAATGAAGTCTTGGGCAGAAGTTTTGTATTCATTACGTCTTCCTATCTTATGTCATTATGGAGCTGTAGACTGTTGAATAGAGAGTGTGCACTTGTGACAATTTGCCCCATCGGCAGGTAAGTTGTCACACAGCATTGGGTAAGTTGTCACACTGGTTTATCAAACAGTTAGAACAATTAATTGTGAATATTGATTTCAATTTCAAATTGTTACCAGAACTAAAAATAAAATCAATCAACAATCAAGCCTAGAGATTTTGTAAAATAAATAATTTCATTAAAAACAAAGCTGGTGGCACAGCACACATTGAACTCTTTAGTTATTTTAAACTCAAACAGTCTCTGGAGTGCAAATAGATCTATGGTAACTGAATGTAATGCTGCAGATAAGTAGCTTAAATGTAACTTCTTAACTAAACAAATGTGGTGTTTAAACACACTAATGCAACAATGTGCATTTTGTATGATATGTATCTGACTAATCAGACATGTGTTTAGAGTCACAATTCTGTTTCACATAAATTGCCTTTGCCTGAGGCCCATTTGTTGCATTTCACACACTTAAACCATTTCTTCTTTGGAAAACTGTATGAAAAGTGTTCCACATAGATGAGGCCAAAAGAGATGTCAGCGGCTTATATTGAAATCCTTAGCTGTACTTCTGATTGATTTGTTCTTTAACTTCACCTGCCTGACGGCCTTTAACATTATGTCAGGTGGTGTTCTGTCATTGTCTGTCTTCTGTTGATAATTTCTATATTCCTATCTTCAAAAACACATTCCTTCTTGCAATTACAAATTAATTACAAGCTTATTTGTCTACCACTCTTGTTGCCTAACTAAATTAATAACTGTATGATGTAGTGTGTTTGTGTGTGTGTGTGTTTGAATATATTAACACACTACATTCCTACAGCATAAGACCATTTATACTCTGTCATGAATTCAGTCTTATCCAGGCACATGGCTGCTGCTGTAAACTACAGTGCATAATATTCTATTTACAAAATAATTTAATACTAGTGTCAGAGGTAATTACACAATTTCACATAGTGTTTTGAGCATGTTATAGGTGTTTATTTGTACTGGAGCAACTAATCATATGTGACGACGTGCCCCAAAGTCAATGAGACAAGTTGCCCCAAACTGACATGTGTGCTAATGTTGGCTAAATCTCAAGGTTAGCTTAACAGCTTAATAGCTCTTCAGCTGAAGTATCAAAAGACATGTTACCGTTTCCTCTACGTCGTGCAAAGTTATCATTTTGAACATTCACACCTAATAGGGTTGGAATACATAAAATGTAAAGTGCAAAGGTTTTACTTTTGAAGTAAAAAAATAATAAAATTGTGCTCACCTCTGATTAGAGTGACCATGACCACATGTGAACAGGTAAGTGAACATAGAAAAAGAAGTCACACAAAATGGCTATTTGATTTTTTTCATAGAGCCTCTAGTGTTGGAGTTATTAGCAGTGTGACAACTTACACACGAGACAACTTACCCTGCTCTCCCCTAGTTGAAGTAGGGCATTGGTTCCTAATGAATTAATCTGATTTCAAGAAATAGTGTCAGTAGACATGTTTTCATTTATGCATATCATGGAGAAGGAGGCAGTCTTTGGCAATAAATCTTGAATATGTGTAAATTAATGTGCTTCAGCTGTCAACTACAACTATGTTTATCACTGCATAGTCAAAATTGTCAGCCCAAGCTAGACAGCCTGACTCTTGTTTTTATAGAATTTGTAAAATAAAATACCTCTGTTTGTGGGAAATAAAAATAAGAAGCATGTTGAAATAGAAACATCATGGTATATATCATGACCTTCTGCCTCGGCTGATGTTTAGTCCGAGGCACACATTGCCTACTCTACCAACTTTAAAATAAATGTAACAGTTGTGATACATTTATGCCATTTGTGTTAGCTTCAGTGGCCTGTCAAGACTAGGCGTCAGCCGCTCTGTCTGTGGTGCCCTTTGAAAAATGACACAAGAGACCAGCCCTCTGTGACCCAGCTGTGCCCAGTGCTCTTCTCACTGTAAATCCTTCAGCTTATTCAAAATAATGCAGACTAAGTTTGGGACAAAAACATATGAACAACATTTAGAAAAAGAAAAGAAGAAAGTATTGTTTTACACCAGTTCTAAGATTGCTGCACCAGTTTCCTGTGAATAAAAATATGCAAATCACAATAATAAGGAATTTCCTTCAAACTTTAGGAAATTTAAGAACATTACATGGGTAAACAACACACATACTGTAAGAAAAATTGAAATGAAGCACACAATTTCTGAAAAGCTCAGGCCCTGACCAACGTGGATACTGGAAACTGATAAAGCAAACACTCACAAACTGCTGCTCTCTTATGTACTGTACTGGTAGCTCTGACTAACAGACTAACTGTTATTACTTTATCAAAGGATTTGAAGAGACAGAGTGACAGACATTTTCACCAGAACATGATAACAGGGTCATTCGTACTTAAAAAAGAAAGAAAGAAAGAACATGCAAGTGACATAAAAAGCGAGCAAAGTAAGCAAAGCATAATACTGAGCCAGCATTAAGTCTCACTCTAGTAAAATATTTTTCCTATAATCCCCTTCCCTGAAACTGGACAATACACACATACAACAATACATACATGTTTTTATATGGCATGATAAAAATAAATGAATGTTTTAGGCATACTTGAGGTACATATAATCTTTATTCTTCTTTATTTGTTTCAGTGAAATGGGTTATAGGGATGTCTTGCATGCAGTTTATACACTACAGGCAGTGTGAATGAATGAATGATGGGAGATGCTAAATTATATATGATCAAAACATTCTTTCATTATGCATAAAGTATAGTGTAAGTACTGAACGTTTTTAATTTCATGCAAAATATACTTACATGAATGGAATTATATTTTTATAACATTGAACAACAGATGTAGTTGTGACACAGTTTCGGCTGATGTCATAGCTCTGGGAAGAACTGACAAATGTAGCACAACTGCACACTATAAAATGTAAACCGAAGAAGGAAACAGCCAAGGGCAGATGAGATGTAGGATGCGAAGTCCTTCAGACAATCATTCAGAATATTCTGAGCTTTCATCCAACTTAGATATTTATCATGATAAAGATTGTGAGGTAAACTGTAGAAAAACAGTTTACAAAGCACACAAAAACACAAAAGATCAATTTCCCGTTTTTTCCAGTCACCATTTCCTACTAAAAATATGCAGTTAAAGGTCAAATGCAGTGAAGTCATAGTCATATAACATCACCAGTAACACAGGGCTTTGTCTTATGAAAAAAAGATTACCATCCACATAATACTTTTCACGGACATTCATTATTTTTACCTCACAGCTCTTGCTGAATGTATAATGTCTCTGTCTACCTGAATACAGTAGAACGTGGTGAATATATTTGGTTTTATATTCCAGGTTATAAATAGTAATTGTTTAATAAATTCCATAATCATTGCAGAATGCACAGCATTTTCATCATCAAAAGCAATGTAGATAGAAAACAGATACCATGAGGAAAAGGTGGACACATGGAGGAAACATACATTTTGGAGAAGTAAAAAATTGTGAGGTGAAGCATGGGAATGATGTTTTTCTGCCAAGTGTTACTCCCCAGTCACTGATAATCAAACATAATCAACGCACTTGGCTGCATTTGTTTGGACTATAGGCTAAGGTCATGAATCTGTAAAAAACGGCCATGTCACGGATGTATACTTTGCGTCATGAAGCATGATTGACAGGGATAGAGCATGATAAAAATAGTACACTCTAGCATGCATAATCATGGAGAAACATTCATGCAGGTCTACATGTCTTTATTAGCTGCAGCAACTCCGACATGGTCTCTTGGATTTGTCAAGTATTCTAAGAGCTATCAGTTAGCGAGTCTAGCCTAAGAGCACTGCTGCTCATTGTAAGACTACCCCCTGAAGAACAACCCTTTTGAAGATTTTTAAAAAAAGTTTATAAAAAATCAGTTGACTAAACTATGAATTCTTAAAATAATAACATTGTTATTATACTATTTTTTTTCTTCTTGAAAAATAAGTAGGTAAATAGTCAGTGATATAACAATAATTCAAGACACTGGATAGCAGAACTAGCTGCAATAGAAGATAAAGTATTAACTAATAATGTGTCTTCCCGAACACTTCCACATCTCCAAAAATAACCAAAAGACATCCTTTTTCCTTAACAATTGTCCCATTGAGACCTGAATGAGCCACTTATCTATTTTAGGCACCAACCTTTAGACTCAAGTAAGCATGGTCAGTTTGGCATAGATATCCATGCTAAGGAAGGTTGTAAACATTTTGTCATTAATTAAAATGCCTTTGTAGCATTTCAGCATTATTTTACAGATCTTGCTCACTGACATCTTTGCACAAAACCTCCTTTTCCCTTTTGTCGTTTTCATATTTGTTTTTTCCATTTGTTGTGACACTGTTAGATGAGGGTTGAGCGGTTGTTGATGGTGTCAGTTCACTTTTATCTGTGCTAGAAATTTCTTTGAGTTTGTCTGCAACAAGATCGTCTTGTTCAATGATTGTTTCATCCTTTTGAATGCCATCACTGGCCGTGTTGGAGGACTTAATGGCAGCATGTTTCTTTGCATACTGTTTGTATGCTCTCTGGATGACAATAGCTGATGTGTCCTCCTGTTTGCGGCGGAGCGTGGTAGTGATGGGTTCGTAGGACAATTTGGAAGGATTGGAAGCCATGAAGCGCTCCTCCATTTGTCCCCTTAGGATGTCCATCTCCCCACCCTCGCCCAGAACACGTTTTGTGAATGCAAACAGGATGTCCAGGCAGTGAATGCGTTCACCACTCACCATGGGTAGATCCATAGAGATCAGTTCAAGCTTGTTAGGTTTGGCTACACGTAATGGTGGTTCCAGAGCATCTGCAAATTGTGACAGTTTATAGTACTCCATGAACTGTGTTGCATGAGGATCAAATCTTTCCCAGACCGCATAAAACATTTCAAAATCATCCTCACTTAGTGGGTCTGCGCTTTCCTCTGTGGCCACACTGAAGTTTTCCAGGATTACTGCGATGTACATATTCACCACAATCAGGAAACAGACGATGATGTAGCTCACAAAGAAGGCAATTCCCACAGGAGGATTTCCACAGTTTCCTCTAGTAAGACTGCCAGGGTGCTCTGTGGAATTGCTACAATCTTCTTTATCTGTATTGAGAATTGGAGCTAGTAGGCCATCCCACCCTGCTGAGGTGGTGATCTGAAACAAACAGATCATGCTGTTGCCAAATGTCTCAAAATTGAAAAGGTCATCAATGCCTGATTCGTGCTTGACGTAAGCAAAGTTTGACATGCCAAAAATGGCATAGATAAACATCACCAAGAACAGCAAGAGACCAATGTTGAACAAGGCAGGAAGGGACATCATCAAGGCAAACAAGAGTGTGCGGATTCCTTTGGCACTTTTAATAAGACGGAGGACTCGGCCAATCCGAGCCAATCGGATGACTCTGAACAAGGTTGGTGAAACAAAATACCTCTTTATCACCTCTGAGAGAAACAAACCTAAGGAAAGACAGCAAAACATATTAAACAAACTGCAAACAATGCATGTATACAGACAAACTTCATGATTTTAATTTATAAGAGGACCACAGTAAACAGTGGTGAGTCATACCGAGGATTGACAGGATGACTACGATGAAATCAAATACATTCCAACCATTTGTGAAATAGTAATGGCGAAGCGAGATTATCTTCAACAAACACTCTCCCGTAAAGACGCCAATGAACACTTCATTTATCCTGCTGAGAATGTTGGTCATTTCGTTTGACTGGTCCTCAGTTTCCACCATCATGGCCACCATATTTAACCATATTAGAACCATTATTACAATATCGAATGCTTGTTTTGAGGTGAGGTCAAAGAAGTATCCTTGAATTTTGTTCTGAAATAGTGGAGAAACAAAAACACATTTAAGATGCTATGAAACAAAGACTGCATTTGTAATGCAAATTACTGTAGATGCAGTCATGATTAAAGTTACATACTGATGGTCTCGGAATAGGTTTTTGTGGTTTCTTCGACCCCAACTTTTTCATGGCATTGTAGTATTTCTTCTGTTCTTCAGTCATGAAGATGTCTTGACCTCCTAGGTAAAGAGGGAATGTGAGGCATGTTAAATCACAGCAAAACCTATGAAGAGATACTGCAGAAAGAGAAACTGAAAGCAATTATTTTTAACACTGTAGCTTCATCACAATATCATGTCAGAATATCATATTTGGTTTAGAAAGTAGATTTAATACATATCTTTTTCTTTTGCTGATTAAAATTGTCTATGATGACACCAATGAAGAGATTGAGTGTGAAGAAGGCTCCAAATATGATGAAAACAACAAAATATAGGTACATCTTCAGGTTGACTTCATACTCTGGTTGTTCTTCTTGCTATATTAAGTGACAGAAAATGGAAACATTAGTATGTTAAAGTAGTAATCCTTAACATTTAAGTCCTGGTTGATTTGGCAACAAGTAGTAACAGCATGTGAGATTTCATACAGCAGGTGCTAAAATTCTGGGGGAAGGAAAGACTCCTTGGCCAAACCTTTGGTGTATTTGTTTAGAGTGAAGCCAAACAACCTACTGTTGTAATAATTGCAATTGATCTGATTGGGCAAAGCTAAACAGCTGGACATATAAAAACCGAGTTAATATACCCTTGTGTTAAAAACAAATTAAAAAAATAAAGCAAAATACAATACAGAAACATGTAATTTGATGTTTTTCAGTTTTGCATGGACAATGGTCTCCATCTCAAAAAATAACAAGCTCTGTTACTATTTCTCATGAAAGCTATTGACAGTGTTTTGCTTTAGTATTGGCAGGTTTAAGTTGCCTTGTACTAGACAATGCTGAAATGCAATACATTGTTTTCTGTGGTATGGAAAATGAATGCTAAAGAAAAATAATAAAGACATTAACTTATAAAGACAAGTGGAATATTTTGTCATATAACAACATATAATAATCTGTATTGTATTTCTTTTTAAACATTTGTTTGGTTTGTTTTTATATTTAGGCAATTAAATCTGCCATCCAAAGAGATAATAACACAATCAATGCCGGAAAAATGACCATCAACAGAATCAAAAACATGTCTTGATTTCATTAAATCACGTATTACATTACAGTATTAGGATGTTGAAAAGCATAATTTACAAGATTACAAAATGTAACAAACAGTATGAACTAAACATGACAATTTGATTACCTTGCTTTGAGAATCCACAGCAGCATACATGATGTCCATCCAGCCCTTGAATGTAGCCTGTATAGAAATGATTATCACCAAAATTTATTGTAATAGCCCTTTGTTCTTTCCATCATTGCCAATTTTCTACCAATACAGCATTAACATATTTAAAATTCCACAGACTGCGCAATTATCCAACACTTCTACATGATTCTGTTACTTACCACTTGCAGCAGCGCAAGGTAACCAAAGCCAACATTATCAAAGTTGACTTTGACGTTCTTCCAGCGAGCGTCTGGTTTGCCGAAACAATCAGTCATGTTTTTCACCTCTGATGGAAGGAAAGGCTTGTCTGTTGTTTTGTTGACACAACGGCCATACTTCCCTGCAAACAAGTTGACTCCCATGATGCTGAAGATGAGCCAGAAGATGAGACATACCAGCAGCACATTGAATATGGAAGGAATGGCTCCCAGCAGGGCATTGACAACCACCTGCACACCAACACACAAACATAACCCATCTGTACAGCAGCCAGAGATCACAGAACGTGGGAATGATGCACGACACTGTATACTTTGGTAATGGTAAGAATGGGAAAACACAAGAGTGATTGTTTCAGTGCCAAAATAAACATCAGCATGAACTCATCACAGCTATGACTAACACCAATGCTCAAACACATTGATAACTGCATGGTATAGGTAGGGAAAGAATCAGGAGAGGAGGCTGGAGATGCTGTGTATCTAAAAGTGGTTTAAGTGGGTTACAACTAAATTTTTAAGAAACATTAAAACAGAACACCTTGTAGAGGCAGGATGACACCACAAAATGTGCTTACTGTAAACGGAAATATGAAGAAATCATGTTAAAGAATCCATCAACAACAACCAAAACAGTTAAATTACAACACAAACTAATGTAGCACTATGGATGCACATGAAGAAGCAATTCATGCAAATGAGGGAATTTACTGGCTACCATGTGAGGAGAGACCATCATTTTTACAGTGCTGAAAATCTAGACCACAACAACATAAAATAAACCAATAATCAAATAATCAAAATAATCAATACATGCTACCCCATTCACTTTCATGTTATTGTTGAAAACCATACTTGCACTGCATGACAAAATATTGTAATGGTATGAGATGTTACAAAAATATTTTTCGATTTTTGTTACAACAGCCATGGCCCCACTAGTTAGACATTTTGGGAAATAGGCTTATTTGCTTTCTTGCTGAGAGTTAGAGAGGGATACCACTCTTAACAACGTGAACCTGGAGCCACTTGGTTAGCTTAGCATAGCATGATAACTGGAAACAAGGCAAAACACCTTGCCTGGCTCTATCAAAATGAAACAAAATCCACCTAGCAGCACATCTAAAGCATACTACTTTACATGCTCTTTCTCATTTGTTCAATATGTAATTTGAGTGTGTCACTCGACACTTTCCGGGGTGATGCTCATGTGCGCACCTTGGGCAGTCTGTGCAAGTGTTTGGCAAGTGTTTGTATTATGTTGTATTTGGAAGCTGACTCTATGTAATACAAAGTCCAACTTTTTGACCCTTTTCCCAGGATCTGGAACGATTCAATCACCCAAATGAATCTTAGCAAGTTTGCCACGTTACTGCTGTTCCTCCTAGCTGTGGGAACTGGGGCCCTGCTCAGATAGAAATACTGTCAGCCACTCTACCCTGCAAAAGAAGGTGCAATACATTGTTAATCTGCGACAAAATCTGCTAACCTGATTGAACTCCTTACTTGCCTTGTGAATTCCCTCATTTATTCTACATAGTTGTTTACATCCATTCATGGGCAAATGTTATCAAAGCCACTGATCTGATAGCCAACACATTACACAAATCGGATACCGTCTCACCAGATACCCCCAAATGGACAACTCACTAAATGGCTACCATCAATGTGTGACCTGTATCACATCCATGCATAAGATCCTTGATAAATGTTATGGCCATGCTCCTGGAGCCTATAGGTCACTTGGATTGACTGAGCATAACATCATCCTTCTTGCCCCAAAACATAAACTCCATCAAGCACTGAGGCCACACGGGGTTGTTTTGACTGCACCACATGGGACTTGTTCCTATATTCAAGCACTAATCTAAATGAGCAAGTGTGTTGATGTGGTAATTCCTACTAAGCCGATGACTATATTCCCCAATAACAAACCGTGGGTGACCAAAGGATCTGCTGAGAAGAAGAAACAGGTCAATAGAAAGGTGAAACAGGCCATCAGGCAGTGAATTAAAAACAGCTTTAACACAAATACAGAGAGAAGGCTGGTGAGTGTGGATGGGGTTACTGATTTCTATCTGCCTAACAGACTAAACAGGTTTTACACCCACTTCTAGAGGCCTGGCCTGGCATCCGACATGGTGGAGCTAAGCCTTATGCCTTATGCCATCCACTACACTCAACATCCAAAAACAGGTTTTGGTAAACCTGCTCAAAGACACCCCAATCAACAAGACTTCTGGACCTGATGGCATCTGTGGCAGGATGCTCAAGCACTGTGCTGAGCAGCTCTGTGGGATCCTCCTGCTGCTGTATCAATCCTCATTAGATGGTCCCCAAAAAGCTCAAGGCTCACATCTATGGTCATGAAGGGCCCAGAGAAGCTGTTCAGGTCCTACATGATGTGTAGTACTGGTGCTGTCCTTGACCCTCTATAGTTTGGTTACCACACTAGGGGAGTGGATGATACAAAACTGTTCCTACATAATCACCTGGAGAAGAGTGAAGCCTTTGCTAGGCTCCTCTCGCCAAGAAACTAGTCACAATCTAGACCAAGGTCTAATTTTATGAATTAAGGATTTTTTTAACAAGCAGACCTTAGAGAGTCCTTACTAATGTCAGTTTATCAGACATGTTGTGCACTAGCACAGGCTCACCACAGCGGTGCATCCTCACCCTCTCCTCCCTCAATGACTGTAAGAGCATCTATGCCAGCTGTCACCTCATCAAACTAGCTGATGACACGGTCTTCCCCTCACTTCTATCAGGGTCTGAATAGGAGCATGGCCCCACACTCTATGATTGCATAGAGTCGTGTGACAATGCTCTGCTAGAGTTTACACCAAGACCGCCTAGTGAACAGGGAAACTAAAAAGGAAGGAAGACTCCTTACATCAAAAGTACCAGTATTCTAATGCTCTGTTTGGGGCCAGACTTTGGTGCCAGTTCTATTAAATGTATGGGAGATGCATGGGAAAGCACACTAAAACTCAACATATCTATGTCATATAACCTTTGATGAAGCAATGCTTCTACGTAGATCACTATTCAGAGAATACATTACTGACAGATTTTTCTGTATGTGCACATTGATTTATTTGCAGTTGATAACACCAACACTTGGGCAGTAATCCCATTTTTCTGTTGCCCTGTTGTGGCTATACCTAACATCTGATCACTATATCAAAAACTGTACATTACATAATGGGCTCAGAGTTAATTTAGTTATGGTATATCACCATTTAGCTAAACTGCATGTTAGACATTTACTGACCTCAAACCACATATGCATAAGAAGCTCCAGTCCATTATAAATCTAGCTTAAAAGAAATGTAACTTGCATTTAATTATTGAATTAACATACAATCAAGCTAAATGTATCTTGAAAACACGAGACATTACCTAAATAACACAACACAACAAAATGCCAGTGCCTCCATCGCCCACACTGTGAACTGAGAGGGGAGAGATGAAGGAGTGGTCTGCCCATTCACCATAACACTAAATGCATCGAGAGTTTTCAAGTGTGGCAACAATGTGCATTCAAGTGGTAGAAAGTGACCCTTCTTTCTTTTTAAGGGTCCAAGCAGCAAAGCTCTCTTGTTTTTGTTGTCGTTGTTCTTTCTTCCTATTTATCTGTGCTACTGAAGAACAACTCTGTACTCCATCTAGAGATTGTCACACAAAATAATTATATGATTTTTTTCATTATTTATTTATTTTTTTCCATGTTTTAAAAAATGCATTTCAGCTCAACATAGTCCCAAATATCGTCTATTGTTTTTTTCCAACGCACTTTAGATGAAAGCACGCCCACTTCCCCTTTGTCATACATACGTGGTTTCATATTAAGTGAGTTGGAAAAATGATAGACTCATCCCAGCGCTTTTGCTTGTAATTGTCAGTCTGTACATACTGGAGGACTTCATTTGAAAGCCGACTCCCAATTCGACACTGATTCCTTTTACTGGCCTGGGTGTGGCTACACAATTTGACAAATAAACAGGTCTCAATTAGATGCACAGTCTGGAGTTTATAGAAGTTCTTTAAATGTATGAAACCTCTCACAGCCCACCAAGTCACCTACATTAGCTAGCTCCAAGCTGCTTAGATTGTACATACACATATAAATGTTAAAAATTTTGTCACTATGGCATGCTAAACTTCATCAGTTAAATTCTCCACAATTCAACTGTTTACTTTAATTTTTTGGAAACTGTCAGCACCACAGTATAAGTCATTCAGATTTACCAGCATGGTAATCAAGAGAGACAAAAAAGTGGTGACTCCCTACCTTTAAAGGTTATAACTTCTAAATATGCTTATATTCCTCAATTAAGTAGTCATATTCCTTTAGTCTGTAAGGGACCTCCAATCAAATGCATCAAAACATTTTTTCATTAAAATGAACCCAAATTAACAATACTACAATATCCTTCGGCTTTCAAGCTTTCTAAGATAGGCTACCCCTACTTTCTCTCTCTCTCTCTCTCTCTCTCTCTGTCTGTGAATGAGGTTTGCCTAGATGCACTGTCTCTCAGAGCTAGATCAAATGAATGATTCGTAATTGATCCGTTATTCGATAGCTTAATTTTTTACAAGTAATATTCTTACTGCTGTAATAAACAATTTAGTAGTAGCCTATTTCCCATCTTTGCTGAGCAAGAGATTTGTGGGAATGGAATTAAAGGCCTGTCACAAACAGACACTGACCTAAATATAGGCAGGCTGGGTTCAGTGATTGAAGCAAATAAAAGCCTGGGTTATTTGAACTGAACTGAATGTGCCAGAAAAAAATTGAATTCCCCAAAATGTCAAACTATTCCTTTAATCAAAAATCACTGGTGCAATTTAAAAGCAAGTGATGTTATCTAAGTGTTGACTTAAATATTTAAATGACAAAATTCATTTATATATTTTAGTCAGGGGCGAGGATGATCAACAACAGCTGGACAGAGGATTAGGGAAGGAGAGGAATGCTTCATTTGCATGCATCACATTTTTAGGCTATCTATCTCTAAATCTTGTAAAGTCATAGAGCTTTGCGCTTCACCAGACTTGAGTGCACAGGCTCTGTAGCAGTGCAGTGAGCTGGTACATAATATATATACTGTGACTCAGAGTGGGTGGCAAAATCCAGTGACTCTTACCCTCATGCCTTCGAACCGTGACAGGGCTCTCAGGGGCCTCAGAGCTCGCAGGGTTCTCAGAGACTTGATGGGACCAAGGTCCGAATATCCAATGGCATTGGCTACCATACTGACCAGTGAGACCTAGAAGACATGCACACATAGACGTCAAGTCATAAACGGAGGGGGCAGATTACACTCAGTTTAAAGGGAGCATTGCCAGATACAACAGCATGCCTTTCATAAAAAACAAAACCAAAAAAAACAACCTAGGAACCTAGGAACAAAATTTTGTATGTGTGTTTCTGTGTAAGCAGAGGTGTTTCAACCTACATCAACAATGAGGAAGTCCAGCCAGCACCAGGCATTTGTGAAATACTTGGCAAACCCATACGCCACCCACTTGAGTAACATCTCCAGAATGAAAATATAGGTGAAGATTTTGTCTGCAAACTCCAACATTGTTTTAATGGTCTTCCTCTTCTCAATGTAGATGTCTTCAAATGCCTGGATGTGAAGACAATGACAGTGTGTGATTAAGTGTAAATATTAATTTCAAAATAGATCTCACTTTACATAGAATGAGACATTTTCAGTATTTTTAACAAACCAGATCTGTGAGGAGAGATTAAATTGAGACTGGGTTAACTCAGTAACAATAAATTAAAGGCTTTTTAAACCCTAGTTTGAGAATCTACTGCTTGACGAGATATGCCACAAACAATATGAAAATACACGAGAGCAGCCTAATCAGGTGTTTAAAAACTTTATCTACATTTTTCTTCACACATGGACTTACCAATGCCCCACTGCTAAGTAGGATCATGAAGATGATGAAGCTTTCAAACCAGTTGTGTTCCACTATCCGGTAACAGGTCTTTCTTAGAGTCCACCACACCTTCCACCAGCCCACCTGTGTATTTACCTGACAACACTGGAACTTTTGCACACAGCCTAAGCAGAGACAAAAGAAATGTGGTGATTTGCCAGTCTAATATACAGTATCATATTAACACCAAGGCTTTAGTAGGTTAAGAGGTAACAGAAGGGGTAGTAGTGTTCACCGTCGGGAAAGCAGGCGTCAGGGTCCATACATTCTTCCAATTCAAAGTCTACAGACTGCGCTCCCTCCCCGCCTGCCATACCGTCCACTGTGCTGCCCTCAGAGGAGCTGAACTGGTCATCGTCATCTATAAGCTTTGGATGAAGTAAAGTAAAACCAGTGTTAGATGAGCAAATGTAATAGCGCCATGGCATATGTGAGGAGCTGACATGCTGAGCACCTGCCTGTCCAAATGCATTCCATATCTCTTCAAAATGGAGTTATTGTCGTAAGAAAATGAAAAAAATACAAAGACTTGCACAAAACATGGTCTGTTTTAACTGCCACTGAAACAGAAGTCAGCTGACAGTCTTATTTGAGGCTGTTGGTAAGGAGGACTTCACAAGAATCACTGACATGATTTTATTCATTTGAATCAAATGTATGATGGTTAATATAAAGAATATGCATGAATTAGTATTTGCTGTCACAAGATTAAAAAAATATATCTGTAAATGTTGACATGACAATACTCTTCCTATCCTGTGTAAGAAATGACATTACACCAAAGGTGATAACAACGCTGATTAGTTACTGTCATTTTAAATGTTTTAAATATTCAGTTGCTGTTATTTAATTAGATAGTCAAGAGTATACTATATAAGAGCATACTATAACTGTCTGCCCAGCATGATTTGTTTTAACTGTCAAAATGTTTGCTTAGCCAATTAGAGATACAAACAAAGTATAAAGCAAAAAGTAAGTACAAAGCCAGCATTTAATAAGGCAGAAATGTAATTAAAAAATAATTGGAGATTTGAAGCCTGGTGGTGTCATACAGTAGCCACATGGTCTCTCCTTCAGCCTGTTGTTGTATGGCTTTCTACAGGGTGTGTCTCTTAATAGCTGGTAGATGAGAACAACTTGAATGCCTTCCTGGAGAATGCAGGAGCACTTGGCTGTCCTGGGACCAGCTAATGCAGTGCAGGGAATGATGTAAGCATGTTACTGCAATATACTGTGAGAGGTGAAATCAACGTCTTGATGGTTTGTGCTTCAATCCAAAGACAAAAAGGGTGTATCCTTCTTTTACAGGTGCTGGATCAAAAGGCAAGAAACAAAAGATCTGCTATAGTGTCTGCTGTACTGTGTAGATACTGTACTAATAGCTCCCATCAATGTTTTTTGAGCAATGTTTCAATCTTTGTGCTTTAATCCATCCATTGTGTTTCTGTCAAGAGTATATCAGCAACGTCACAAATAAACAGTGGTACATTTAGTGTCATTTGGAATTGTCTAAAGCATGGTTAGCAGAAACGTATGTGCTGAAATCAAGAAATAACTACGAACTGCCAATCTGTTGTCATTGTCCCGTGTGTCCCCATCATTATCCCATATTCAGTGTTATGCTATTTTCAGATTACATATATCCTGGATAGTCAGTTGATTATTGTTCAATGGATGTCACAATGCAAAACACAGTTTTATTAAAATACCAGAAAATTAAATGAAAATGTACCGAAAGCTAAAGTAAGAAAAAACTGTGATTTTTCATTAGTAAAATGGTTTTCGTAATTATTCCAGCACCAGCCAAAATATAAATTCAGGACTGGAGGGTGAATGAAATAAGGCCAAAAAAGGATGAGTGATCTGATAAAAAAGTTATTGCATAATTATTCTAAATGAGGCAGGCAATCTCCAAGTGTTCTTACGAGTCCTCTAAAACTTCGAAGAGCATCTATAAAGCAGCAGCAAGCAAACAGCATTGATAACTTTGCTTACAAATCTTTGCATAAAATGTTGCTAGTAGGCAAATGGGAGAAAATTTGAAAAATTAAGTACATTTGCAACAATAACATTGCAACAATATTATAACACACAGTCAATTGGCTTCTTTTTTTCTTTGAGCTTTTCTCCAGCACAAAGCAAACAACCCTCTTAAGAGGAGGATTCAGCTCCCAAGCACTCAGACTTAAATTGCACATAATGTAATCTACACGCTAGTATTTTCCTGTCTATATGGCATCTCCTCGTTAAAGGTTGTGGTTGATGCAGTGGTGGAAATGGCCATGTTTTACTGGGAGAATGATACTGGGTGGGGGCACAGTGTGTGTGTGTGTGTGTGTGTGTGTGTGTGTGTGTATGTGTGTGTGGGGGGGTTATAAGCCTATTACTTTTTTGAAAAATTTGTTCTTTCTTGCTGTCTCCTCTCCTTTCCTGCTCTGCTCTCCTGTCCAACAACAACAATAAACACATGAATTGTCAAACAATCAAGATTAATTAACTTGAATTAATTCAGAACAGGATAAGAATTTAATAATTTAAATGTAATGTAATGCTATTTCTAGAACAGCAACAGTAATGTTTACAGCAGCAAAGTCACTGTATATTCTTTATATTGTAAAAATGCTTTCTACATGTTTAAATGTTTATGCTTGTTCAACAGTTGTATTGATGATGACAATTCAAGAAATCAACTTATTTTTACTTGATTCACTTCTCCAGCACGGCCTATACTCTGCTGACCTCTGACTTTGCTCCGTGTGTGTGTTTGTGTAGAAGCTCAAAGAGAGGAGGATTTCTGTGATTTCAATATATTTTTGATGCTCACTATGTAACGTTAGCATAATCATAATGGGGGAAAAAGGGTGTAATTAATGTAATAGTGAGTTTACTGGTTCCATTTGGATTTTACTGCATCAGAAACATCCCTGCAATATCAAGCACACCTGTAGCCTGTAGTGATGACAACTCTGGAACAGAAACGTTACTTTTGGGACTAGTTCCAGGGACCCTGCAGTGTCACACCTTCCCATTTGTTGTATGGGCAGTAGCTAGATTATTGATGTGTTCAATAAATTATATTTGTTTCGTTAACACGCTTTAGAAACAGTCTAAAACAGCTATAAGCAATTTCCCACTATTCAATGTTTCAATGTTTTATAGTGGGAAATTGCTATTGCCTGTTTTAGACTGTTTCTGTTTCCACCACTGGATGTATGGGATCTTCAGTGAATTTTCGCTTCACATGCTCTTACCTCATTGCCATCTACTCTGGGTGCTACAACATGACTAGTACGACTAATCATATCACTTATCTACAACAACAGATACATTCGCCTAGACCCACAATCAACAGTGAAATCCTATGTCATCCATCACACTTCATAAATATTACTCCACTAGTGAAGTAGCTGGTAAAACTATCATTTAAAGGTGCACTATTTAAATTATCTCGAAGAGTAAAGGCACATTGACTAAGCAACTGGACCAATCCACAATAGCATCCTTACCACATGGCATCCTGCTGCATCAGACGAGGCACTGCTGAAGTCCTCTGTGTTGAGGTTTTCAAAGTCAGACTCTCCCAAAGCAATAGGAACACTGACAGTCAGACTAGGATTATTGATGAAAGACATAATAGAATTATCACTATTGCTGCAGACTATGTACTTGTCTCCATTTTTGTCCACGCCAGTCACATCTCCGTTGCCAGGAAAGTCTTTGAGGGTATGGTTGGGGACACCATTCGGCCCTAAAGATTTGTGGAGCTCATCCAGAGATTTGTCCTTATCCTTTCCTTTCTTCTTACCCTTGAGACAAACACTGTTGCAGCTACTTCGAAGCAGGGACTTAGCAAAGGCAATGCCTTTATGAATTCGTCCAAGGGCAACCTGCAAATTGTTCATGTCGCTGTCATCTTCTGTTGCTGCCAGGTTGTCAGCACTGAAGGAACTCAGCAGCAGGGCCAGAAACAGGTTCAGCACCTGTCATATAATGACACGACTTTATGTAAGATTGCATTATTGTTTAGCTATTGTATTTTATGATAACAGAAACACATGTGTAGCAATTAAACTGAGTGGTTATTCAATCACTTAAATCTAGGAATTTGAGAGTTGGCATCATGAATAAGAGATGATAATGTACCACAAGGTTTCCAATAACCATGACCATCATGTAGACAATGATGCACATGGTCGTCCCAGCCACCTCCATACAGTCCCACATGGTCTCTATCCACTCTCCACACAGCACTCGGAACACAATGAGGAATGAATGGAAGAAGTCATTCATGTGCCAACGGGGCAGAGTGCAGTCCTCAGAGATTTTACACACACAGTCCTTGTAGTATTTTCCAAATAGTTGCATGCCCACCACAGCAAAGATGAAGACGATAATGGCCAGCACCAGCGTCAGGTTGCCCAAAGCCCCCACTGAATTACCAATTATTTTGATCAGCGTGTTAAGAGTGGGCCATGATTTAGCCAACTTGAATACTCTCAGCTGCAAAAAGAAAAGAAAAAAATGTCATTTGACACTTTTCTGCACTCAAAATGCAACTGGACATATTGACTATGACAAATTTATATTTAAGGCTTACCAATCTGAATGATCTCAGAACAGACATGCCAACCACATTTTCCAAACAAAGCTCCATCAAGCTTAAACTGACAATAATTCCATCAAAAATGTTCCAGCCCGTCTGAAAGTAATAGTATGGGTCCAAAGCAACAATCTTGAGGACCATTTCAGCCGTGAAGATGCCAGTGAATACCTTTATTTAAAAAAGGTAAAGAAAAATACTGCCGATTTAGAAACATGATATCTATTTTGGAAGAAACATTTTCAGTACACTATACTCTACAGTCCACTCACCTTATTGCCCACAGACAGCGTATTGTTGAAACCCCCTGTCATTGGATAATGCTCCATGGCCATAAACAGTGTATTCAGTACAATACAGATCGTGATGGTTAGGTCCACAAAAGGATCCATCACAATTAGTTTAACCACCTTCTTGATCTTGAGCCATGCAGGACAACATTCCCAGATGAGGAAGGTGTTGGCAAATTTGTACCAGCAAGGAGGACACTTCTGCCTCGACTCTTCAAGCTCTGATGAACACAAGTGATTGCAAAAGAAAAGTTTTTTTTTAAATCTGAAAGTAAAACATACCATTTATCTGTTCAATACCCAAGATATAATGAAGATAGGATACTCATGCCATGGTGAAGAATACCTACCCTCCATTGTGCTTGTTATGACACTAGCTATACTATGAGCTCTCTGCCTGGCCTCTGGGCCCTCCAGGAAGTCCATAGACTCCTGATGTGTTCCTCCACCTGCCTGTCTGTACTCTGTGTCAGTGGTGTCAGCCTGGAGACAGGAGATGGAAACCATTGTTACAGCAGCAACTGTGTTAAATAAAATATGTTACCATGGATATACAGCAGATACAAACAAGTGTCTTTATTTTTCTTCATAGTACGTAGCTGCAAACATAAAAGGAAATAACAAACAAAGGGAACATTAGAAAGTTGTATATTTCTATACCAAGTCATAACTTGGCACAATAATGGCATCCTATTCAGATGATCAGAAGCTGCAGTTATGATTTGCAAATCATAGTGGATTGAGAAACAAAGTGTAATGGTAAGGCCACTGTTTTTTGTCATTCCTGATTTTTAAAAACAACATTACCAGTTAAAATTGGCTTTAGCATCCACCAAGGCTCTCGTGTCTAACAAGGGCCCTGAGAAGTCTTGTGAAATGTTTCCCTTTCTGTCACTGAAAGTTCACACTAGTGTATCACAAATGGAAATAGGCATTTCTGAAGGGTCTAAAGCTGAGTTAAAATATCAGTCGCTTTATTATTAAAGTTAATATATAAAGGGCTCATTTTTAGCCACATTTTTGGCTTTCAGTGAAATTCCTCGATGACTATTAGATTATTACTCATGAACTTTGATACAGATACACGGTGCCCAGAGGATAAATCCAAATGAATTTGGTGATCCCCTGACGTTTGCTCTCATGCCACCATCAAGGCTGCATTTTTAATTTTGTCATATGCAAAACTGATGGTATTCACATCAGCCTCAGCTGTACTTTGTGTTTTGTGCTAATTACCAAACGTTAGAATGTGATAAAATGCAAACCTAGATATAATCCAATGGCTGTAAACACATGCTTTGGAAAAAGATCAGGAATAATGCTTAGTATGCATAGTTAGTGGGTAAAAATTAGATAAACCACTGGTATGGTTTTTTCTCTTCCCATGAATATACACAGCACAACAGGCAATGTGAGTCAGACAGGAAAGGACAAAGAAAAAGAAGAAAACCGAAATAGATAGAGCTATGTACTACAGGCTATAGGCAAATGAAATAAGGCCATTGGGGCTAGACAACTATTTCTTACAATGTCTTGGGTGGAGGCCATATCTACCGTCACTTTAGGAAGAAGGAGCCCAACAGGTGATGATGGGAGTGACTGCCCACCCACCAGAGACACAACCCCATTGCAGTCTACAGAGCTTTGCTTGATCCCATTGGGTGGAAGTAGGAGATGTGACAAGAAGCTGCAGTGGCTCATACTGCTGGGGCGTCGATCACAACGCAGTGGAATAAACAAAGAGCCCCTCCGACTCAGGTTGTCTTCAAAAATGCTGTTCTCATCATCCGCAAACTCATTTTCTGAGCCCATGTCCTGTGCTTGGCTTCGGAAACTAAAAAGGCTGGTCCTGCTGTTCCGTCTGGACGAGAACAGCGGTCCACGGAAACTCAGAAAGGACTAGAAGAGAGAAATATTCTTCAGTGGATACATGCTGAGTGTGAAGAGGTGACAACAACAAATGTCCTATGTGCAAGGCAATAAGAGCGATATCTGTGGTGAGGTGATGAAAAAATTACATGATGACGACGACGATGATGAGGATGATTATGGCTATGGTCAAATATTGTCAGTGAACATTGTAAGGAAAACACAAAACATAAAAATACATGTTGGTGATGACTGGGAATGATGGATGATGATGATGATGATGATGATGATGATGATGATGATGATAATAATGATGATGATGATGATGATGATGATGATGATGATGATGATGATGATGAAAATGCATCTTGATTGACAATGAAAAGAACACAAGAAGTTGATGAAGAAGAAGAAGACGACGAAGAAGAAGAAGATGATGATGATGGTGAAAAATTAAAAAAATGTATCTTGATGATGATTGTCAATGAAAGAAAAAGCTGATAAAGACAAAGATGATGTTGATGATGATGATGATGATGATGATGATGATGATACCGAAGATGAAAAAAATGCGATTGTGATAGATGTGAATGAAATATTGCATTGGGCTTAATTGCATGACAACTAATCATAACATATGTAAGCAACTCATAAGAATCAGAAAAGTTATCAAATAAATATGAAACACATCCTGAATATTCTAAAATCCAACACATTGCGATTGTTTACAACTATCTGCCATTCAAATGGCTGTAATGTAAGTCAAAGCGTGGTAATCACATTATCAATTCATTTGCTTCTCCTGCCTGTCACTCATTGTGGGCTCTGCAAAGAGCTTGACAAAAGACAGCGAGCCCTCTTATTGACAAAAGTTAGACAGAGCTTTAAACACATATCTGCCATTCAATTAAAAGAACACTTATGGCAGATGGGAGATTTTTGATTTATTTATTTTTGATGAAATCTTAATAATAGAGATTTTTTTTTACAAACAGTGGCCATTTCAAACACTGCTACTGAGTAAGTCATACTGACATTGAATATTATAGCTCATGTCAATGTGTAACTGCAAACTGGAGAATGAGAGAAGTTGCTTCTTTAAGAGGCAAGCACTTTAAATCCAATAAGGTTAAACAAGGAATTAGACTTGAAGCCATTTCTGTAGAATCTACTGGATTGTACTTGTTTTCCAGGGTTTAGTGCAGTTCTTGGCTGAATGTCTTAAGTTCAAGATGTAAAAGTGTATGTTATAGAACAATGTTATAAGTTGATTATATACATATATATATATATATATATATATATATATATATATATATATATATATATATATACACACACACACATATTTGTTATTTGTTATTGCTGCAGGGTTTTGCATTGTTTTTTTGCAGTATTAGTGTACAACATATGGACAGTGACATTTCAATGTGTGAGAGGTCAATCCCAAGATCAATAGCTCATTGTGTTGTATTGAGGCACCAACATGATGAAGGCAAGATAGCTACAAACGTCTGTGTGAACTGAAAAAGTTTATACTTTAAGTTGAAATGCATTACTGTATCATTCTTGACTGATTCATACTACCTTAATGAACATACAAAAGTTAAAATAATGCGAAATGTACTATATAAAGAGGGCTTTAGAACTGAGAGGGGCCATATTAAGCTGAAAGCAGGGCAACAGTTCAAGATTCATAGGTAGCAGAATATCACTGTTTTCATTGACAAATCATACTGACAGATCGTACTGAACCTGATGTGCAGATGAGCATTTCATATCATAGCTGAGCAGGTTTGCATCCACAGAGAAGCGGCAGCGGGCTTTCTTTATACTGTCCTGTGACTCGGATTTAGGAAACTTCTCATCAGCCCCTTTGCCCTCCTCCTCCTTTCTTTTTTTTCGCCTGTTGCGTCTCTCTTTAGCACTTTTGGAGCTGAGCTTGGAAGTGTCAGAGGAGCTCTCAATGCCACCAACTTTGCCACCAACCTCCTCGCTCTCTGAAGCTGCTGCAGTTGCTGCTGCCTAGAGGAGAATGGAGAGGACAATATGTAGTAAACAGAGATGTGTTCAACTGCATAGAGAAATTTTGGCTTTAGTTTCCATCTTAACAGAATTTTGCAATTGTAAGTGAGAACCACAGATATTCACCGCCACACAGACAACATGGAGTACACAGTTTACATTTTACATTACATTTACATTTTATACTAATACCTTGTTTATAATCAGACTTTTTAAAGATCTCTTTAAAAAGAGGTCATCTTTCTGCTTTTGGAGTCAGGAAGATACAGTACATGTCTTATGGTCATAAAAAACACAATGGTTGGGTAGCAGCTTATATGGAAGTACTATCAAAATGCCAATTCCGGTAGGTCTGTAGGGAAGATTAGAGGTTGCAGATTCATAACTGTGTACTATGGAGCACATCGGGTTGCAGGATGAACATTTTAGGAAACACAATTATACTGGAAAAAAAGAAGTGGGTTTGATTCAGAAACTTTCTAATTTAATCAACAATTGGCAACCACGGAAATCGATGGTGAAATATAATGGTGAAACATAAGTAATTACATTTACTTAAGCGTGGTACTACATATATTTATTTCACAGTTTTTGTTACTAGGTTAAGATTGTTATTGTTACAATTATAATTAAATAATCTCAATCTTAACAATCTACGACAGTGAAATACTACTTACATATTATATACATCAGTAATAATATTAGATGTTTGTTATTACTTGGATTGTTTTTTATTCTACTTATTTAGTTAAGAGTTAATTTACTATTTTGTGTTAAATATTTTGTGTAACATTTATTAGCCAACATTTAAGTTTAACTGATATTTCAAATCCTGAAATGCTGAATCAGTTATTTATTCACTGGTCAAAACCTAGTCAAATTTAAACATAGTGGACTTCCATCATGTGTACTTTGTTAAGTATAAAATGTAAAGTCAAACTCAGTGAGCAATAGCAGCTGCAACCGTAATAATAGTGTGATGTCAATTTTTCTAATTACATCTAAGTACATTTAGCTAATAATACTTTTCTTTAATTAACATTTTCAATACAGGACTTTTACTTTAAATGGAGTATCTTTTCAGTGTGGTATTTCAACATTTACGAAATACTTCCTCCACCACTGGTGAAATCCTATTTATCATGCATACAGGAATGTGTGCTGTATAACTGGTTTGCTGTTTGTTCAATGCACTGTCTGCGCTGAAAATTTAATGCATTAGATACAAGGAAACAAACTCAACCCCCTCAGCTTTCTTTCATAAAAACTAATATGTTATAGTGCTAAAGATGCATTCCAACTTCATGTTATTCCATTGGAATCAGACCTTTTAAGGAAATAATGTGCTGGAGCAACATTATTGAGCTAAATTAAGATTTTGGATTGTCCTATACCTGAGCATCCTCTTGTTGCCGTTTCAACTGCTCAAGCATGTCCTGAAACTCCTCCTCCTTCTGCCTCGCCTCTTTTATTGTGGCCTGGCTCTGCTCCTCATAGGCCATAGCTACTACAGCAAGGATCAGGTTGATCAGGTAGAAGGAACCGAGAAATATCACCAGCACAAAAAAGATCATGTAGGGCTTCCCAGCTGCCCGCAACGTCTGGAAGGAAAATAAACAATATATTGGTATTATTTGACATACTTACACATGATACATCATATATGGATTAACATTTCTTGTTCTTTTAATCATGTGTTTTCAGTTTCACATTGCATTCCTTATTCTTGCATTTTTGTAAATAGTTTAGTAAACTGTCTGCTTTGTGCTAAATGCCACAAGTTATCATTTTAATGTTTGATGATTGTCTTTGTCCCTCCATTTCTGTGACCAATATTTTTTGAGAAATACTGTCAAGATTAGCACAATATACTCATTCACACTCTGAAGAGTAAGAAAAACACATGAAAGTTAACACAATCAAATTAATTAAATACCCTGTGAAATTTGCTGTAGCCACACCATCAGGTCAATCTGTCAATTTTCTAATGAGTTTTCCCTGCAGATTCACATGCCATGCTGTAGTACAATGTTGACTGTGAATGTAACTCAATAGCAAGATAATTGAATCAGGATGTTGACTGTTTCCCTGCTGTTGCTATAATTATTAAACAGTCACAGTTACTTTCTTCAATAAGAAATTTCAATTACTAACAATGTTTACTTTTTTTTAAATTTAAGGATTTAAATTTGACTTGGATATGGTAGTCTATCAAAGTAAAATAAGCTTTCCATTCCATCACTTTCCCATTCCACTGACATCAAAGAACTTTTTGATAGTCCCAAACACGTAATGCTACCCAATTACACACATGAAAATAAAACTGATGATGGGAGCTTTGTTGATTTACTGGTTGCTTTACTTTCTGATATTAGGAGTGGCCCATTCAGTGGCTAAAGGGCCATTTAAGTTGTGTTAGCCTGACTCACAGTGGGACTTTGATCTCTCTGACCAACATGCACCTGTACTTCTTTCAGAGGTTTGTTTGAACACTTTTAATACCAGTACTGTAATGTGAGAATGCGTTGTCTTTGACAGCAATATTTGTAGCAGAGTAGCAGAGTAAAACAGGCTTTACAGACACGCCACTCACTTTGCTTACAGTGTGAGGGAACTTTAAATTGCCCAAAATTGAATGACAAAATATATAACACTATGAAATGGGTAACTCCTGCTCATTAAATATTTTCATCCAGTAAGAGCCATTGACACCTTCAAACATTTGGACTAAATCTTTCAATTAGTTGTATTTATGTCATCAGTATTTTCTGTGATTATTGGAGTTCCACAGATTCTACACTTGGGCCATTAACTTTCCCCTCTCTCCATTAGAAACAACATGTAGTGAGTATCATAACAAACCTCAGGTCACTGTCTTTAAATTGTCTTGCAAAAATCCTAGTAGAAAAACTGATGAATGGAATCTGACAAAGCATTTAGAAACTAGAAATATGTAATTCTAGGTCAGTGTTATCATTCAAGAACTTACAAACTGTTCTATATCATTCATCACACATAACTGACTACTCTCTTTAACACATCTTTTAACCTGTGTTTTTTATTGGGTTTATTATTTAACTGTATTTATGTAAAGCATTTATTAATAGATATTCTATATTCTTGCAGCTTGATTGAAAAAGTGTTTACTTCAAGTTGTATAGGTACATGCATTTATATGTGTTTTATTCCATATATTCATCCAGTCTTTTTAATTCCACTGCCTACCTGCTGGTAAAGGTTTTCCCAGAAATCCTGTGTCATCAGTCTGAACAGAGAAAGGAAGGCCCAACCGAATGAGTCAAAGCTGGTGTAGCCATAGTCTGGGTTATTTCCCGCTTTGTGGCATACAAACCCCTCCGGACAATGCCTGCAACAAAAAGAGAGTTTGTGAAGCTCAGAAGGAATCGTGCCTCCCACTATTTACACTGTTATACTGTGAATGTTAATATAGATGCAGATGCATCGTGCAAAGATTCCATTCTTGTGTATATTGTATGCAGTTTTCTAGCAGTTGGGGACTTACCCAGCTGCACTGCCGTTTCCACAAAGCAATGGATCTCGTTTGCCTGGAAGGTAATAATAATTCCCTGATGGGAAAAGAAAGAAAATCACAGTTTTGCTATTTGTGACAAAGACAAAGACGTCCATTTTAATATACCTCTACAATCTAATACAATCCAGGACAGGAGTGTTGCAATACATTATCTCACTGTGAACAATGCAGTGTTACTTTTTTGTTGACACTGGGTTAGAGATGTGTCTGTTCAACACTTTAATGCATTTTTAATACAATGCAGTCCAGTACTGTAGATGAGCATCATTAAATATAACCACATAAATTACAATGTATCTCTGACACAATGTCGACAAAAAACAATCATAAAAAGCCTCACAAAGACAGGACATATTGCAGTGCACTATAAGTGACATCTTTAATCGTTTGTGTTTTTCTTTTTGTGCCGGATCAAGTTTTGACCAACTCAAAATAAAACAGAGGAAATAAAAATGCTACTCACGCGTGTCGAGCATGTACACAGTCAAGTTCTGGCCTGTTTCATTCAAGGTGGAATTTTCAATTTTCCGAACACACTTCTGTTTTAATGTGCCCATAAACAGTTGTAACCCTATAAGGGCGAAGACACTCAAGCAGAACACGGTGAGGATCATCACATTGGCAAGCTTCTTCACTGACTGGAACAACGCACCAACAATGGTCTTCAGGCCTGCCAGACACAGTATAACTTGTTACTCTAAGTAGTAAATTAAAAGAAACTGTCAACATTAACATCAGCAAACAAAATAAAGTGACACCAGTGAGCTCTGTGTTTAAAGGAGTACTCCACCAATTTAGTAACGCACTCCTATCACATTGTCATACTCGTAATGACCATTTTAAATAAAAAAAGATCTAACTCATTGCAACAGAACCAGAGTTATCATCATTTTAATTCCACACATTGTTCTTCCTTGTCAAAACCTGGTGCCTGCATTATCCAATGCACAACGTTTTCATATCAGATTTTGTGCAGCTCCCTCTATAACCACAAAAGCCTCTAACGTTTTCGCACATGCAGTAGTGCTGGAGTGAAATTAGTGGAGCTCCCTTTTAAAGCAACACATTCATTTTTTTTCAGTATCATGTAAGCCATGATAAAGATTATTGACTTCAATTATTATGCAAACCCTAGAAATGGCAGAGAAAAATAAGTCTTTAGCCACCCCCTTTCGATTTTTTGACAACATGGATGCTGTTTATCAGTCAAAAATCAATGCCGCAATCAGACAGAATAAAGTAACACAGGACATTAGGATTATGCATGCCAATGATGATGCACATACACAATAATGGGACACACCCTAACCACAGATTACACTACATTATGTCTTCATTAACCACAAAGCAAAGAGGGGCAAATGGCAGTCAAGGAATAGTCCACTTAAAAGCATCAGTGCAAGAAACAAAAGAAGCAGATTGCTTACAGCAAGTAAATGTCACAGATCTCACAGAGAAACCATGCAAACTTTGTCACAGATCTCACAGAGAAACCATGCAAACTAAATCTACTATCACCCTGTAGGAGGTAAAACAAATAAAAACTTCAAATCTTTAATTTTGCTGCTTACGATTTCTCGTTCAAACATCAATTAACCATTAAAGATCTGAAGACACAACCATTTGAAGTAGTTCTCACCTGGAATACCAGTTGAGAGCTAGAATGGTGGATGTTCAGATTTCTGAAACAACTCTGTGACATTTCTGTGATAAGCAAAGTGGACGGGTGGGGTCAGGGAACATCCCGCATACATGTCATGACAGTTGCAGGAAGGGAGGAGCAGCAAGAGAATATCATGCAAAAGGCCAACTAGCATGCACTTACTCCTACTGCTTACCTGGGATAACTGAAATAGCTTTAAAAGCTCTCAGCACTCTGAATGTGCGCAGAGCTGAAAAATTGCCTAGGTTTACAAACTCGGTTACATACCTGCAGGGAAACTTCGAATTACTATGCAATATTGACTGAGACAACATACACGTAACATAGATTAAAGTCAACAATCTTAAAAAGATACTACATCATTACATTTTAGTACATACAGCATCAAATGAAGCAGTCAAACAGTAAAAAGTGAGGCATGCACATTGATGAAGGTAAATTGATAATGAAATGACTGTGATGAGCAATAAGATATGCACCAGGTCCTAACAACAATGAATGTTTCGTACTAACACTATTATGTTGGCTAAAAAACAGTGTCTAGCTTTTTTAGAAAATAATCAAGCCCTTTTTTAAAAAATTGACTTTAAATTTATGAACAGCTTTAAAAGATTAGGAAGTTATGGCTGAGTGCCACACCCAGGGTATGGACATTGAAAAATATTGAAATATTGAAATATTGAAATTTTGAAAATCTAATAGATTATTGGTTTGGGATTTGTGGACTGTAGAAAAAATATAGAGTAATGCCCAGACAGAACGCGACCCTGTTCGCAGGATAAGCGGTTGACGATGGATGGATGGATGGATGGATGGATGGATGGATGGATGGATGGACCCAAAACTTTTGCTACCAATAATGAAATCAGTAAAACATAAAGTGTACACCTTTTACTCTACACTACACTAAGGAACCTTTGTGGATAAGATGTAACAATTGTCAAAGCATTTTTTTAATTTACTGAACGTGGGGCAAGCACTTACGCCATCACAATGACACTGAAATCCAGCCAGTTCCAGGGATCTCTAAGAAATGTGAACTTCCCTATGCAGAAACCTCGAGCTAAAATTTTAATGAGGGATTCAAACGTGTAGATTGCAGTAAATGTGTACCTATTGGAGAGAAAACATAGTTGTTAAACTAAACCGCATTTCCACTGTGTGCAAAATATATTTGTGATTTTTGTACATGATTTAGTGTGTAATTCATGGGAAACTTACTCTACATTCTTGGTCCAGTCAGGGGGGTGACTCAGTGTCATAAATCCACAGTTAGCAATGATAGTGCACATAATCACGATGCTGAACAATTTGCAAGCAGTTGTCAAGGAAGCTACTTATTTTTCTGGGGACTTTTTTGTATAATTAATCATATCTCACACAAGGTAACAATATCAGCAATTGACCTCTCATGAATAGATCATAGTATCCACAGATTTAGTGTGGGCTCAACACAAACGTGATTCATGCCTACCAGATTAATATCTTGATGAAAGGATATGAATGCACCAAAATCCTAATTGATATCCTTCTAAGAAGGTTGAAGGGGCTCAGGAGGTACAAGGCAGGAGCGGCGTTGAAGCGGTAGATGAAATTCCCTTTGTTTAACACTATGAAAGTCTGACACAAAAAGAGAGATATGTATAAAACACTCTGATTTGCAAGATTGCATTATATTTATATATAAAAATAATAAATGAAATAATAAATGATAGTATCGTAGTGCTACAACTATTAATCAAAGAGTACTTTAGCCCTATGATTCACAGCACATATTTCAGTGTACACATCACTAATTACATTTTTTATATTGCTGATGAACCTCATGCAAATCTTCTGTCCTGGTCTGGTTTTCTCAGATCATCTGTGACTCAAATGATAACCTTTATATCAGCTGCATGCAGTGCTAGATGAGAGAATCCTTGTTACAGTGCAACTCTTATCCAGCCTCTATAAGAATCTCAAACCATGCCAAAGTCTTCACACAGTTCAGAAAAAATCAAAATGTGAGCGTAGAAGTTAACCTTTGAAAGAGAAGCTTCATATGTAGGTTATGTAATAACAACTGAGCTAATTGTATTTGCTGAGGATTTTTGTTGTAAAAGGTTTTCACCCAACCTTTATTCTTCATGCTCAAGTTTTAAATCAAGCAAACCTACTCTCTGATTACAGTAGTAGGGATCCAGGTCCTCTAGTGGTGTTGACACCATGCCTTTAGGAACGTCCCCATAGAGAAATGGGAGTGATTTGCCCGCCTCCAGGTCACGGCTGGGCTTGAGCCCATTGTCATCAGTGCGTTTTCTTTTCTCTCCCTTGGGCTTCTTGGCATTCTCCTCAGCGATCCGTCTCTCGATGGCTTTGAGGGACTCACGACTAAAGGGGCGGAAGCTGTCTGGACCTGGTGGTACAAGCAGCTGTGCCATCTTTTCATCCTGCACCTTCAGAGTGAACGGCTAGCCTCCAACATGAGAAGGGCCTGAGGGGTCAGAACAGATACGGAGCTCTCATTAGAGGTTGACAACTGTTTTGTTAAATCAGTTTTGTTTGAGATATATCTTCTTTGTTCTAAAATGAAATTTTATTTTACTGGAAACAAATATTTGAAAGTATTTCCCTCAGCACATTTCTATTGGAAGATTAAAACTGCTTTAAATGGAAAGGAGAGGAAGGTGGGTGTGGTTCTGTTCTTTGGTGAGAGATCATCATCTCAGGCAGTGGCAGGCTATAATGACCCTTGAGATGGCTGTCAAATACACATAGATTCCTGCCAGCTATGGTAAAATTAGATCTAATTATCTGCTCTTCTGTAGATAAAATTAAGATTTGACATGACAATGATCAATTCCAGGTGAGACTCTTGCTCCTCTCATCCATCCCTCAAAATGAAAAGAGCTAACTTTTCCCTGAGAGCATAAGACAGAGCGGTGGGAGGAAAAGATTCATCCTGCTAATAGGCCTGACTGGTATTATGTGTTAGGCAGACCTATGCAGTATTAAATATGAATGCAGTACAGACTGCACTGCATCTCTCTGGGTGCCCTGCTACTGAGAGCCTTGGCTTGATCTGAATTTGATAGTGTAATAGAATACTTCCGATGCAAGAAATCCATCACAAACACACTTTTCAATCAACTGCCCACAAAACTTGGTTGTATATGTGATGTAATTGCAACAACAAAGGAAGGTCCAACTACAAAAAATCTTGACATTGATAACAGTGTCTGTGAATGTGGTTTTACATCTACAAAATGTTTAAGCTGAGAGAAACTGACACATTTGAAGAGAGATGAAGGGATTTTGATCTAAAGATATTGGTATTGTACAATACACTATCAGCATCTTGTGCACAAAGTCCTACAAAACAGCATTAACATTAGTATTTTCTAGGGATGTCCAGATCCGATTACAAGATCGGAAATCCGGCCCGATCACGTTGTGTCGGGCTCGATCGGAATCGGACGTTACCTCCCGATCAGGGCTTGGATATAAATGTTTATATATGTATATATAGATGTGCTTTGAAAACACTGTGGCACTTTTATTTTTGTATTTGTTTATATGCCTGCCGGGTATTTTAAGTTGAGGTGCTATTTGTTTTTATCTTAGACTTTTTTTACATTTACTGTTGCACTAAAGTCCAAAAGTGATGAATTTATGTTATTTATTACTTGATTGTTCAAGCTACCTCACAGAAGTGCTCTGTTTGTCAACAGAGTTGTCGAATGTTAAAATAAGGTGAATTAAATAGAAAATAAGGAACATCCTGGATCTGTTTTTTCACTCTTCTTTAGTCTTTTTTTAAAGTATTATAGAAGTATTGGATCGGGACTCTGTATCGGTAGATACTCAAAATCAAATGACTCGGACTCGGACTCAAGGGCAAAAAAACCTGATTGGGACCCTAGTATTTTCAAAAGATTCCGTGGTTGCCTTGCACAGAGAGATGCTCATTTGCACATGAGCATCAGTGGTGAGGTGCTGTCATCTCTGCAAAGACAGATGACCAATGACTGAACTGAACTAGTCCAAACATAGTGTTCGAGCCTTTGCAAGTACATTGTGTTGGCTATACATATTACCAAATCAGGCAATAGGCTAAAATCCAGCTCCAACACAAACCCACTACAGCAATGAGAAATGGGTTTTTAAACATTACATTTCAGGGAATAAATGCTAAACATCTAGGACCAGAGTTTTGACTCAAAATACTAGTTAATGTTTTTCATGAAATGAATGTATTTTATAGCTATGTGCAAATTGTAGGATACATTTTACTGGCTTTATTAAGTGGTGAAGTGTGCCTCAAACTTGCCCACTTTAATGGATGATATTGTTAATGGCACAACTGTTCTACTCGGCTGTGGCCTTTGTGAGTGAAACATATAAACAGATGTGATAAGTTTATATACCATCATAATCTGGGTAAAAGCCATTTGTTACAGTGCACCACATTGTTTCCATAATGTATAGTACAGTAAGTACTGAGCTCATAGCTTTTGTCTGTATCAAGTGCATTGATAAAGTGCCTCGGATGTGTGATGAGAGAACAGTTACTTCATATAACTATTAAGCGGAACACAAGATAGCATTTGCTAAAAGGAAAAACATTGAAATGGTAAGACAAACTTCTTAACTGTCTGAAAACATAAAATAAAATAAACCTTGATTTGATGTTCACCCAACAAGGTCAACACGCAGTGTCTAACCTCTCAAGAGGTATGCATCATTCCGTCAATCTGTCCCCAACTCATTACACATAACTTGAGATATGCGGTGCCACTTTGAAGCTTCAAATAGGCCCACTTCATTTTATCTGCAACCTGTCGGCATCATGACCTTGTGCCAACTAACCTAAAATGGATACATTTGTTTCCCTCAACTCTTGCTGGAGCAGAAGTAGTTTGGTATTTGCTATTCAACCTACATTTAACTTTGATGATGAGCTTTATGTGATGACTGACCTTGGCCTTGGGACATCTGATTTACCTACAAGTATATTACACACTCAAGCAGTGTCAAACAGCAGCTCAGTTTTAATATTTAATGTACATTACTCATTTCAAAAACTTAATTTCATTGATCTCAAAATGCTTCTTGGTAATTAATGAGGTAAGAGATCGTTTGTGACAGATTGTAGCCTTTTGCTTCTAGGCTTTCAAATGAAACCAATCCCAGGGTAACAGTACTGTAGGCCTGTGTTGATATTTTGACAGACTTATATTTGTGTGCTCATTTTGGTTTTACAGTTCAAGAAAAATTATTTCCCAAACCTGAATATCATTCTGATGAATAAACTAGAGCAGGACATGATACAGTGTGTCTGCTGCATAACCAAGTGGCCAATGTTCTCACCAGGGCCATTCGTCTGCCCACAAAATTTTGCCTTTGACTTGAAATTGATTACTGAAAATTATTGAAACCAGTCAGTGATCTACAAGCATGAGAAAATAAAGACAAAAAGACTACTACTAATTACAAATGTTATTTCCTTGTAAAGCATTTACGAATTGCTCAGTAACAGCTTAATGTCCGCAATGCTTTTCACAATAAAAATCAGCTGGGGGTTTTGGGATCTGGGTTAAAGGAATTTTTTACATCACACAACACAACTATCACATGCCCATATGTATATTGAAAAGGTTAATACCTCTGCCAAGGAGGTTAGGTTTTTGGTGCTGTTTGTTAGATTTTCTGTCAGCAGGATCGTGGAAAAATGAGTTGCATGAAACCTAGTGGAAGGGTGTACAGCAAGAAAGAGCCCTATACATTTTAGAGTGGATTTGAATCAGAGGGTGGATATACAAATTATTTTTCACTTTTATAACCATTGCCTGATAGATCAATTGTAACACCAGTGTCTATGGCAAAATCTATTGAATTTGTTGTGGATGAGTGACTCAATCGTAATTAAAATGAATGGTGTTCTGTGACTAAATATAAAGACAGTGGGTGTTCTGCAATATCACAACATACTACAGCTCAGTTTTGGTCAGTCCTTGCATATTATGCTGACCACCTCAAGAGGCCTACAAATGAGCAGCAAAAACGGGACAAAGACAACTAGACTGACTAACGTAGAGTTGGTGATAAGAAGGACTGAGTTTTATCAATGAGTAGGACTGAAATAGCATTTTCTTTAAACTGAAACATACCTGTATACAGAGTAATCACAATTCTCCACACGGCCCTAAGGGACAAACACACTCACATCTCTTAAGTGCTCACAACTCATGCTTGCTAATGCCTTTTTCAGAATACAGGATCAGAATTAGATCATTCAGGGCGTTGACGAAATAGCTGAAGAGCTGTTAACATAGTTATCTAGAAAAAAAGTCACGTTTTTTTACCTACAAACTACCAGGCTTCACAGTGTGTGTGTGTGTGTGTGTGTGTGTGTGTGTGTGTGTGTGTTGTGTGTGTGTGTGTGTGTACAGTCTAGATAGAAAGCAAACAGGACAGTCTAACATCTAATTGAGAGCAATCTAATAATGATGTTGACAGTCACGCATGCAGGAAGTCGTCTAAGATGGCTAATAATTGCTGCTATATCCATTAACATTTGTAATATATATTAACCCATGCTTTGCAGTCTAGTCTTTGTCCATATGGACTACAGGAGATCAATCATTTCTCCCCTTCCAACACAAATACATTCATAATAACAACAATAAAAACATTATAATAGAATGTGACATACAAAGGCTACACTATATTGTCAAGTATAAAACCCCTCAGGCACAGCTCTTTAAATATAAGGTCATTTAATATTTTGATAATAGGAAAACCACTTCATTGTCAAGAGATGTATTCCATTGTTGATAGATAGATAGATAGATAGATAGATAGATAGATAGATAGATAGATAGATAGATAGATAGATAGATAGATAGATAGATAGATAGATAGATAGATAGTAATAACTCAAAACTACACGTTTTATTCTCAGCTACGAACTTTTTAGTCAATTTAAGCACAATTTCTTCTGATAAAAAGCACTCAGATACAACTTTAGCAGATTCTCTTAACTCACCATCAGTTTCCGATCCTGGACAGATGAACAATATAAACAGCGTGGAAAAGCTTCAGTGTGTAACGTAGTCTAAAATAAACCCGTCCGTCCGTTTAAGATGTTTTGACACTGGTAATTTCCACGATTGCGATAGGAAAACGCAAAAAGAGAGAGAGTGCTTGGATTTCATCCGCCCCTCCGTGCGGCAGAGTCAGAGTACTGTGGTGCTTCCGGATGTTCTGGGTACCAAGTACGGGTAGAGATGCCAGAATGGCTGTTGAGATGATCTTGTGGTAGACATTATAGTGCGTAATTATCGGGAATACAGATGTTTGGCGTGTATCACAAACTAAAAGCTACAACCACAACTATGAAACAGAGTGTGTTCTAAAACTTGTGTGTGTGTGTTGTGTGTGTGTGTGTGTGTGTGTGTGTGTGTGTGTGTGTGTGTGTGTGTGTGTGTGTGTGTGTGTGTAGCCTATGAGTAAGAGGAGGGAGGGAGCAGTGGGGATGAGTTTTCAGGAGCTTATAGTTAGTTAGGCTTTTCAAACGTCTGGGTCAGTATTCACTCCACCAACCTCCTGAGTTGCCTACAGTCAGTGAGAAAACACATGAGACTGCAGCATAAGTAAATTGCATACGTCGCCTATATCTGTAACTGCTTTTGATGTTTGCATATCAGTAAAGTAAGTGAAGTTCCGACTGTGAGCCGGGACATTCTCTGGGAGTCTAATGCCACCTGCTGGATGCAGACAGCATTGTTAAAAGGTCTTTGAATTATCGAGCAAAGTATCACAAAGTTTCCACAGTGGAAAGACCACACTGGATATTGCCTATATCCAGCCGGTGTGTCTTTTCATATAAATCCACTAGACATTTGGTTGCTATGTTGTTGTCCATAGCCTAAAAAAGGAACAAATTATAGTGTTTTACGACAGAATGCGATAAAGATTTAAAAGTTTTAAAGTCATAAAGTTCGAATGATTTTAAGAAAAAAAATGTCTGGTACTCGAAAACTGTTATTTGCCTACTAACATTTGATAGGTTTTTTAAAGTGCTAATTCATGAATTAGTCAAAGCCTGACGAATGATGGCAGTATATTCACATACAATGTCCTCATAGAAGAATTATTGTTCACAAATACTGTACATTAATGAACATCATGTGTATTATAAACAATGCATTAAATACTTGTTGCATAGAAATGATAAATAGAGCAGTCAAAGCAAAGTATTACTTCAAAATAAATTTAGCAGTGGTTCAGACTGAGGTTTACAAAATAAACAATTCACATCAACATATCAGGTTTAGCCTTTTCATGTAGGCTAATGCTTAATGAATGTCTGTGTGTGTATCTATCATATGTGTGGAAAATGTTCTCACACAATAATGTGGTAATACATATTCCATGTCTGATCTAAATAGTTTTCTCTCCTGTGTATATGAGTAAAGAACAGGTAGGGGAAAAGGTTTTGTCAGGAAATTTTTTCTATGTTACTACTTTTTTTAATCTATGAAAACAGGTGAGGTAAATGGTGTGGGTTTTTTTGGTCAGGATCAGTTGTTTGTTGTTGTAATACTCATTTTGGCCACAAGAGGCTGAAGTACACCACTTCAGATTGAGACAGATTAAAATACATTTCTTGCCAAAAGTAAGACATGATAGCAATGTTATGTGACTTTCTAACACACTTACGTAACTTGTGTTTAGAGTGCATGGAGAAATTAAAACTCCCTAGAAGGACATATGAATGTTTTTATTCTTATTTAGAACATGGGGTAGAGGACACAAAGGACAGAACACACATAATCACCTGCCAAAACGTTTTCTCCACCTGTTTCACAGATGGAAAAATGTTTAGTTTTGTTAAACTTTTCTTCCACTGTTCTTATGTCAAAAACACATAAAGTGCAAGCTATTTAGATCAGATTAATAAATCGATAACCAGAAATGTGTTCTCACTTGCCTCTCATGGCTTTTCAACATTCTCTCTGCCATGTGAACATGATTTGTTTTTAAAACAGAAGGAACCTGACCTAAATGTGTAAAATTGTATGACGTGAGAAACAGTTCTCTGTTTTCTTACTATACAGTATACCTTCAATTCCTTCCTTACTCTTTAATCATTTTTGTCCCTGAACAGATTTTACAGTTATCTCAAAATACTTCCAAATTTCCATGCATGTGTCAATACATATTTTGGCAACAAGTTTCAAAGTTCAACCTGTTTCTCATAACTGTTGACAGATTTCATAAGGGCAATTTCTTTGCTGGTAGAAAGTAGATTGCTGTTGACATCCTTCTGAAAAGAGATGCTGCTGTTGAATTTTCTAAATGTATTTAAAAAGAAATGCTGTACCATAAACTCACTTAATTCCATTCATCTCCATCGTACTGTTGAATCTAACTAAGTGGCCATATACCAGCAAGGAGAACATTTTGAATTGAACTGAATTGAAATTATTTCTTTTTGTAGTCATTTGGGTGAGACAACGCTTTAAATTAATTTAAGGGATGTTAACCCCATTGAAGCAATAATAGCTACACTGAATTCATAGTTCACAAAACTGTATGTAAATGTATTTCCCGTCCATAACCAAAAAATAGACATATCTTTGCACTGCAGTGCCTAACATGGTAATAGTTCACTTAAGGGCTACCGCAAGCTCACACTGCCACATTTTAGGATGTTTCAGGTCAAAAATAGAGTTCGGATGTCAGGGGGCGGGGCTCATCTGCGGTGGGCTCCGGTCAAAGAACTCTGTCTAGGTCTGTGATCCACCAGGGGCGCTGTTGAGAGGCTATAGTGCAGAAAATTGACAGTGCACAAATTTCGTCTAATGCAGTCACACCGCAGATATGTGAGTGAAACGCTGAAGAGGAATCAAATAAGCGACCAGGGGTGCTAAAGATGGCTCAGCGGGTAGGTCTAAAGTGATGCTATTGTTGGTGGAAATGAAAAACACACCGATAGTTTTCTGTTGTTTTTATCACTGCTTTGTGTTCTTATTTTCCAGCTTAACAACGAAGAAAGGAGCACATTAATCCCACTACTAGAACCTGCGGGAGAGCCAAAGGGTTCAATGATATCGGCGTCTTTTAATTTTATCAATTCCATTATAGGATCTGGAATTATTGGTAAATACTTCAATATTTAAGAAGCCTACATCATACTGTCTTACAAATCCTAATAATCAAATCATGTGCCACCGATTATATAAATGGCAAATCATAGCCTAATAAACTCTTAAGATGATTCAGTTCAATAATAAGTTGCAATTGCAAAGTTTTGGTGCAACAAGGAGAAGCTTTCATGCTGTGCAGTGGTAAACCCTCTGCATCATATGACTAGCGCCTGTTGCACCCAATCTCCCCTTTAACTCTTTCATCTTAACATCATTTGTTTTGACCAGGTTTACCGTATGCATTGAACCAGGCAGGGCTCCCCTTTGGTCTTCTGCTTTTGATAGTTGTTGCATTAATCACAGGTGGGCATATTGAAAATGTCATTATGGAAATGGACGTGAATTTATCAAATGAACAAACGAATAACATTATGTTTACATGTCATGGCAGACTACTCAATCATCTTACTAATCAAAGGAGGCAACCTATCAGGGACAAACAGTTATCAGTCACTGGTGCAAAGCACGTTTGGTTTCCCTGGATTTCTAATTTTATCTGCACTGCAGTTCTTTTATCCTTTTATTGGTGAGTTGTTTAAAGTATGCAAGCAGTTCAATCTAAAGTTGAATATTATATCACAGTATATAACATTTTATATGTAATTTATGTGTAATAATCTAAAAAATCATTTAATTTAATATATTCTCTTTTTGCAATTTCTGTTACATTCCTTTAGATTTTGGTCAAAATAATACTGCAGATTAATGTAAATAATAGAATGATGCTTCTTTTTTGTTTTCTTTCTCAGCTATGATTAGCTACAACATCACCACTGGTGACACACTGACCAAAGTATTTCAGAGAATACCAGGAGGTATGCTGCATATTTTTTTGCAAGCAACAGCATGTGCACAATAAATAAAGTTCCACATGTATCTACAACATGTGAATGTGTCAAATGATTAATGTATATGTTGCCATTTGTGTTTGCAGTTGGTCCAGATCACTTACTTGCAGAGCGTCACTTTGTGATCTTGCTATCAACCGTTGCATTCACACTGCCTCTCTCGCTTTATCGAAACATAGAGAAACTTGGAAAGGTAAGTCTAATTATTACACAGTCGACAGTGTCATTTAGTGATGTTAAAGCTGCCTGTAAAACATCCATGTGTGTTACCAGGTGTCCTTCCTGTCAATGGTGCTGACACTTATCATCCTCATCATTGTAATCATCAGAGCAGCTACCTTTGGACCCCAAATGTATGAATGAATATTCTGCAATTTGCTAATCCATAGTGATTTTCATTTAAATGTTCCTGTGTATGAACCATGGGGTTATTTTTTTAATAACTACCCACTAAAATGCTATTATACAAACATAATCATGTGTATTTTTGTCCTTTGATGACTGAATATAAATATCACTCTCTAGCCTCCCTACAGAGAATTCATGGGCATTTGCAAAGTGGAATGCTATTCAGGCAGTTGGTGTAATGTCTTTTGGTGAGTTTGTCTGCATGATGCTGATGATGGAGATGCCTAGAATAAATTTTGCAGTATGATGTTGGTAGACAAAAAAGTACGACTGCAGACAAAAATAGCCAAGGTGACAGGCAAACACATTTTAATGAAACAAAACAAAACATGTGAATGAAAACCCCAAAAACTAATTAAAGGGGGTATTACCTCACCTGGAAAAAAATTGCATTGCCATACACCTGGGGGACGTCAGTGCTTAATAGACCAACAGAGCTTGTTGTTTTGGTTTAACAACCTGTAGGCCTACATATTGCATGGTTAAAATTCACTGCTGTCATCAGTCCCGTGTCCAGCAGCAGATGTTTTAAAGAAACAGGCTCTGATCAAATCAATGTATTCTACACACCCAGCACCAAAGGGCTGACAAGTTACCAGGTGAAGAAAGTAAAACATCTGGCAAGCTTAAAGCAGAAGTGTGTAGGATTGAGTGGCATCAAGCAGTGAAATTGGTGGTGCAACCATTTGACTACTGCCTGCCTCACCCTCCCCTTCCAAACTTGAAGATGAAGCGGTGGCTCTCTCGAGCTAGGGTTTGGTTTGTCCATTGTAGGCTACTGTCGAAACATGGCAGTGCAACATGGCGCACTCTGTGGAAAGGGACCTGCTCCCTTTGTAGATAAAAAGGGCTCATTTTTCTTATTCTTCTTTATTCTTATTTCAGGCAATTATACGAGGAGTCCACTAAATCTTACACACTGAACCTTTAAGAACCTTTAACAACAACAGTTAGTGAAGACTAAAACGGAGATAAAATACTGTTGAACTTACAAGGTGGCCAAAAACAAGTTCCAATAGGATGATATGTTTCTGTATTTCTGCTAGATTGTTAAGTAGACCATTGTTTGCTAATATGTTAGCCATGACTTAATTTTAATGAGAAAATGTCAGGGCTGTTTCTGTCAGCCGCTTAGTAGGCAGAAACTGACTAATGCAACTTTAATTTAATGTCATTAAATCGATCGCATCAAAGAGCCGAAACCCATGGCTTCAAATCACAATGTTGCCTATTCAGGATAACACACAAAATCCAGCTAAAATATAAAGACTGACACTGTTAATTAAGTTAGAAAATCACTGTACAACATCTCAAAGAGTGTCAGTTGTCATCACCTTCTGAGTGAGACTCCAGTGCTTTCCAGTGCAGCCTGTGAGTAGAGGTCTGGGTCTTCTCCAGTCCACCAGGTGGTGAAAATCATGGCTTTGAATCAAGCGCGTTAATTATAATAGCTACTACTGCTACAAAGGAGTGGATGGGGATCTGCATGCTCTTAGAGAAAATATAATGCTGTGTAGTTTGAACTAAGACGGGTATAGTTGTTAGTCTAAGAAGGGGCTGGATATGCTCAGTTTACCATTAAATCCATTCTGTTGTAAGTAAAGAGACCTTCTTGGTTCATACAAGGTTAGCAAGAAAACCTCAAATTAGACATATATTCAAGGAGCAATATTTCTCAGTGATTGTATTCTGTATGTTAATCTTGGCTATTCTGCCTCTGTGTGTCTCTTCAGCCTTTATATGCCACCACAACAGCTTTCTTATCTATGGTTCTCTGGAGCAGCCCACGCTAGCTAACTGGTCTCGGGTCACCCACGTGTCCGTAGGCTCCGAGCTAATAATTAGTGCTGCCTTTGCTGTAGCTGGCTATACCACCTTCACTGGCTACACACAAGGTATCAATATGAGAGGTGTTGAACTACATGCCTGTAA